>CM054942.1:17727996-17780419 GCA_029168755.2 Tillandsia fasciculata
CGAAATCCCAACAGGGAATCATCTGTCTATATCTATCCATCGGAATCATCAATCATGCATATCAAGTATATCTATCAGTCAGAATCAATCAATCATGCATATCGACGTATATCCAGAAATCATCTCAATGACGTAATCAACGGTGTCATCTAATCATGGGGCAAATCTATTATCAATCAATCAGGATCAGTCAGGAATAATCAGGGATCATGTAGATAATAATCGGCTGATCGTGAACAAACAATCACATGTACAAGTCTAATCGAGTCGATGTCAAACAAGGGAATCATGATATGTCAAGATAGATCATATAATCAGTAGGAAAATCAAGAACAGGGGTCCGACTGGACTAAAGCAACCAGAGGGCCAAAAAGCTGAGGCCCGGTTCGAAGATAACCCACATGGGTGTCGGCAGATCCTCGAACTCCCGCACAGCTACTGGGAGGCTGGTGCTGAGCAACTGGGCCCTGAACAAAACTATCGTCAGTAACAGACTCTCACATACCCACCCCGACAACACTATAACAAGATAATGCTAACGCGGGAAAATTAGCCAAAACTAGGCTTAAACCGAAATTCCCGAGAATCCACTGAATCACTAACATGACCCGCCAACGGTCTACAATATCCGAACACTACAAAACTTCACCTGCTGACCCAAAGAAACACATTTTTGATGTTTGGGTGGATAGGGGCAAAACTGTAATTTTCGGTGTCCAGATGTTGCCATAACTACTTGCACGACTCCCGAAAAACCCAATTTGGCTTCGGAGTCTCCCGACGAAAAACTAAGTACACTGGGCCAGTCAGGACAGTGTCGGGAATACCCTGAGGCAACAACTAACGACCAGAAACCAAACCAAACACGAACTCGCGCCGAAATCCGTAAAATCGACAATTTGGTCGATTACGAGACGGTATCTGATTCCCGCTCAACGGAAGTCTACGGACCTCTAATAAAATGTCCAGTACGTGTATAATTACTGTCTAGAGGTAGTCGTCATGTCAAATTCTCATTTTGGTCCAAGCACATTTTTAAATTGCATAAATATATTACATTATAGCCTGTTTCGGCTCGTTCTTGAAATCCGGGAATCCAAAATTGACGCCGTAAGTTTCAGTGTGTTTGTTTCGTCGAGACGGAGCCCGTGCTCACAGGTTTGGGCTGGCACGGGGCCCGAGGGCAAGGTTGGCTCATAAACACTTAGAGTCCAATTAGCAACATGTTACAACTTAACTTAGACTTGATCAAAATAGGATCTAACTAGAGCATGATGTTCAGTAAGGCTTGGGGACAGTGGGGCTCACCTGAGGCTTGCCGGAAGTCGGCCGGAACAGTGGCCGGAGCAACACCCTAAAATGCCCAAACTCGGTTTGCACTTCACTTGAATCAACCCGGGTTCAGACCTGATGCAAGGTGAGCACTAGCATTAGAACCCTCCCAGACAGAGGTTGGTCACGGCCATGGTGGTTGCCGACGGCCGGAGGTGGCGACGGCCGGAATACAACCTTAATCATTCTTTAATAAACAAGGTTGGGGGCAACTATTTTTCCAAGGGTTCTCGGGCTAAACCAAAATGATAGGAAGTCTCTATATAGCATTTAGGGCTTACCTGATCAGTTGTTGTCCGGCGACAAGGTGCGGCGGCGGCGGCCGGCGCCCGAGCTTGGTTCCTACAACCGGTGCAACTGCGGAGGGAAGAATGCCCACGTTAGGTTCTGCATGCAACTCGATGGGAGGCTTTCTACACTCCATACATGCTCACCTGGGTGGTCTGCCGGCGACCCGGTGGGGCGGCGACGGCCGGGGCTCGAGCCCGACGGCAACAATGGTGCAATTTCAGAACCTAAAAGTCCGACGTCAAAAGAACGCATGCAACCCAAGGTAGCATCACTAAACACTTAAATACGCTTACCTGGGTCACGGCGCGGCGGCAGGGAGCGGCGGCGATCGCCGGCGGCCGACCCAACCGAGCTCGGGTGGAACTTGAGGTGCTCTAATGGTGGCTTTCGACCGGACTTCCCCGGGCCCTCCCAACTTGGACCAGACTACTGCCCGTGGTCCCGTGAGGCTTACCAGGGGTATGCCCGGCGGCGTCGGGCAGCGGCGGCGCCGGGCGGTGAGGTTTGGCCGCGAGGAAGATGACCCCCAGGCTAGGGCATTCCCGATCCGGTCCGATTCTCAACCAGAGGTTCTCCAACTTTGTGGAAGGGTTGCAGTCGACCAGAGGAGGGGTCCCAACGGTGCTGATCTCCGGTTTGACGGTCGGATGACGGCGGCGCCCACGATCGGCCAAGAAAGACGATAATCCGGCGGGGTTGGTTCCCGCCGGCGATCGGGACGACGGCCGCGGCTCGGCCTGCACCCAGAGGGTCACTTCGGTGTCAGTAACTCACTGATAGGGTCCATGTGCCCGATCAAAGAGGAATTTCTCAAGTGCTTACCTTGCCGGAATATTGGAAGAAGGAGTGGTGGTCCACGGCGGTGCAGGGTGGCGGATGGGGACGGGACCACCACAGCTCGGCAGCGGCTTCCCAGGGGACTCTACCGGACGCACGCTCGATGGTCCAGGTCCTTCCCGCACACCACCTTCCCAACAACCCGTGTAATGACACGGTATTTTGTAATATTTAACCCTCCTTCTATTTTAGTATTCCTTTAGTACTCCGGGAATATTACTTTTGGTTTGTCGGTCGGTGTGTGTGGTGCTTGTATTTTTCTGCGAAAGAGCGCGAAAAATAATGACCGACGGTGCGATCGGATCGAAAATCCGATGTCGGGAACCCCCGGAACGGGATTTTTAGTAATGCGGTGATTAGTCGTGCATCGAAACCCGTGCAAAATATCTTGCACCCGTTTGTGGATAATGGGGGTTATCTCGTGTGGATAATTAATTAATTAAGCTAATTAATTAATTATCCGGTAATGGGGAAATTAGATTTTTCCCTACGTACGATTCGGAAAATAACAGAATTGGGGAAATTAAAGATTTAAGATAATTGGATAATATAAGTTTTTCCCCTCGTTAAGGAAAAGAGAATTCTAACCCTAGCCGTAAGAGCGGAGAGAAAAGAAAGAAAAGAAGAAGGGCGAAACCCTAATCGGAAGAAAAAAAAAAGAAAGAAGCGGAGGAACCCGATTGCCCCGTTCTACGTGCCGGAGATCGGAGAACGAGACGCCATCGTCTACGGGGAGCGGATCCGGATCTCCGACGACGCGAGAACCAGGATCGATTCTTTATTTTCCGATTAAGTGAGGTTAGTGGTTGTAGATCCTTCCGTAGAATTTAATCGGGGGTTTTTCGTATTCTTGTAAGGTCGTACATCGCGAATTTTTCGTCGGGTTTTGATCCGCGTCTTTCTTGTTCTTGATTAGGGGTGTTCGGTGTTTTTGTATCGAATTTAATCGATGATTTATAATTGGTTTCTTTTTGGCGGACCTCCGATCGACGTTTTGGTTGTCCGTCGGTCGTCGGTTTAGCTATTAGATTTTTCGGGAATTTTCGGGAATTTTTCGGGCGACTCCGTCGGAACATAGTGGGTTAACGGGAGGCCGCCGCCGCCGTTGTTATACGGGAGGCCGCCGCCGTCGTTACCATGTTCACGGGGTAGTCGCCGGGATCGCACGGGAGCGAAAACGGGGAAGAAATCGCGAAAAACGGCGCGAAAACGCGGAAATTAGGGTTACTGTGCCCTATCCGTACGGCGCGGTCCACAGACCCCGGGCGTGCACCCGGTGCACGCCCCGCGACCCCGGAATCGCAGACCCGGCGCACGAAACCGTGCGCCGGGCTGCATCCTGTGCGCGGTGCACGCCCCAGGCGTGCACCCGGCGCACGCGCTTGCGGCCAAGAGTCATGAACCCGGCGCACAAGCGCTGTGCGCGGCCCGGCCCGCACCGCGTGGTGCACGCCTCCTGCGTGCACCCGGTGCGCGCCGCGGCGCTCCGCGGCCGTGGACCCGGTGCGCGCAAGGGCGGTGCGCGGCCCGGCCCTTTCCGCTGGGTGCACGACTCCTGGGTGAGCCGGGTCTGCGCCGCCGCCTTCACTGTGTGGTGAGCCCGGTCCATGGTTGCCCCCGTGCACCATCCGACAGCCCGGAATTCTTTTGCTCCGTTTTTGCCCGTTTTTCCACCGTTTTGAGCGCGGTTTTCGCCGTTGGGATCGTTATTTCCGTGGCTTACATGTCATGGCCGCCTTGGACCTTCTTGGTCACTTTTTTTTTATTTTGTTGGGTGTCGTTTTCGCCAACGCTCCGCGCCTCGACGAAATCGTCGGGGGCGCGCCGTCGGGACTGTCTTCTCGTCGTTTTGCCGTCGGGGCCTTCCTAGTTTAACCATTGACGCCCCAAGAGGGCTATCGATTGAGGGATGAGTTTTGTTGGTTTCCGTTAGCGGTTTTGGGTTCCGACGGAGGCCGCGACAAGGTGGTCGCGGTCCGGTGGTTGTTAGTCGTTGATGTTTTCGGTTTTACCCAAGGGTTTGACTTGTTGGTTTTCGTTTGACGTCTCGGTCCCCTAGGTATGATGATTTTGGTTTTGTGGGTTCATTGTTGCAGTGGGTGGGGACCACTGATTTAACCTAAGTAGGGTAAGGTGTTAATTTGACCTTGTGGACTTTTCTTAGGTCCAGGTGTGCAGCGGGAAAGTGCCCGAGACTCGTAGTGCCCGATTTTTCCGCGACCAGGTGGGTTCTTTGCATCAAGTGCTGTAAGTGCATTGAGTGCAACATGTCACTAAAATGTTTATTGCTAACCGGTTAATAAAGTAGATGACAGATGCTAATCCTTCGCATATTTTTGTAAAAATTAATCTACGCCGATTTCGGCATCCCTGTTTTGAATGCTGCACGTACACTGGCGGAATAGGCCCCCGCAATGGTGTACTTTTCCGGAGAAGTGGTCAGAAGGACCCGTGTGCCCCACGTGTGATGATTGGGGACCACTTCACGATGGCTAAACGTGTCGCCCACGCATCGTGAAGGGGTTAGAGCTTCAAATGTTCCGTGGGGAGGTCGTCGACCTACCCTGACGAAACGGTGTGAAATTAAATAAAGAACATGAGTAAGTTAATTTCAGGACGTTGGATAGCGAAGGTTCCGGTGCGGTGTATTTCCTTCTAAACTCTTGTTTAATATTGTTAAAGCATCTACTTTATTTGTCACTGACTTTACCCACTCCGTGACAGGTCCTAATAGGTGTGTACATCGGGACGGTGGTGAGGTGCCGCAGATTTAGCGTGGCCGAATGAGGCCCTTTGTTGAGACTTTTAGTTTGGTTATCTCTCTCTTTTCTCTTTATGCTATTTTGTGTGGTTATGTGGATCATGCTGGATATGTGGACATGGGTTTTTTTAAAATGTTTAGTTATGGTTAGGTTTCGTGTTAACTGTGCGGCCGTTTTACGATGAAAAAGAATTTCGAAAACGCTTTTCAAAAATAGGGTGTCGTGTGAGCACCACTTTGAAAACCCTGGGGATTTATCCTTTCAAAACAATGTAGCCGTCTGCATGTGAATGTTAGATGTTTTAAAGACTTGGGTGTCGAGTGGACACCGTTTGCGAACTCCTAGGTTCTTTCAATGTTGATACTTGTTGTACTTATTCTCGGTGACTGTGTGATCAACGCCGTGTAATGTGATTCATGTAAAAGTAGTTGAGACGCCGTGCATATACAAAGGAGACTCTGTCCGTGTGCAGGGTGAATTTGTATATGTGGCGGGTCTGGCACGCACCGGCAGGCGGGGTTGTTGATTATCTAATTCAAAAAAAAAATATACACGTTTTCCGCTTATCCTGAGACCTCCGGGGCGTGACAACCCGAGAGAAGGTGCTTCTCGAGTTCTCTCTTCTCCGGCGACCGGAGGGACGGCGGCTGGTGCAGCTGGCTCCGAGGAGTGCGGCAGGTGAGCGGATTCTGTTTGAGGCTGCGGCTGGGGGATAGGTTAAGGGCGTAGGGTTTGTGGAACCCTAGCTCGGGTATACATGCATTTATATGCATGGTGCAATTTGCATCTTGGTCCCCCCTCAAGCCCTTTAATTCCAACCCAGTCCATCCTAGCATAATAACCTCACATCCCAGTCCTTCTCCAGGCAGTGGCACGTTAATCGAGGCAAGAATTATAGAGTTCATTGTGCAAAAAACTGCATTTTTCGCCTTGTTTCTCGCTTTTCGAGGCATTTCGGTCGTCAATTCGAAAAACGGACTACACCACGACGTCCGGCTCGACGAAACCTATCAGGTAGCGATTTTCGTTTTTCGAGAAAGTGCCCAGATAAATTTTCGGTCCATAAAATACAGCTCCGAAATACAGTTTTCGTGTTTTTCGAGACTTAGAGTCGTCAAACGGAAATTTCGTCAGCGCCATTGCGTCCAGAACGACGAAACCGTTAAAATCCACTATTTGAAGTGTTATGTTCGGCTTCCGGACAGTGAATTGGCTCAATGTTGGCGCGAGAGGGGTTCGAAAATAGGGTTTACTGTTCACTTGTACGCGCGACTTAAGTCGCGGGTCCCGCCGGCTTCAACGCCGATTTCTGGGAGATCCGACCGTCAGATCTGAACAAACTTAATATGGATTTCACTCAGTTCGTCATGACGGTCGCACTCGTGGTCTCGGATCTTCGTGATCAGGCTCGGATTGAAAAGCGATATTCCTGGCCCATTAATTGTGCAACTTACCCTGCAGAAAAGGGGCACTGTCGCTATCTGAGCCATTTATGATCCAAATTCAACCTGACTTAAATCAATTTCATCTATTTATTTATTTATAAAATTTCAAATTCTTACAATAGGTCAAACTTTGAACCACATGTTCTGATCTGAGCCCTATGGCTCCCCTAACATATGAAGCCCACAGTCGAAACCAAGACTGCGGCTAACCCTTCACTAACAACGGTTCCCAAACCACGAACACGAAATACATCTAAGTACCAAACCATTATTTCGAAACCCAGCGCTCTCTCGTGAACACAAGTCATCCTAGGGTTCGTTCCTACCCAAACCTAGACATCGTATTCCTATTGCTCTGATACCATCTAATCTGTCACGCCCCGAGTTCAAAAATCAGCGTATAATTTTTTTTTTTTTTTTTTTTTTTTTTTTTTTTTTTTTCAAATCAGAGTTTAAAACCAGCCAGGGCGCAACAGACCGCCACATATATAGAAGAGTCCCAATCCCCTTTGGGATTGAGCCTTTTCTATATATGCACGGCTAACAGGCAACAACATCAGAGTACTATCTACGTACTACATCGATTAAAATTACAAATTAATTATTACAACAACTTTACAAAATAAATTACACTTTTCTTTTTACTAATACAATTACATGTGCTTTCGGCTGTCCAGGGTCAATCTATAACTCGTGACCTCACCAACTCGTCCCGACATCCCAGCACCCGCTCAACCTGGAAAAATATTCACCCAGGGGGTGTGAGATACACTGTACATGTATCCCAGTGGGCACGACGAGCCGAGAAATAGCAGATCGTACCTACTGGCATACAATACTAGAGGATAGTAAATGATCACATGTTATGATAAGCAGATATGTAAATTGGAGCTGTAATTAAAGCAACTGTTAAAAATCTTGAAGCAAGCATAGGCCGATAACTATAGCAAGAATAGAAATTAGGATAATCATGTGATATGATAAGAGCAGGATATGACAAAAACAGGCTAAACAAGCAAAACATGCATCAATAACTGAAAGAGTAAGTTATCCAATCACAAGCCACCATATTGGTCTACACGACCTCAGGCAAACTGCCCACCTGGCATCACCTGGTTGACATTCCCCCCACAAGGGGTCACGGGTTGCTACTGCTAACCACTTTACCGGTAAAGTACACCGCTACGGGTGATCAGCCCGCTAGTGTACGTGAAGAACAACGGTGCGGGCGATCATAATGCAAATGCTCAAGCTCTCGGTCCACTGACCGGGTAATAGGCAACAAGCCAGAATCAATCCCCTCTGGGATGCAACAGTGATATGATAACAACACCTCAACTCAATGCAAGATCAGCAACAAATCTCAACTCAAATGCAGAATCAATCAATAGCAACTATGAATATCCAGGAATCAAAACATAAGATCTGGAAGCAACTGAATACTTATCATGCAGACTAACCAGTCATGCAGACTAAACACATGTTTTTGAGAAAAAATATTTTGGAAAGTCCAAACCTCGAAGAGCGTTGCCCTCGTCCTATCAAACAAGAACAGACTCAAGAGACCCTACGAAACTCGGTAAGTTTTAGGTCCAAACCTCGAAGAGCGTTGCCCTTGTCCTATCAAACAAGAACAGACTCAGGCTACCCTACGAAGCTCGGTAAAAACATTTATTTAATAAAATCATGTATTTAGCAGCATAACGGGTGAACAACAAGCCGAAACAATCCAATAAACGATGCAACGTCAGAATCAACTGAATCTCAACTCATATGTAGGAATAATCATCCACTCTTATAACATGGATCAGAATAATCAGGGGGTACTGATAAACAGGTATGCAAACTAGCAAATGACCAAAATCCCAATAAGGGTGCAATGCAGAGTATAATCAATAACCTCTAAAGCATAGATCAGGATATACTGATAATCAAGCATAAATGTGCAAGCTGATTAATGACCAATCAGGCATGGCAATTGTCCAGAAATAGAGTCATTATATCTGAGAATCGATTATGCAAATTTAAAATCCTTTTTAGAAAAACAATTTTGAAAACATGTTTTATATCCAAACCCCGAAGAGCAATACCTTCGTCCTATCAAACAAGAACAGACTCAGGCGACTCTGCGATGTTTGGAGACAAAACATGGGTTGATTAAAACACGTTTTAGAAAACTGGTCAAAAAGGAAGGCAGGCTCAAACATCAACTAGGCTACAAGAACAGGGGTCCAACCAATACCGTACACAGAGGGCCGAAATGATAAAGCCCGGACCAAAGATAACCCACCTGACAAATCGCAGGCGACTGAACTGAATGAACTGTACGCACGAAACCCAGAAGTAACCGAATAAACCTGAATCAAACATATTATTCAGGAAATAATTCTAACTTTAACTTAGACATCAGTGTTTGACAACAACACTCAGACTAACTCAATCGTATATCCAAACTTTGGTAAAATTACCAAATTGCCCCTCCCGGAAATTCCTTTTGGATTTTTGGGAGATTCAGGCTTTAACTAATAGCCACTGGCTCAACCAGATTCTACTGGGACTCAACAGTCGGCTTGGTGAAACCGTCGTAATTTCTCAAATTACGCGATTGCCACCGGGATACCGTTAAATCGACGATTTTGTCGATTTTCGAACCGATTTCCAATTTCCGCTCAATGAGAGCCGTAGAAATCCTAACAAAAAGTTTAGGAAACACCAACACACTGTTCTAAACAGTACGCAGTGCCATAATTGCATTTAGACCCCTAGGGTTTCTAAAAAATTACACTTTTAGCGTCATTGGAGCACTGTTTTCGCTCATTCTTTCAACTGAAAATTAATTTTAATGAACCGTCACTTCCAGTAGGTGACAATTATCTTGCTGAACACCGTGCTCACCAATTTGCGGTAGCACGGAACTCGAGACAAACTTCGGGCCATAAATTTCACTTCTAACATAGCCTATATGCAATTTTGTTTCTTCGGCTTATCAAAATCAGTTTTTAACGCGAGCATCGCGTTCAGTGACCCCAAATTAGCCGAGGGCATACTGTCGCGGCTTCGCAAACAGACCAGAATAGTGTTTGGCCCAACATTTAGCTTAAAGCTTGTTTAAATTATAACTTTTAACCTATACATCTTTTGCTAAAACTTTGTATATCAAACTGTCTCTAAACAGTGCCAAGATCCCAGGGCTTGCCCTACTTGCAGCCCAGATCTGCTGGATCAAGAAGATCCAAAGCCAAGGTCACATACAAGTTCACAATGCTCCATTCTTTAATCCTCACAGCATCAGTTTGATCTGAAGTGAGCATCAAGCTCAGGGGATGAATTTGAGAAACTTTCATATTTACTGTGAAGCCAGATTCCATCTTTTTCTTCATTGAAACATTTAATCAAACACCTTATGTGCATAATATCTATATTAATACACAAGCAAACAAGTGAATTGGTTCTCTGCCTCCACTGTACCTGGGCCCTTCCAAGATGGATCAAATTAATCTTCTAAGTTTATAGAGCATTTTCCCTCAATCTGGAACAACCAAAACCCCCAGGTTGGCCGCGGCAAGGTGGAGAAGATGAAGCTTCAACCTTGAAATTCGTGACCAATCAACCAAGGGATCAGGGACCAAACCACTTGCACCAACCTTCCTAAAAGCTCAAGGCAAACTTACCTAGACCCATGCCCGGCGACAGGATGCGGCGGCGGCGGCGGTGGAGCAAGCTCCATTTCGAGCTTCTTCACTATTAATGGCGGATTTCTACGGAGGCAGCTTGGAGCCTTCCAACATGGATGGAAATACTCTAATGGTCCACACGAAGCTTCCCGACCATCTCACCCCGGCCAAAGATGGCCGGAGCGCCGGCGGCCGCAACATGGTGCAATTTCGGGTCAACCATGGCCGCACCAATTTGGTGCTGCATGGGTGCCATGCAAATGCATGGGGGCACTCCTCTAGGTCCCAGCAAGTGTTCTGGGTAGGTGGCCGGCGCTGGGGAAGCTCGCCGGAGCCGGAGCAAGGAGCTCGGCCAACATACAAAACCCGAAAAAAACTAGGGTTTCAATTTTCTTCTTAATTACTCAACCAAAATTTCTGAAACTTTGCAGGATTAATCTATGGATCCTACAGTCCAATCCCATCATTTTATTTTCCTTTTTGGTCCCCTGGTTGCAGAGAACAGCCGCGGCGGAGCTGCTTTGGATTTCCAGCCATTTATTGCTCCCGCCGGCCATGCGATGTGCATGGGTGCTTGGGGCTTGGCAGGGAGCATTCCTAGATCTCAAATAAGCTACTGTTAAAGGTCTGGGGTGCATACAATCAGAGGTTAGGGAAAACTTACCTTGCCGGACTCAGGGAAGATAGGAAGAAGCCGGGTCTCCACTTCTTCTTCTTTGCGCGACCTCGGCCAACACCAGCAAGGTCCAGAAGCACCAAGGAATCCCCAGAGCACTCTCAATCCAACTATGGTTGAAGTTGGTTCACCTTTCTTTCCTCTCTCTCTCTCTCGGATCCCTCTAATGGTGTTATGTTCTTGGGTTGTCTAGAATTTCGGGGCTGGGTCTGGGGTAGCAGGGGACCAGATGATGCTTAGAATCCCCCCCACAGACCCCCTCGTGTTGCCCTCCAAGAGACCAAGAGTCACTTGGTAATAAATGCAAATTTCTTTGCAAAAATCCTCTTGGGTTCGGTTCACACTAACCCTGGACTTCGGGGTCTCTACAGTAGGTGCAAAATGCACCTAAGTCCCTCACATTTAAGTCCCTAAGTGCTTGACACATAAAATATTATAGTTTTATAGAAAAATATTGGCTTTTCGATACTTTTCACGCATTTCGAGACAAACCGTTCGTCAATTCGCGAAACGGACTTCCCCAGGACGTCCGGCTCGTCGAGACCTGTCAGGTAGCGTATCTGTTTGTTTTGTTTGACGCTCGAATAAAATCTCGGGCCATTTAATTCGACGTTTTGCGGTGTACTGCACGCACTCCGATGCACCCGGGTCGCCAAACGCGAAAACCGTCAGTGCCATTGTGCTCAGAACGTCGAAATTAGTTAGGTTTGACTACTCATACCACTATATTGAGTTTCTAGACAGTAAATTGGCCATTAGTGGTCGCGAGGGAATTAAAATAGGGGGTTACTATTCACAACTTAAGTTGTGGGACCCACTTTTCTTCGCTGATTTCTGGAAAATTCGACCGTCGGATCGTCGACAAGTGAATATGAAATTTTCATGTTTCGACGAGACGATCGCAATGGTGATCTCGGATTTTCGAGATCAGACCCCAATCAAAAGTCGATATTTTAAGGGCCACTATTGACTATTAATTGCCTATATTTGCCATTTAAATAATTCAGAAAATTATTTAAACTCAGGTTTTTGAATTTTAAAAATCATGGTTACTACACTACCTTCCACCGTGCTAACCATCATCCTCACCGCGGGCAATCCTCAGAGTAGTATCATCACTGGATGCCACGGATCGTCCGGAGGTATATCAACTCCATCACCCTCACCGCCATCCACCCTCGAAGAATTCTCGTCACTGGGGGTTGCGGATCGTCAGGATCGTAACAACTGGTATCAGAGCTAGCTCAATCCCAGGGCAGAAGCAAGGAAGAGCATCGGATCCAGTGGAGCACCTGGGAACACTGTGGTAATTAGCCAACCTCGATATCATCTCTGAATGCAACAGATCATAAGTAGCAGGGTGTCAACATGACCTTAAATTGAGCAATTCCCCGGTCGAGAGGGATAGTAGCTTCGGTTTGAGCTAAAAATAGGGAGGAAGGGGCACAATCGAGTCACTTACTTTGATAAGGGCCAAGTTACTGAAGAAATGGCTGAAGGCACTCGGCTCAAGGAGCTCAGTGGTAACCTCAGGGCACTGGAAGAGAAGATGCAATTACTTACAATGGAGTGCAATTACTTACCACGGAGTGCCACAGTTCCATAAACAACCGCGTGCAGCAGTTTGAGGGAAATTACAATAAAAAATTACAAGGTCTGATGCAACAAGTAGATGAATTCCAACAGTTGGAGCAACAGAGACATGAGGCTCAACAAATAGAGGCAGCTAGAAGGCATGAATAGCTGTTAAGGTTAATTTCCAACTCCTAAACTGTCACGCCCCGGGTGTAAACCAGAACCCGGGCCCGTCCACAGATCCGCCGTGCATGCGGTATTTCCCACATACACGAAGCGTCGGTAACCTGCTCAGATAGAAAAGATAATAAAAGAGCATAATAATCAGAGCTGAAATAAAACTACTGTATCTCAGACAGATGCTGGAAGTAAAAGGTACAACAGTAAAATAGAATACAGATGTCTCTCCCAGCTCACTACTAAAATACAAACAGCTGGCAGAAGCCAGTCCCTAAAAAGAAATACAAGAAAACTGTCTGAGAAGTCCTGGTACCCAAAAATCTCCAGCTACGACCCTCGGTGGCTCTCTATCTAGTCCGCAATCTGCTTACCTCGATTAGTTGCTGACGGCCCAGCAACTCCCACTGAAGACTCTGCAAAACAAGGGGAAGGAAAGAGACAAGAAAAACAATGGGGGTAAGTACTACTATAAACAGTAGCCTCCCCTAGTGGGTAAAGCCTCAGCTCAGATATGCCCACCAGGTGATCAGAGGCAAAAAGGGGAAAGGAAAAGAAGGGAGAAGCAGATAAATAGAAGCAACTGATAAAGTGCTATCCCTAATATGCCTCTATATGACCAACCAATAAGGATGGGAAAAGTGATGCATCAGAATCAAGTAGCCTGTCATAAAGACCCAATCTGACAGCCAGTGAACACTGGCCCTGCCTGCTCTGCTGTCGAACTCAAGAACCCAGCATGGTGCCCGGCGCTCACACCGTGGAACTCAAGAAACCAGCATGGTGCCCGGCGCTCACACCGTGGAAAGCAGAAAGGTGCCCGGCGCTCACACCGTGGAAAGCCTACTCCGGAGTGGCACTCGAGGGGAGCGACCCACACGAGTAAAAAATATCACTGTATCAACCATCTCTGTAATCACTGTCTCATAATAGCAGGACTGGATCGAGACTCAAAGAAGTGGGAACAACCCTCCACTAAAGTAAGCCCGATCCCCGAACACCCAATCTGATGCAATAAAAACAATCCGGTCAACCACCCAAGATCCGTGGTCGCCGCAACCCCCTGACAAACTCAACCTGTCCCAAATCCCCAATACCTGCCTACACTGTCCAACATACGCTCGAACCTGAGCGAGTAAGCCGCTAGTGCCAACAATGAAAGAAGAAAAGAGAAAAAGCATGGTTTCTCCTAAGTCAATTCCAAAATAGTGTAGCAGTAAAAGATGACAATCATCATGTGATCAGTTAAATCATGCAATGTTCCAATTTCCAAGTATAACAGTTGAAGTGATATAGGCTAGGATGACCGTTTCACATGAATAAACCTTGGTTTTGCAGTCCTCTAATTCTATGTTGTCACGGGGTATAAGTTCCAGAATTAATAAGCGATTCCCTAGAGCATGCAAGTCTAACAATCAACACGTTCAACATTGTTATAACAAAGTACTCTGACATTCCTAGTGGGCATACAAAAAGAGGAGTACAACAACCACCCACCTGAAGCGCAACTGTCCCAACTCGTACAGTCAGAAAATACCAAAAATCCAAATCCGCGCCCCCACAATACTCCTGGTACAACAAGGAATCCACTAATTACACTAGGGTCACAATCACAGCACTAATTACCACATACAAACACAAGTACTAAACTGTCAAATTATCACCTGCAACAAATGTCCAGAAAATTCTAATAAAAATATCCGGCGATCCTCGCGACGATAGCTTCGCAACGGTACCTTGCACGCCCAAATCCGAGTTCTGTACACCAAGATAAAAATTCAGCAAGTGGACACTCTCAAACACTAATCTGATTAAGGGTAGATTACTATTCACAGAGAGATCCTTAATTATCACCTCGAAGGAAAATTCACAAAAATCCACTAAAAATACGAGCGCGTTCCTTGCGATCCGTAGATGAAAAAGTTGTATAAGCTCGTTTCCATCAGACGCTCGTGCGCGAAGATAAGGCTGAAACACTCCACTGCTGTCAAGAATTCCATACAGAAAAAGGGGTCACTTGTAGCCTCGAAAACCGTGCCAAAACCTCGAAACGGAAAAGCGCGACTATAACGAAAGATGAAGTCCTACCTCTTAGGAGTCCACTGGTGCAAGAATCACAGGAAAATGATGTCGGGGTAGCTCGGGGGAGCAAAAACACGAACACTGCGCCGAAGGAAGAACACAAGTAAGCAACGTCGCGCCGCACCGTAAAATGGGGAACCTCGGGATTCGTGCCACCAAAATTCCTGAAACTTGGTAGGAAGATCCAGGACAAAAAGATGCAAAATTTTGCTAGAAATAGGCATTTGCAGATTTGGCTCGGTTTGGGAGAACAATAGAGGAGAAGAAGGCTCGGACTGTGCATTATATAGAGGCTGAAAAACAATTCGGAAAATACCCTCTGTGTCCCCACTTTCGGGCGCTTGGGGATTTTCGGGCGGCTACAGTAACGGGCCGGCCCAGATTTCCGGGCGCGCACAGTGCGGCCCGGCCCACAGCACAGCCCAGCCCACTAAGCCCAAAAACCCCGCTGCACCCGGTGCACCAGAGCCAGCCACTGGCGGCGTGCCACGCGTCCCCGACAAGCCGTGCACCGCGCACGACGGCCGTGCACCGCGCACGTCGGCCGGCTGCCCCGGGCGTACGGTCACCTGCCCCGGCCATCGCGTGGACCGCGCGCACCAAGTCCCGCCAATCCCGATCCGCCACGCGTCCACCCGGTCCACCGTGCACCCGGCCCAAAACTCCGTGGACCGCGAATGCTGCACCGGCCAACCGGAAGGCGCCACGTGGCCCGCCTCCGGTGCACGCCCCGCGCGGTGGACCGCGCGCCTGCCCGCGGCCTGCCCGCGCCCTGGGCCGCCGCCTGCCGCCTGCCCGCGGCGGCGCCGCCGCCCGCCGACGCTGCCCGCCGCCGCCGGCCGCCGCCGGCGATCGCCGGCGACACTGTTCCGGCATGAACAGTAACCCAAGCACAAATTTGACCAGCAAATAGCCCGTCTTGACCGTTTTCGCGCGCTGATTCCAAAAACGAGGTCCGTTTCGCCAAATTCCAATCCTAAAATTTGCCGGAGGCTCCCGGAAAGGTATTTTCACTCCGAATTTCGCGCCGAGTCCAAATCTGGTATCCGATTTGCGCGAAAACACTTCTAAACATCCAACGGGGTCTTCCGGTTATCCACGTGATCTAATTAAGCCCCGAATCCATCACTTGAGTCCAAATTGGCGCGCGAACACCGCTGACATGCCCCGTAGGCCTCCCGAAGCTGCCGGTCACACTGTAGAAGCCCTGCAACGGTCCGGGTCACCACATCCTCCCCCACTAAAAGAAAGTTTCGTCCTCGAAACTAAAGCAACTCCCTAGGAGTCTCAAAAACCAGGGTTAAAACCCAACACCGCCGTCTCCAGCTCCCAAGTCACCTATCACTCCCCAGAGCCAACTCAACCAACGCGATCCGAACACAAACACACAACACCTGCACAGAAAAGGGGCCCAAACAAGCAGGGGTTCACACTCGGTCGCCCTCAGAACTCAACCACCCAAGTGGATTGCTCAGCCGCAGCCTCTAATCCAAAGAGATCCACTAGGGCACAAACCCAAACCCTGTACACCAAGATGGCCCCACACAGCGCCAAATATAGAATCAACAAACACAACCCCAAAGCTCTTCTGCTCCAGGTATCCGCCACCAAAGTGGCCCTGTCGGGGTGATACAGGATGCTCAACAAAATCCAATGATAGCTCTACAGCCACTGTGGGAGGTATCACCATAACTCACAAATCCATCTCCCACCACTGACTAGGTTAAAATCGGCGCTGGTACCGAACTCGTCATCTGATCATCAGGCTCTGCTAGCACTATCCGGTCCAAAAGCTCCTCACCCCAACAATAACCGTCGATCTCGGCCAGTCTTAAATAACATCCATTTTGGCCGGATTTCCACAGTCGCCCCTATGGCTTGAATAGGCAATCCAAGAAGACATGCTCTCGAAGCTAAAACTTGTTCCGCAACGACTTGCATAAAGCTTCTTCCTCACGGACCTTGCCACAGCATCTACAAATGCTCCACAAGCTCAAAATCATTCGGGAAGGGGGTAAGCCAAAATATCCTTAGAGATCGCTGCTATCAATCCGTTCACGTCCCACTGGAAAACAGAGTTCCTCAATCTTAAAGGCAACAGGGCATTAGTCATTCCATTGGCTTCACTGTACTGATAATGCCCCTAGCGTCTCCTGTACGCCATCTTGACGAAATACTCAGCTGTGAATCTAAACTGGTGCAGGCATCATAATCGATCAACTGCCGGGGCAGAACTCCATCAAAAGGCCCTAAATAATAATACCTGGACCTGACTGGGCTCCAATCACAAAGGGCTCTCACCGTCGTATATCAACGACATGACACTAGGTCCAACAGACCCTCGATCCATCAGATCCCCGCACCTATGCCATCAACTCCCGCAGCTCTAAAGGCGATATCCAACGAGGTGCTATGAAGTTGGCGCGGTTTCCAGAACCACGTCAACCACAATCTTAATCTCCCTTTCTGGCGGCATAATCATCGGCTCAGGTGGTCTCACACCCGGGATCTCACGAGCAATAGGGATATCCTTAAGTCCCGCTGTCGCCGTAGGCACCTCTCACACTGTAACTGTAATCGGTATGCTCTAACAGTCTCAACAAACAAATTGCCTTCCATTATCTGCCTTGCAGAAAATCAAAGCCCTTTCTCTCGACAGTCAAACATCCTGTGGCACTACGCCAACCAATCCCATGCACTGGGTCAAACACCAAGCTGCCACGAACACCAATATGTCTGCCGGCAAAACTCACAGCCTCTGCTACACTGGACACGATCCACAAGCCTCCCCCACTTGCACCATGCCAACAGTAACCGGTACCTCAAGTGCATGTGGTAACAACTCTACCTCTAGTCCATGCAGGAATGCAACAAGCTCTAACTCCGACTGCTGTGATGAAATCATACCTGTGATAACTCAACCCACTACCGTGGCGCCCTCCAACCGGGCGGCACAGATTCAACCGCTCGATGCAAGTAGTCGTCGCTCAGCCAGCCGACATATCTAGACCAATCACAAAGGGGGCACGACCTCTGTCCAAGCTCACACTGAGGTGCCGAATGCGGTCTCTCGCAGACAGCCAATCCACGCTACCGCTGCGCCACTCTGATAAAAGGGCTGTTGCTGTCATCGGGGTCCACCCAACCCCGGATGTCTCACAAATTTACCAGGACATCAACGTCAAACGACCAAGCACAATCGATTCATGCAATTCCTGATACAATTATCCTTACTGAGCTCACCCCTCGATCACGTCTATCGCACCCCAAACATGCCAATTATCAAACACACAGGGTAACATCCCCCAGAGATAAACTCACATACTCTATCCACACGGATATCCACCAACCAGGAAAGGAAAACAAAAATGTCTCTGCCGGCCGATCTATCCTCCATCATCTGGCATCAAGCGCCTCTATCCAGAACTTGCCTCTGACAGCAGACACCCATCCAAAAGAAATGCAGCGCCAGTTCCATAAACACTGCCTCCACTATCGAAGCACCCCAAAGTCCAAAACCTACGAAAGATGGTCCGAGCAAACGGAAAGGTATCCTGGCGCAATCCACTCTCAGCCACGCATATCCTATGCGCCTCGTTCCTCAAATCATAGAACGCGCAATTCGACAACTGCGTACACCCTTTAGACACCAGAAGGCTGCCAAAGAGTCTCTCCATCATCACCAACCACGATTCTACTCCAAGAGGCTCCAAACCAAATCCCTAGAATCGAGGTGGTTTATCCGCCGAAACTGGCTCAACTAATCCTTGGGGTCTCACCGCTCATCAGCTGTCAACTATCCACCCTGCCTCGGCGCCTCAGCACTAACCATTGGCACGGAGGGGCTACTTGCTCCATCAGTACTGTAGAAATCCCCGCCCTTGAGGATGCTGCAATCGGGTGGTCTCAGAAGGAAGCACTGTCGAGCTGCCCGCCGCTCCGACGACTGTGTCACAAAACCAGATGCTCGCCCACTCTGCCGCTGAAAAGCCTCTGACAATCCTGTCTCCTGGGTCCGGAGCTCTCTGACTCCAATCTGGTATCCGGCCCGAAACAACTAGCTCAGACCCAACAGCTGCACCCAAGTGCACCCGGGTCAGGGCCCAAAGTCGGGGAGACACCGCTCGCCACGACAAACAGCAAATCAGCACAACCCAAACACTCGACCCAATCTAGCGAAAGTCAAAGACATCTCCCTATTTCTGTAACCTTATGTTGTCTGCAGCCAACATAATGGTTCAACAGAAATAGACTATGTCGATCCCTCTTCACTCACAGGAAGAGTTAACCTATAAAAATCACCGACTTTCGCAAAATGTCACGCCACTCACGCCCTATCATCCTAGGGTCTGTCCAAAAGCCTAGGGTTTCCTAAGTCCCAACTGACCTATCCCTAAGCTCTGATACCAACTTAATCTGTCACGCCCCGGGTGTAAACCAGAACCCGGGCCCGTCCACAGATCCGCCGTGCATGCGGTATTTCCCACATACACGAAGCGTCGGTAACCTGCTCAGATAGAAAAGATAATAAAAGAGCATAATAATCAGAGCTGAAATAAAACTACTGTATCTCAGACAGATGCTGGAAGTAAAAGGTACAACAGTAAAATAGAATACAGATGTCTCTCCCAGCTCACTACTAAAATACAACCTGCTGGCAAAAGCCAGTCCCTAAAAAGAAATACAAGAAAACTGTCTGAGAAGTCCTGGTACCCAAAAATCTCCAGCTACGACCCTCGGTGGCTCTCTATCTAGTCCGCAATCTGCTTACCTCGATTAGTTGCTGACGGCCCAGCAACTCCCACTGAAGACTCTGCAAAACAAGGGGAAGGAAAGAGACAAGAAAAACAATGGGGGTAAGTACTACTATAAACAGTAGCCTCCCCTAGTGGGTAAAGCCTCAGCTCAGATATGCCCACCAGGTGATCAGAGGCAAAAAGGGGAAAGGAAAAGAAGGGAGAAGCAGATAAATAGAACAACTGATAAAGTGCTATCCCTAATATGCCTCTATATGACCAACCAATAAGGATGGGAAAAGTGATGCATCAGAATCAAGTAGCCTGTCATAAAGACCCAATCTGATAGCCAGTGAACACTGGCCCTGCCTGCTCTGCTGTCGAACTCAAGAACCCAGCATGGTGCCCGGCGCTCACACCGTGGAACTCAAGAAACCAGCATGGTGCCCGGCGCTCACACCGTGGAAAGCAGAAAGGTGCCCGGCGCTCACACCGTGGAAAGCCTACTCCGGAGTGGCACTCGAGGGGAGCGACCCACACGAGTAAAAAATATCACTGTATCAACCATCTCTGTAACCACTGTCTCATAATAGCAGGACTGGATCGAGACTCAAAGAAGTGGGAACAACCCTCCACTATAGTAAGCCCGATCCCCGAACACCCAATCTGATGCAATAAAAACAATCCGGTCAACCACCCAAGATCCGTGGTCGCCGCAACCCCCTGACAAACTCAACCTGTCCCAAATCCCCAATACCTGCCTACACTATCCAACATACGCTCGAACCTGAGCGAGTAAGCCGCTAGTGCCAACAATGAAAGAAGAAAAGAGAAAAAGCATGGTTTCTCCTAAGTCAATTCCAAAATAGTGTAGCAGTAAAAGATGACAATCATCAGGTGATCAGTTAAATCATGCAATGTTCCAATTTCCAAGTATAACAGTTGAAGTGATATAGGCTAGGATGACCGTTTCACATGAATAAACCTTGGTTTTGCAGTCCTCTAATTCTATGTTGTCACGGGGTATAAGTTCCAGAATTAATAAGCGATTCCCTAGAGCATGCAAGTCTAACAATCAACACGTTCAACATTGTTATAACAAAGTACTCTGACATTCCTAGTGGGCATACAAAAAGAGGAGTGTAACGACCACCCACCTGAAGCGCAACTGTCCCAACTTGTACAGTCAGAGAATACCAAAAATCCAAATCCGCGCCCCCACAATACTCCTGGTACAACAAGGAATCCACTAATTACACTAGGGTCACAATCACAGCACTAATTACCACATACAAACACAAGTACTAAACTGTCAAATTATCACCTGCAACAAATGTCCAGAAAATTCTAATAAAAATATCCTGGCGATCCTCGCGACGATAGCTTCGCAACGGTACCTTGCACGCCCAAATCCGAGTTCTGTACACCAAGATAAAAATTCAGAAGTGGACACTCTCAAACACTAATCATGATTAAGGGTAGATTACTATTCACAGAGAGATCCTTAATTATCACCTCGAAGGAAAATTCACAAAAATCCACTAAAAATACGAGCGCGTTCCTTGCGATCCGTAGATGCAAAAGTTGTATAAGCTCGTTTCCATCAGACACTCGTGCGCGAAGATAAGGCTGAAACACTCCACTGCTGTCAAGAATTCCATACAGAAAAAGGGGGTCACTTGTAGCCTCGAAAACCGTGCCAAAACCTCGAAACGGAAAAGCGCGACTATAACGAAAGATGAAGTTCTACCTCTTAGGAGTCCACTGGTGCAAGAATCACAGGAAAATGATGTCGGGGTAGCTCGGGGGAGCAAAAACACGAACACTGCGCCGAAGGAAGAACACAAGTAAGCAACGTCGCGCCGCACCGTAAAATGGGGAACCTCGGGATTCGTGCCACCAAAATTCCTAAGATTTGGTAGGAAGATCCAGGACAAAAAGATGCAAAATTTTGCTAGAAATAGGCATTTGCAGATTTGGCTCGGTTTGGGAGAACAATAGAGGAGAAGAAGGCTCGGACTGTGCATTATATAGAGGCTGAAAAACAATTCGGAAAATACCCTCTGTGTCCCCACTTTCGGGCGCTTGGGGATTTTCGGGCGGCTACAGTAACGGGCCGGCCCAGATTTCCGGGCGCGCACAGTGCGGCCCGGCCCACAGCACAGCCCAGCCCACTAAGCCCAAAAACCCCGCTGCACCCGGTGCACCAGAGCCAGCCACTGGCGGCGTGCCACGCGTCCCCGACAAGCCGTGCACCGCGCACGACGGCCGTGCACCGCGCACGTCGGCCGGCTGCCCCGGGCGTACGGTCACCTGCCCCGGCCATCGCGTGGACCGCGCGCACCAAGTCCCGCCAATCCCGATCCGCCACGCGTCCACCCGGTCCACCGTGCACCCGGCCCAAAACTCCGTGGACCGCGAATGCTGCACCGGCCAACCGGAAGGCGCCACGTGGCCCGCCTCCGGTGCACGCCCGCGCGGTGGACCGCGCGCCTGCCCGCGGCCTGCCCGCGCCCTGGGCCGCCGCCTGCCGCCTGCCCGCGGCGGCGCCGCCGCCCGCCGACGCTGCCCGCCGCCGCCGGCCGCCGCCGGCGATCGCCGGCGACACTGTTCCGGCATGAACAGTAACCCAAGCACAAATTTGACCAGCAAATAGCCCGTCTTGACCGTTTTCGCGCGCTGATTCCAAAAACGAGGTCCGTTTCGCCAAATTCCAATCCTAAAATTTGCCGGAGGCTCCCGGAAAGGTATTTTCACTCCGAATTTCGCGCCGAGTCCAAATCTGGTATCCGATTTGCGCGAAAACACTTCTAAACATCCAACGGGGTCTTCCGGTTATCCACGTGATCTAATTAAGCCCCGAATCCATCACTTGAGTCCAAATTGGCGCGCGAACACCGCTGACATGCCCCGTAGGCCTCCCGAAGCTGCCGGTCACACTGTAGAAGCCCTGCAACGGTCCGGGTCACCACATAAACCACTGTCAAGACCAGTAACTCACCTATCTCAATCAATGAGCCCTAGCAAACCTTTGATCATCACCCAGGAAGCAGCTCGCATGCGGCGGTGAGAGAGGACCGAGGGAAGGGCATCCTCCCAGTGCCCAGAGGAGCCACTGAGGGCCACTTACCTCATCCTCCTCCCAGAGCAGCATACCACATACCCTACCCAAAGATGGAGTACCCAGTATTCCAAGGAGAAGAGCCCAGGGAATAGGTAAGCAGAAGTGAGCAATACTTCAGGCTATATCAGATTCCAGAGGAGTAGTGGGTGGAAGTAGCCACTTTACATTTCTTGGGTAAGGCACATAGATGGAAAGAGGGGTATATGATAGATAAACCAAAGATAAGTTGGATGGAGTTAGTAGAAACTGTTTACAGAAGATTTGATGGAGCTTCCATGAGCAAGTTGGTAAGAGAATTCAACAAGATGACTCAAACCACCACAGTGGATAAGTATCAAGAGCAATTTGAAGATTTAAGGGTTAGAATGCTATACCTGAATCCAACTCTAAGTGAGAACCACTTCATCCATAACTACATTAGTAGATTAAAGGAGGAACTAGTGCCCTTTATAGATCTCTCCAATCCCACAACCTTGGAAGAAGTATTTGAGCAAGTCAGGTTGCATGAGCAGGCCCTCACCATGATGTGGAGGAAGCAAAGGATGATCAGTAGAGGGGGTAACAATCCAGCACTGAATCTCCACGGCCCCAAGACTTACAGTAAGAAGGCTCCCTACAAGCCAACTGACCAGGCAAGATGTGACACCCCCGGAATTTGGATTAGTCCTCTATATAAATGATATAATAGGACTAAAATCTCTAACCCGGCTATAGCATTTTGGATGGTAGCAAAATCCAAGAGGAACATGAGAGTTAAGCGTGCTAGAGCTAGAGTAGTTCTAGGATGGGTGACCCCGTGGGAAGTGGGGCGTCACAGTTGGTATCGGAGCCATTCACCAGCCGAAAATGTGAGATGAGTCTCGGCTGAGCCAGGGTTATTTAGCGGGTAGAGCGAGGCTCCCCGGCTAATGACCGTTGTGAGTGGAGTGCAGCTCCTCACAAGGTCGGCTAAGGCTAGCGAGACGAGTCTCACATCGCCTGGTGCTTGTGAGTGTGCTTGAGCCTGACGTGGACGTCAGGGCTTAAAGGGGGGAAGAATGTGACACCCCCGGAATTTGGATTAGTCCTCTATATAAATGATATAATAGGACTAAAATCTCTAACCCGGCTATAGCATTTTGGATGGTAGCAAAATCCAAGAGGAACATGAGAGTTAAGCGTGCTAGAGCTAGAGTAGTTCTAGGATAGGTGACCCCCTGGAAAGTGGGGCGTCACACAAGACCTTATGCCTATAAAGGGTCTGAAGGATCAGCAGGAATTAGCAGACAAGAGTATGAGCATATGAAGGCAGCAGGTCTGTGCTATAAATGTGGAAATAAGTTCCAACCAGGGCATAGATGCCAGAACACCTTACTGAATCAAGTTGGGGGAGAGCCAGAAGTGGAGGAGGTCTTTGATGAGCAGATGTTGCAAGAGGAAGAGGAGAGAAATGAAGAAGGTTTGGGAGAAGCAGAAGAGGCAGAGGAACTGGGAATCTCAGTTAATGCTCTTAATAGGGAAGTGTCCAATGACACTATCAAGGTGCAGAGTGAGGTGGGAAACAAAACCCTTGTCATACTGATTGACACATGAAGCACCCACAGCTTCATTGACTTTCAAGCTGCCAAGGAACTGAGGGCTACCATGATCTCAGCAATCCCCCTCATTGTAACCGTAGCCAATGGACATAAGGTGATGAGCAAGCTGAAGTGCTCAGAGTTCCAGTGGCTGATGCATGGAGAGCCCTACCAAGCAGACTTAGGAGTAGTAAGATTAGATGGTTGCAGCATAATATTGGGAATTGACTGGCTAAGAAAGTATGGGAGAGTTACCTTCGATTACACCAACAACTCAGTGTCTTTCAGCAAGGAGGGAAAGGCCATCACAGTGAGAGGAATAGTAAAAGGAGCTAAGCTTAAATCCATAGGTGCCAACCAGTGGTATAAGTCAGGATTGCAAGGCAACTGTTGTGCCATAATGCACCTCAAGTGCTCAGAGAAGAAGGAACAGGAAATACCAGTGGAGGTAGAGGAGATTCTGGGGCAGTACTCAGATGTATTCCAGGAACCAGAAGGACTGCCCCCTATCAGGACTCAAGATCACAAAATTCCACTGCATCCTGGGTCTACCCCTATCAACATCAGGCCTTACAGGTACAGTTATGAGCAAAAGACAGAAATAGAGAGGCAAGTAGAAGAGATGCTTCGATCAGCCTTCATCCAGAAGAGCACTAGCCCATATGTATCTCCAGTGTTGCTGGTGAAGAAGAAGGACCACAGTTGGCGTATGTGCATGGACTATTGCCAACTAAACAAGGCTACAGTAAAAGATAAGTACCCCATTCCCATTATTGATGAATTGTTAGATGAATTAAAAGGGTCTAAGTGGTTTTCCAAGCTAGCCCTGAGGTCCGGGTACCACCAGATAAGAACGGAGAGGGGGGATATAAGCAAAACCGCTTTTAGAACCCACTCGGGGCACTACGAGTTCTTAGTTATGCCCTTAGGACTAACCAATGCCCCTGCCACTTTTCAAGTGTAACGAAATAGCGAGATCCGACAATTGGAAACTCACTATCTTCAAATAGTGGAGAAGAACACCACTAGCCCAAGATCATTCCAAAATAAATAAATTAGAGCTTGAAGAGTGTGTATGGAGAATAATTATGAAGTTCCATTAAGATAGAGTAGACCAAAGAACTAACTTTAAACAAACACAAGAACTACTCTGGGGTAGTTACTTTGTAGTTACTTTAACCATACAAAAGAAAACCATAAATTCACTTTAGAATTTAACACTCCCCCTTAAAGTGAATTTTAGAAACAAGTCCGAGCTTCCTGCGAAGTAGTTCGAATGGTCCTTTAGAAAGCGACTTGGTGAAGATATCCGCACAGTTGTCTTTGCTTTGAACTTCTACCACATGAATGATGTTTTGAAGAACTTTCTCGCGGATGAAATGATGTTCGATCTCAATATGCTTTGAGCGCGCATGACAAACTGGATTAGTTGCAAGCTTTAATGCGCTTTGATTATCACCATGAATTATAATCGGATTAGAAATTGGTGAAAGAACATCTTCGACCAACCGCCGCAGCCAAACACACTCTTGAGCGGCCAATGATGATGCCTTGTATTCGGCCTCCGTAGTAGAGAGCGACACCGAATCTTGCTTTTTGCTACACCAAGAGATAGCCGCTGAGCCACATGTAAACACATAGCCGGATGTAGATCGTCGATCATCCAAATCCCCTCCTAAGTCAGCATCCGCATAACCTTGTAATAGAAAAGGAACTCCATTCCTGAAAAATAACCCAAAATCAAGAGTAGAGTTGACATATTTTAATATTCGTTTTGCCGCTTCGAGGTGAGGCTTCCTTGGAGATTGCATGTAGCGACTCACAAGACCAACAGAAAATGCAATGTCCGGTCTTGTAATAGTCAAATAAATAAGACTTCCAACAAGTGCTCGATATGGTTGAGGATCTGGGAGAAGCTTGCCTTCTTCTCGACGTAACTTTATATTAGTATCAAGTGGAGTAGAGCACCGCTTCGAATTCATCATACCAAACCTCCTAACAATTTTTTGAGCATAGCCTTTTTGATGCAAGAAAATTCCATTTTTCACTTTCTCCACCTCCAACCCAAGAAAATGATGAAGTTCACCTAAGTCCTTCATTTCAAACCGAATAGAGAGCTCGGCTCGAAGTCTTGCAATTTCTCCTTCATTATTGCCAGTGACGATCATGTCATCCACATACAAGAGAACAATAATATGCAAGTTTCCAAATTTCTTGATAAACAAGCTAGAATCAGAATTTGAAGCAAGATAACCGCAAAATTGTAAATATTCGGCAATTTTACCATACCATGCCCTTGGCGCTTACTTTAGCCCGTAAAGCGCCTTCTTGAGTTTGCAAACATAATCTGGATGAATTTCTGAAATGTAGCCCGTAGGTTGCTCCATGTACATGTCTTTGTCAATCTCGCCATATAGGAACGCATTCTTGACGTCAAGTTGCCATAGCCCCCAACCGAGACTAGCCGCCAAGGATATCACCACACGAACGGAAGTCATTTTTGCAACAGGGCTGAAGGTTTCTTCATAATCTTCGCCATATTTTTGTGAAAAACCCCTCGCCACAAGCCGAGCTTTATAGCGAGCAACACTACCATTTGGGTTACGCTTCACTTTGTAAACCCATTTGCAAGTGATAGGCTTCACATTTTCAGATTTTGGAACAAGATCCCAAGTCTCGTTCTTGATGAGAGCCTTCATTTCTTCATCCATAGCATCATCCCATTCTTTCACACCATATGCTTCGCTGAAATTAGAAGGTTCAAGTTCATCAATAGGACCGGCGAAAAAACAAGAAACCATACTCACTAGGTTCCCATCCCGATAGCGAACCGGCTTCACAATTTTTCTTTGCGAGCGTCGAAGTAATTGCACTTCATCTTGATGATCTTCATTTTCATGGCTCCCCCTCGGACTCTGCTCCCCCTCCAAAATAGAAGCCGAAGTGGGTGAAGTAGGAGCACTAGAAAGAACTTGCATACTTTCGCTTGCTTGATGTACCATCCCTTCTTGCGCATGGCTCGCCACCTCCATTGTAGAAGTAGATTGGGAAGAATAGTAAGAAGATAACTCATCAAATACTACATCCCTTGAGACCACAAATTTCTTGGTCTTCGGATCCATGCATTTCCATCCTTTCTTTCGCTCGTCATAACCAATGAAAATGCACTTCTTAGCTTTTGGATCAAGTTTGCCTCTCAAATCACCTGGAACATGAACATAACAAGTAGAGTCAAATACTTTAAAGTGCTTAACATTAGGTTTCTCACCCCACATCAATTCATAAGGAGACTTGAAATTGGTAGGGCATAAAGGCACATGATTTATCACATATGCCGCACATGCCATACCCTCCGCCCATAAGGCTTTAGGTAAATTCTTTGCATGCAACCAAGACTTGCATGTCTCCACGAGATGCCGAATTTTTCTCTCCGCCACTCCATTTTGTTGAGGGGTGTAGGCACAAGAAAGCTCCCGTTTGATTCCTTGTTGGCGGCAAAAAAAGAAGAACTTATTTGAAGTAAACTCGCCGCCGTTGTCGGTACGCAAGCATTTGATCTTGCGATTGAGCACACCTTCAACAGTCTCTTTGAACTCCACAAACTTAGAAAATACCTCAGACTTCTCCTTGACAAAATACACCCAAGTATATCTTGTAAAATCATCAACAAATAATAACATATAACGAGAGCCCGAGTAAGAAGGTGTCGAAGTAGGACCCATCAAGTCACTATGGACAAGATCCAATGGAGCTTTACTTTTAATGATGGACTTTTCGAATGGAAGGCGATGTGCCTTTCCATATTGACATCCTTCACAAAATATACCACTACCAAGGTTTGCAAGATTGGGTAAACCATTTACCAAATTTTTTGATACCATAACCTTTAGTTTTTGCATACTAAGGTGTCCCAGTCTTGCATGCCATATAGCAGCCCCATCATTAGATTTCATCTTATCAACATAAGAAGAAGAAATAGAAGCCGATAAGACAAATAAATCATTTACCCTTGCACCGGTGTGAATTACCTTCGCTTTCAAGTCGGTGATGTTCTTTAGAAACTTCACGTCTTTAGGCCCGAACAAGACGTAGTGTCCAGCATCCACGGCATTTGCAACAGAAAAAAGGTTCTTCTTCATCCCGGGCACATGATAGACGCTATTGAGAGTGATGGACTTGTCATTGTTGCTACCTTTGATAGTAATAGGGCCTTCGTGCTCCACCGAGTGAATTGTGTTATCCGCCGTGATGATAGCATCATTGCCTTCATGTCGTTGAAGACTAGAAAACTTAAGAGTCATTGCCGGTGAGATGATGACCACATCCGGAGTCCACAATCCAATCCTCTTCATAATTAATAGAAGTCGAGGCTTCAACAGTTGAAGTCTCTGCCATGAAGCAATTTCCCCAATCTTCTACTTCATGAGAGCCGGTGAATTTGTCGGCAACGTTTCCTTCCTTCAACTTGACTCGACAGTTCTTCTTGATATGGCCTAACTTGCCACATCGATAACACTTGATCACCTTCTTCCACTTCTTTTCGCTGCTGGAAGTAGATTCTCCATCTTTCTTTTGATCTTTCTTCTTCTCCTCTTTGTTGTAGCCCTTCTTGTTTCCGGCGAACAAAACATCCCCATTGCCTCCCGAAATAGAACACCCGGCCATTTGTCGAGCTAGGGACTCTTGGGAAGCGAGAAGATTTTCAAACTCCACCAAGGATGGTTGTATTTGCCACCCCTGAATAGAGGTGATAAAGGCATGGTACTCCTTGTTGAGGCCGCGGATAATGTTACGCTTCATCCGCGCCTCCGAAATAGGCTCATCCGGATCCAACGCCGAAATTTCCGAACAAAGATTTTTGACCTTTAAGAAATATTGGGAGATAGAAAGATCACCTTGAATGGTATTAGCTAATTCATTCTCAATTAGTTGTAGCCGAGCACTATTCTTTTTATTCATCAACTCATCTAGAGTCTCCCAAATTTCTCGCGCCGACTTGCACCCGATAATGTGCTCGAACAAGTCATGAGAGATGTGTTGGGTTATAAGTAATTGGATCTAAATAGGGGAAAAAAACACCTAGAGGGGGGTGAATAGGTGTAAACAATAAACACTCAAAAATTATTGCGCAAATAAACCCAATGCGGAAAAATAAAAGAACACGCAAGATTTTTACGTGGAAAAACTCCAAACCGGAGTAAAAAAACCACGGGACCGATAACACGGCGAAATCCACTAGAATTAACACACGTACAAGGTGATATAACGTACTCACTGACGACTCAACCTTTTACCATACGCTCCTAGTAGATCTTCCCGCTCGCTCCACGACGCTTCTCGAATCCACGATCCGCGCCCAACGCTGAATCCACAGCGTCCAACGTCGAGTCCACGACGTCCGACCGAATCCACGGTCTTCACCCAATGGCACGCTTCGAATCCACGAACGTACCTCGCTCCGAATCCACGAGAGCGGTTGCACCTTGAATCCACAAGGCCACGCGAGTCCACGCGCCGATTTTGGGGTAAATCGTTGTTTGTTTTGGGTGGTGATGATCCGCCGAATACTTAGATTAAAGATAGATCGGAAATACCATCTAAGTATTCATTGATTTGATTCTACTCAAAATGTGAGTATGGAAAACCTAGAATCAAATCAATCAATATAGATGAAGAAACATAGAATAAATCTATTGATTTCCTTTCTTCTCTATATATGTGGATTTTTTCTTTTCGGCTATTTTCTTCTGTAATAGCGGATGCCCTAGAAATGAATACAGGGCCTATTTATAGGTTAGAAACCCTTGGAAGAAGATAGGATCAAAAACTGCCTTTTCTGGAAATTTTACCGACGGCGATCCGGATTGGAATTGGGCGATCCGGATTGCAGAAGCAAGAAAGACGGTTTCCAGAAAAACACCTGTTCGGGATCCGGATCATAATCCCCGATCCGGATCGTTCATACAGTTTCACCAAACATCACATTCGGGATCCGGATTGCAAATCCTGATCCGGATCGAAAAGCAAAAGGTAAAACCAGTGTTCGGGATCCGGATCAGAAGATGCTGCGATCCGGATTGAACCAGTGTATGAACAAACACCCTTCGGGATCCGGATTGCAAGCCACGATCCGGATCCTGAACATGTCCCATGTCCAGTTTTTGATGTTTAAGCAATTAAAACCTCTTCCAGGTGTTTCTACACTATAAGAAGTATTCGGATCATCAAAATTCTTTAGTTAAACGTACCTGATCCTTTTGAATTCTTCTTTCTTGAGATTGAGGTATACGATCCAAAGTTTCTTCATCTTCAATCTTCAAGACTTAATACATTCACGAAATACGCCAACTCAAATTCCGTAACAATCTCCCCCTTTGGCGGTTTCGTGACAAAACACAAATCCACAAAAGAAAATTCAAAAAGATATTTTTGTTGCTATCACCATACAACAAAAATTTACAAAAGAGATCCAGAAATTAAAAACATGAGATAAACTCCTAGAACAGACTCTAGACTTAGACATCTGTAATCTCTGCACACAGAAGGCATTCTTGACAAACAAAATCGTTAGATACCTCAAGAATTGAAACATTCAAAACCAACTACAGAGATAGAGTTTATTCTCATCATGACATTTGAAAAATTCAGATATGTAAGAGAATCATAGTTAAAACCAACATATCTTCTAAGCAATCGAAAACCAAATGTCAAAGTATGTTAGTCCAACATCAACTTGTTAGTCATATTACATGCCCAAATAGTTAGTCGAATAGTTAGTATAGAGGCATGTCACAAATCACATAAGAAAAATCACATAAGAAAAACCAAAGTTGAATGGAAGTCATACTTACCTTGATATTCACAAGGTTGATATTCACAATCATTGTTCATTGTTCAAAGTTCTCGCTAACTCTCTCTAACTCTCTCCCCCTTTTTGTCACAAAACACAGCCAAAACGTAGCAAGAGCTACAATATGTAAGGAGAGTAAAAAAAAGTTCTATTAATATGCACAAATTGAGAACTAAACTAAAAGAATCAATAAGACTAAAACCTAAAAATCCTGCACAAAAAGAAATGAGTCAAAGATAGTTAGTTGTCAGAATCTGAATCTTCAGAACTTGTGCAACCTAGCTTGCTCAAAATCCCTTTAAGCAAATTCTTAATATTTGAGTACTTTTTCTTGATCTTCTTGTGTTCAGAGGAAATCTGCTGAAATTCTTTCGATATTCTCTCTTGTGCAGCAGAGAGTCTTTGTTGTTCCTGACGAATCGATTCCAAAGTCTCTGTGTCAGTTGTCCGTGTCTTTGAGTGTGATGGATGCTGTGTAGATGCAGATGGTGCATCCAGTCCCGAAACCCATGGAGATTCAGTTTGCAGAATTCCAGAAAGTGAGCGTGCTCTGGTGAGAGGCCCACTATGCTGACTCGCACTTCTTTGGACATTTTTCCTTCTCGTATACTGTTTGGTTGTTGAGGCAGATTTCATTAGTCTTTTTCCTTTGGTAAATTTCCTATCCTCCTCATCAATTTTTCGTTGAACATCTTTGAAGAATTCGTCCCATTCTTCCTCATCGTAATCCGAGCTGTCCTCCTTGGCTTCGTTCGTTTTGTCTTGAGTTGAAACACCCGGTTCTTCTTTAACGGATGTGCTCGTGTGCACCATCGTGACCAGTAGCAGGATTAACCAGGAGAGTGCCATTGGTGTGAGTGCTCTGAGTTTTGAGAAAGTGTCCTGTGCAGAACCAACTCAAGAACATATGAAAAATCATCAATTTTGAAAAATTTGAACAATTGTACCTAGACAATCATAATCATGTAGAGAAGCCAAGAATCAAATTAGTTTTCCAAAAAGAATTTTAAAAATAGATCAATCCCATGATTTTCAAAAATTCCTCTTTTATGCCCTAAACCAGAATTTTTAGAAATCGAAGCCTAAAAACTCGTTTATCAGGTAAAAACCCAGCATAAACGCAAAACTAATTGACCCAGAGTCCTTATTTCAAAAGAAATTTGATCAAAAACCATTCACAAACGAAAAAGTTTCAAGATTTCAACTCACGTTTGAAGAAAAACCATAAAAACTGTGAAAAACCGAGACTTTGATCAATAAAACTTACTTGGCCGTGATCCGGATCGGATCGAGAATGTGATCCGGATCGGCTACCCGCAGGAAGAATCCTGCGTTCGGGATCCGGATCACTTACCCCGATCCGGATCGGCTTCAACTTTTTCTCCAGAAAAATTCAGAAAAATTCCATAAAATCCAGAAAAAGTATGTAAGCACTTTACCATGTCAACTTTAAACAAAAGACATCGTTTCATACAACAAGAAATAGATTATGCAAAATCTATCAACAATACCCAAAAATGAAACGAAAATTTACGAAAGTTAAAACACTTAAAGTTGAACAACTTCAATTACATCTATCCTGATCTTATGTGTAATGCCTTTATCAAATCATCAATTTTGGTAAAGAAAATGAAATACCAAGATCAATAGATGTTTGAAATCCCAGATAAGTTAGATAATATATCTAGACAATCTGTTGAAGGAGTGGCTCTTTGAGCATCTTTTACTAAAAATCCCACCTTATACCAACCATGAAATACGACTGAGTCAAGTATTTCAATATGAATTTCATCAACAATTTTCAAAACAAAAATTTGCTTTTCATTCATGGAGTATTTTTTTTTTTATTTTCTCCATGTGGTGGTAGTTTTCACACTCCTCATTGGGATGTAACTCTTTCCACATCTTTTGAGCATTTTACATTTCATTGACTCCCCCTCAATTGGCTATCAATTATTTAATATATAAGGTATTCAACCAAACCATTGATCTCGAATTCATACTCGACTAAGCAATCAAATATGATAATGACTATACCAAGAGATCATTGAGAGAGAAATTGACTTTGATCACTTAAAAGATGGTTTAATTAACGTAAATGATCATTGCAACATTGAAATATTATGACATCAAAAGCATAATAAATTTCTAAATGCATAAAAGGATGCAATTAAAGTCAATTATGATTTATGCTCAATTAATGTCCTATGTACAAAACATAGATAAAGAACAAAACAAAAACAAAAACAAAACCTAACCTAAGCAAAGGTTTCAAAAGAGTTTATTTCAAGGAAAGCATGCCAATTGCTTTACGCAAGTGAATAAAACGTTTTTGATCCAAAGGTTTTGTTAAGATATCAGCTAATTGATCCTCAGTTGAAATATATGACAGTTGAAGAATGTTTGATTCAACTAGCTCTCTAAGAAAATGATATCTAAGTTCAATATGTTTTGTTCTAGAGTGCAACACAGGGTTTTTAGAAATGTTAATAGCACTAGTGTTGTCACATAAAATGGTTACCGAAGATGTTGAAATCCGGAAATCGCTCAACACGCTTTTCATCCAAATCAATTGGGTTGAACAACTTCCTGCAGAAATGTACTCCGCTTCGGCAGTCGAGAGTGCTATGCAGTTCTGCTTTTTACTGTGCCATGCAACAAGGCAGTGGCCAAGATAGAAGCATGCACCACTCGTGCTTTTCCGGTCATCCACTGATCCAGCCCAATCGGCATCTGAGTATCCAACAATATCCAAAGTCGTTCCCATAGGATACCAAATTCCGAAATTGATTGTACCTTTGATATATCGGATGATCCGTTTCACCGCTTTCAGGTGAACCTCCTTCGGTGCTGATTGATATCTCGCACAAATCCCAACACTGAAGGATATATCCGGGCGACTAGCCGTGAGATATAGTAGACTTCCAATCATACTGCGATACAGTTTCTCGTCTACATTCTCACTTTGTGATTCACTTCCAAGTCCCTTATGGCTAGTTCCCATTGGAGTCGGAAAATCCTTAGAATTTTCAAGATCAAACTTTTTGACCAACTCCAGTGCATACTTGGATTGACACAAGTGAATTCCTTCATCGTTTTGTTTAACTTGTAATCCAAGAAAATAAGTCAATTCGCCCATCATGGACATCTCAAATTCGCTTTCCATGGTCTCCGCGAATTTAGAAGCATCATTATCTCTTGTTGCGCCAAAAACAATGTCATCGACATAGATTTGAGCAACTATGAAATTGTTTTGATAATGCTTCACAAAGAGAGTCCTGTCAGCTCCCCCTCGAGTGTAGCCCTTTTCCAAAAGGTGCTTTGTCAACCTTTCGTACCATGCTCGCGGTGCTTGTTTCAGACCGTAAAGAGCCTTTTTCAGACGAAAAACATGGTTAGGTAGTTTATGATCCACAAAACCTTTCGGTTGAGCCACATAAACTTCCTCATTTAAAAACCCATTTAAAAAGGCGCTCTTAACGTCCATTTGAAATAATTTGATTTTAAAATGACAAGCAATCGCAAACAATATACGAATGGACTCGAGTCTAGCTACAGGGGCGAAAGTTTCATCAAAGTCTATACCTTCTACTTGAGAGTAGCCTTGAGCAACTAACCTTGCTTTGTTCCTGATGATAGTACCTTCTTCATTTTTCTTGTTCTTGAAGATCCATTTGGTACCTATCACATTGTGTTGCTTCGGAGGCTTCGTCAATTCCCAGACTTTGTTTCGCTCGAATTGATGGAGCTCTTCCTGCATTGCTTTAATCCAGTAGTCATCTTGGAGAGCTTCATCAACATTCCTTGGTTCGATTTGAGATACATAGCATGCAAATCCGCAAACCAATTGTCTCCGTGTTCTAACTCCTTCTTGTGGATCTCCAATGATGTTCGATTCAGGGTGATCCTTGGAGATGCGTAACGTTTGAGGTAGAGGAGTAGTCAGAGGTACACGAGATGATTCCTGCACATCAGATAAGCTTGAAGAACCGTTAGATGCATCATTATTATCGAAAGAATTGTTAGAAGAAGATGCATTAGCAGGTGTATCATCATCAAGAGAGATATCGAGGGTAGATTTTTCAGATTCAAAGTGAAAAGCTTCATCTACCTTAACATTTATCGATTCTACGATCGTCTTAGATTCTAAGTTAAAAACTCGATATGCTCTGCTGTTTGTAGAATAACCTAAGAAAATCCCTTCGTCACTTCGAGAGTCAAATTTTCCAAGATTCTCACGATCACGTAAAATAAAACACCGACTCCCAAAGATGCGAAAATATTTGATGTTAGGTTTTCTACAAAACCAAAGTTCATATGGTGTAATCAATGTCCCCGGGCGCAAATATACGCGATTAATAACATAAACAGCAGTGTTCACCGCTTCAGCCCAAAAATAAAAAGGTAAGTTCCGGCTATGAAGCATAACACGTGCCATTTCCTGTACGACCCTGTTTTTGCGCTCGACTACACCATTTTGTTGAGGTGTGTAAGGTGCAGAGAATTCATGTTTAATGCCATTAGAAGTGCAAAAATCAATGAATTTGGAATTTATGAATTCCCCACCTCTATCACTCCTAACTCGAGTAATCCTATCATTCTTTTCAATCATAATACGATTGCAGATTTCGAGAAAAGAATCAAAGGTATCAGCTTTTTCTTTTAAAAATGCTACCCAAGTATATCTAGAAAAATCATCAACCAATAAGAAAATATACCATTTACCTCCCAGAGATGGTTGACGAGTTGGCCCCATTAAGTCCATATGCAAAAGTTCCAAAGGCCGTTTTGTACCTATGTGGTTCAAGTTCTTGTGTGCAGTCCTAGACTGTTTTCCTTTTTGGCAACCGCCACACACAAGGTTTTGTTCAAAAGAAAGTTTCGGAACCCCCTTGACCACATCTTTGTTCGAAATTCTAGCAAGTTCCTTAAAGTTTATGTGACCTAGCCTTTCATGCCAAAGTGTTTCATTTTTCAAAGATGCTAGGTTACATTTTTCAGAAATCTTAGAGGAACTACATAACAATTGTTTTCTGATCTAACCCCCTTTAAAAAGAAAGCATGGTTCATGTCAGTTACAGTGCATTTATCAGATGAAAAATTAACTGAATAACCACTATCACAAAGTTGACTTATGCTTATGAGGTTAGTCTTAAGGCCATGAACAAATAACACATTATCTAGAACCGGGCCATCTGGAATAGCTACCGTTCCCTTTCCAACAATTTTGGAAGACCGACCATCTCCGAAAACAACAAGTCCTCCGGAGTTTTTCTCAAATGTTTGAAAACAGTTTTTGTCACCGGTCATATGACGGGAACACCCGCTATCCAGGTACCAAGACGAACTATCATATGCATGCAAGGAAACATTGGTAGCAAGACAAGGGAAAATTTCACCTTTGCGCACCCAAACCTTTTTGGAATGCGTCGGTAATGATCGTGAAGTTGATTTCCTAGGTGAGAGCGTCTTGCTTGAAGAATTGCTGCTCCTTGATGATGTCGTCTTGAGCGGTGTACTACCAAGGCTCTTTTCCTTTGAATGAGTTGCAGTTGATTTTCGAGGAATAGCCCTTTTGGTAGTCATTGCAAGAGGTGCTTGAGGTGTGCGTTTGGCTTCCGTCTTGCAATTTCTCCTTATGTGCCCTGAAATGCCACAACGAAAACATACCTTGATTCTTGTCGATTCCGAGGAGGATGTAGTAGGTTTGTTGTCGTTGCTTGTCGTGAACACCGGTGTCGGAGGAGGAGATACCGACTGAGGCACAAATACTGTACCACTCGAACTTGGAATGTCTCCAGTTTGAGTGTATCCGAGGCCGAACTTATTTCTTTGACCAAGACCAAGAAGTCTGTCCAACTTACTCCTTCCAGAAGAAAATCTCTTTAAGTCATCCTTCAGTTGGCGTATGGTCTCCGTCATTTCCAATTTTTCCTGTCGAGCCTCGCCGTTGAGCTTCAAGAAGTAATTCGCTTTGTTCACCATATCCATATAATTCTTCTCGAGTTGCTCATTGGACTCTTGAAGGGAAACATTTGTTTTAATCAAATTATCCCTTTCCACTTCAAGATCGGTTGAGAGAGAGGTTACCCTTTTTACTTCTTCTTCGAGATCCTGCAATCTCCCTTTCAACCCCTTGTTTTGCTTAGCCAGTTTCTTTGAATCCCTCAAAAGCTGTGGTAGGCTAGAGCAAAATCTTCACCTTCCGAATCATCTGATTCATCGTCCGTTGCAATCTTTTCAACAGTGGAGTTGGACAGTGAGTCGGATGTACTTGCCATTAAGCACATGAAGGGTGAAGATGTAGTGGACGCGTGGAAAGCTGTCGCGTTGTCTTCTTCATCACTTGAGGATGACTCATTTGACGTGGAGTTGTCATCCCAAGTAACGACTTGCATCGCTTTCTTCTTTGCCGGATTCTTGTTGGGACATTCCGTTGCAATGTGGCCGTAGCCTCGACATTTGAAGCACTGAACTTGTCCCTCTGAACTTTTCTTATCCTTTGAGAAGTTCTCTTGCTTTCTTGACTTGTAAGCTTGAAGAACCCTTGCCTTTCTTCGACTTTCCGAAGGATGGAGTTTTGCTTGAATTACCCCTTCGAAAGTTGCGGCGAAACTTCCTTGTCAAGAGAGCGAGCTGCTTCTCAAAGTCCTCCATAGAAAGGTTCTCGTCGTCGTCCGAGGAGGATGAATCCGCGTCTTCTTCTTTAGTTGATTTCAATGCGTAACCTGAAGACTTAGAAGAGGATGCCTTTCCAGAAGAATAGTTAGTAGGAAATGTCATTTCATAAGTTTGTAAAGCACCTACTAATTCTTCTACACGCATTTCGTCCGGGTGTTTAATTGTTTCAATGGCTGCGACCTTCGGGCGAAATCGTTCAGGAAGAGTTCTTAGAATTTTTCTTACAACTTTAAATTCTGGAATCTTCTCTCCCAAGTTAGCACATGAGTTTACGATGTCTTGCAATCGTGTGTAATAGTCAGTGAAGGATTCATTCTCTGCCATAGAGATAGAGTCAAACTTGCTCGTGAGCATTTGCAGTTTCTGAATCTTCACTAGGTTAGTTCCCTCATGCGTAACTTGAAGAACATCCCAGATTTCTTTCGCAGTCTCACATGCCGAGACGCGAGAGAACTCAGTTTGTGACAAAGCATTAAATAGAGCATTAATTCCTTTGCCATTGTAAGAAGATAAGTCTATCTCTTCCTTGGTCCATTTCGACCTAGGTTTTAAGGTGCGAACATCATCTAAAATTTCAGTTGGATTAGACCATCCTAATTCAATTGATTGCCACACCCTTTCGTCGATGGAAATTAAAAAGGCTTTCATCCGTACTTTCCAGTACGCATAATTTGTTCCATCAAAGAAAGGGGGTCGATTGATGTTTCCACCTTCAACCATTGTTTACAACCCTATTCCCGCTCTGATACCACTTGTTGGGTTATAGGTAATTGGATCTAAATAGGGGAAAAAACACCTAGAGGGGGGTGAATAGGTGTAAACAATAAACACTCAAAAAATCATTGCGCAAATAAACCCAATGCGGAAAAATAAAAGAACACGCAAGATTTTTACGTGGAAAAACTCCAAACCGGAGTAAAAAACCACGGGACCGATAACACGGCGAAATCCACTAGAATTAACACACGTACAAGGTGATATAACGTACTCACAGACGACTCAACCTTTTACCATACGCTCCTAGTAGATCTTCCCGCTCGCTCCACGACGCTTCTCGAATCCACGATCCGCGCCCAACGCTGAATCCACAGCGTCCAACGTCGAGTCCACGACGTCCGACCGAATCCACGGTCTTCACCCAATGGCACGCTTCGAATCCACGAACGTACCTCGCTCCGAATCCACGAGAGCGGTTGCACCTTGAATCCACAAGGCCACGCGAGTCCACGCGCCGATTTTGGGGTAAATCGTTGTTTGTTTGGGTGGTGATGATCCGCCGAATACTTAGATTAAAGATAGATCGGAAATACCATCTAAGTATTCATTGATTTGATTCTACTCAAAATGTGAGTATGGAAAACCTAGAATCAAATCAATCAATATAGATGAAGAAACATAGAATAAATCTATTGATTTCCTTTCTTCTCTATATATGTGGATTTTTTCTTTTCGGCTATTTTCTTCTGTAATAGCGGATGCCCTAGAAATGAATACAGGGCTATTTATAGGTTAGAAACCCTTGGAAGAATATAGGATCAAAAACAGCCTTTTCTGGAAATTTTACCGACGGCGATCCGGATTGGAATTTGGCGATCCGGATTGCAGAAGCAAGAAAGACGGTTTCCAGAAAATTGCTTGTTCGGGATCCGGATCATAATCCCCGATCCGGATCGTTCATACAGTTTCACCAAACATCACATTCGGGATCCGGATTGCAAATCCTGATCCGGATTGGAAAGCAAAAGGTAAAACCAGTGTTCGGGATCCGGATCAAAAGATGCTGCGATCCGGATTGAACAGTGTATGAACAAACACCCTTCGGGATCCGAATTGCAAGCCTCGATCCGGATCCTGAACATGTCCCATGTCCAGTTTTTGATGTTTAAGCAATTAAAACCTCTTCCAGGTGTTTCTACACTATAAGAAGTATTCGGATCATCAAAATTCTTTAGTTAAACGTACCTGACCCTTTTGAATTCTTCTTTCTTGAGATTGAGGTATACGATCCAAAGTTTCTTCATCTTCAATCTTCAAGACTTAATACATTCACGAAATACGCCAACTCAAATTCCGTAACAAGATGGACCTCTTCAGGATAAACTCCGCCTTTGCATTCAAGGTCCTCCATCTCTTCAAGGCCTCCCTATTCTCAGGAGTATCCGCTGGAGCCTGTCGAAAACCACCGCCGACGACATCCCAAAGGTCTTCGCCGATAAGGTACGACTCCAAACATGACTTCCAAACTTTGTAGTTTGATTGGTTGAGAATCTCCACCCCGAGTCCGACAACTCGACCACTTGCCTCCATCATCTACACTATCTTCTTCTCTAAGGAAATCTTGCAACGCACCGTCACCTCCAACCAGGCTCTGATACCATGTAACGAAATAGCGAGATCCGACAATTGGAAACTCACTATCTTCAAATAGTGGAGAAGAACACCACTAGCCCAAGATCATTCCAAAATAAATAAATTAGAGCTTGAAGAGTGTGTATGGAGAATAATTATGAAGTTCCATTAAGATAGAGTAGACCAAAGAACTAACTTTAAACAAACACAAGAACTACTCTGGGGTAGTTACTTTGTAGTTACTTTAACCATACAAAAGAAAACCATAAATTCACTTTAGAATTTAACATCAAGCCTTAATGAACGATATATTCCAACCACACATTCGGAAGTTCGTTCTGGTTTTCTTTGACGATATACTGATTTACAGCAAGAGTCTATCGGAACACTTGAGTCATTTACACACTGTATTGAGCCTGCTAAGAGAGAACCAGCTGTTTGCTAAGAGGACCAAATGTTTCTTTGGACAGACTCAAGTGGAATACTTAGGGCACATTGTATCTCAAGAGGGGGTAGCTACGGATCCGGGGAAGATCGAGGCCATGGTTAATTGGCCCCGACCCAAAAATATCAAGAGCTTGAGAGGATTTTTGGGGCTCACTGGTTACTATCGCAAATTCATTCGAGGGTATGGAAGTGTTAGCAAGCCCCTCACAGATCTCTTGAAGAACAACAGCTTTTAAGTGGACTGAGGAGGCACAAAGGGCTTTTGAGAAACTTAAGGAAATCATGACCACTGCTCCAGTGCTAGCGATACCCAACTTCACCAAAACCTTTACCATAGAGGTGGATGCGTGTGAGCAGAGAATGGGAGCAGTTTTGACCCAGGAAGGGAAGCCCTTGGCATATCTCAGCAAGGCAATCAGTCCCAAAAATATGGGACTGTTCACCTATGAAAAGGAGTTTTTGGCGATCGTACTTGCTGTGACTAATTGGAGACACTATTTAGGCCCTAAACCATTCGTCATTAAAACCGATCATGAAAGTCTGAAATATCTGCTGGAGCAACGCATCACCACCACGACCCAGCAGAAGGGCATGTTGAAGTTGATGGGATTGGAGTACACCATCCAATATAAGAAAGGTAAAGAGAATTTGGCAGCAGATGCTCTGTCAAGGAGAGCCCCAGAAGAAGGCAATTTACAAGCATTAGCCACAGCTGTGCCCTCATGGGTTGAAGAAGTGACAGTGAGCTATGAAGGAGACCCTAAGGCTCAGCAGATTATTGCAGAACTGATGCTACAATCAAGTTCTTTGGCTCACTACTCCTACCATCAGGGTGTGATAAGATATAAAGGCAGAATCTATGTAGGTGATCGAGGTACATTGAGGAGGGAGTTGGTGAAACTCATGCATACATCAGCCTTGGGGGGGCATTCGGGCATTGATAATACTTACATAAGGGTAAGGCAGATGTTCTACTGGCCAAGTATGAAGCAAGAGATTGAGAAAATCGTAAAGGAGTGTGAAATCTACATACGGAATAAGGTGGATGGTACCCCCTACGCTGGGCTGCTCCAACCCATTTCCATACCTACCCAAGCTTGGCAGCTCGTCAGCATGGATTTCATTGAAGCCCTGCCCAAGTCCGAAGGTAAAGATACCATCCTCGTAGTAGTAGAGAAGTTTACCAAGTATGCACATTTTATTGCAATGTCCCATCCTTACTCGGCACAAGATGTCGCCAAATTCTTCTTAGATCACATTTATAAGCTACAAGTCATGCCCAAGGGGATCATTACAGATAGGGACAAGATTTTTACCAGTCAGATATGGCAAGATTTATTCAAGTTAATGGGAGTGAAGTTCAGATGAGTACAGCATATCACCCTCAAACCGATGGTCAGATGGAAAGAGTGAATAGGTGCTTGGAAACCTACTTGAGGTGCATGAGTTCTCAAAAACCCAGGAAATGGCACCAATGGTTATCCCTAGCGGAATGGTGGAACAACACTAACTACCATTCCGCCCTGGGTATGACCCCATTCCAAGCTTTGTATGGGTACAACACTCCTGACCACTTTGGACTTAACATGGGGGCGAAAACACACCCAGTGGTGGAAGAATGGAAGGCAGACAGAGACACTATGGTGCGAATACTAAGGAAGAGGCTCCAAGAAGCTCAGAACCGCATGAAGCAAAATGCGGATAAAAAGAGTGTGGATAAGAACTATGCAGTGGGAGAGGAGGTATTCTTGAAGCTTCAGCCTTACCGACAGTCAAGCGTGGCCCTGCGAAAGGGGCTCAAGCTCACCTCCAAGTTTTACGGGCCCTACAAAATCCTGGAGAGGATCGGACCAGTGGCCTACCGACTTCGGATGCCAGAAGAGTCCGGGATCCACCCAGTCTTCCATGTGTCCCAACTCAAGAAGGGAGTCCCGCAAGATAGTCAGCCCTCAGCAGCGGGCCCTCTGGTCGGAGAAGGGGGTGAACCCTTGGCGCAGCCCGAACAAGTTCTGGAGCGAAGGATCGTGAAGAAGGGTAACCGAGCAGTCACTCGTGTTCTTGTCAAGTGGAGTAACTTGGGCCTGAAGGAAGCCACTTGGGAGGACTACTGGGTTCACAAGGCTAGATACCCTAGATTCGATCCTTGAGGTCAAGGATCTGGTGAAGGGGAGTGGGATGTTACACATTGGGAAATAAAAGAGATTGCTTTAAGCAGAAGTCAGAAGAGTAGAGAAATAAACAGAGTAGTTAGAGAGAGCTTCCTTTCTATAGTGTTGAGTCCAGACTCCGGGGTGCGGCTGGTCGAGAGGGAAGGCGTGAAGAGGGGCGAAGAGTAGTACTACCTGGTCCGGCGCTAGGGCAAGAAAGAGCACAAAGAAGAGGTAAAAGGAGGAGCTTGATGGAGAGTGGGTAACAGTGTCAGGAAGATACGTAATATCTTCGTCTGGGAGTAAGTGAGAGAAGGCAATCCCAAGAAGGACCAAGTGGGGAAAGCAGTCGAAGCGGCCCAAGGACCAACCACCAGGAGAAGGCACGAGCGGAACTAGGAAGGCTACTTTCCTCACCATCAGCCCACAAGCCCAATGGGCCGAACTCTTTCAGTCCACCAGAGTCTTATAGTAGCATACATTTCATAGTAGCAATTCCACTGTATAGGAATATAAAAACATTACATGTAAAGAGGGGACTATGAATAGTAATTTGAATTCCCTTCTCAAGCTCTTCTCTGAACTTCTCAACCCTTCCCCTCTCTTCCTGCATCTTCCCCTACCTCAACCTTTTTCCAATTCTCATTCTTCAAGCCCTCAGAGCATCCTCAGAGTCTACCTTCCACCGTGCTAACCATCATCCTCACCGCGGGCAAACCTCAGAGCAGTATCATCACTGGATGCAACGGATCGTCCGGAGGTAAATCAACTCCATCACCCTCACCGCCATCCATCCTCGGAGAATTATTGTCACTGGGAGTTACGGATCGTTAGGATCGTAATAGTTGATTACTAGTTTGGGACCGTCAAGTTTGATCTCCACATCATCTTTCTCCTCCAAGTTTCTATTATAACTATTTAATTTTTGTAAGTTCGTTATGCATAACAATTAAGTCTTTTTATGATTATACATACCCAAGTTGTTTTATTAAACCTTGCTTGCTTAACATAAAACATCTTTGACTAAATTAAATTTAGCATCAAATAGTACGAACTAAATAATTACATTCTGAAACTATGAGGATGTCTTAAATTATATAAATCAATCGTTGTTCTCCAAAATCTTAAGTTACTAGAGAATGGTATTTTTAATATTTATATTTAACACTCCCCTTTACGTCTGAGCTGAAAATATTTGATAAGCTTAAGATGCGGGCTTGAATTAATTGAGAGAAAATTAATAAATTAAATAACGCTAGGGGCCTAGTGGGATTTGAATTTGAATCTCATGCTCTGATAATATGTTAAATTAGGAATAATCTTTATTTTTCAAAAACTTAAACTACTAGAGAACGATGTTTTTAGTATTTATATTCAATAGAATGCAATTGAGATGAATTAATCGGGAGGAAATTAATAAATTAAATAACGCTAGGGCTCTAGTGGGATTCGAATTTACCTCATGCTCTTATACTATATTAAATTATATAAAATAAATATTGTTTTTCAAAAAATTTTAAGTTACCATAGTGTTTTTAATATTTATATTTAATAGGATGCAATTGAAATGAGGGCGAAACTTCGAGGACTCAATATTGTTATGATTGAAACTCCGATGGCAACCTTAAATTCCATCAAACTTCATGGATCAAATTTCTGAGTAGCTCTAAAGTTATCATAATTAATTTTTTTGATATTAAAGTAACGAAAACATATACAAATGCATGGAAGTCCACTGTTGTTTTTTGAGTAGTGATTTTGTAACACTTTGAATGGTATTCTTGTTGGACTATAAAAGTATTAAATATAGAATCACATTTAGATTTTTTTACTATTCTGATGATCTTTTTTATATTATTGCATATGAGATAGAGAGGTAGTTTGGAGAAAAAAAAAATAAAAATAGGGTGGTTTTATGTTATTTTACATTCTTATAAAGGGTATATTGCTTGTTTGGTCTGTAAACTATAAAGTGCGTGACATTTTGATCAGCAAATTTTAATTTATTATAATTTTTAGTTCGAACTTTCAAATTTGTTGCAATTAAGTTTGATAATTTAATTTAGTTGATTAAATGTAGACGTATCGCTGATATAAAAGTGATATAACATCGTAATTGTTGGCGCATCATGAGTTACAACAATGTTATATTATTTGCTCGTTATTGACAAACTAATATTTAATCAACTAAACTCGGTTATAGGATTTGATTGTAAAAATTTTGAAAGCAACAAGTTATAGTTTGAGCACCAAACATGCAATTTACTCATATTCTTAATTTGGTTGGCCTACAACATCTAAAAGCAGAAACTACTGAAGTAGGAATGTTTCATTTCTTCTTCTACTTGTGGTTGAATGGTTTAAGAGGATTACTTGGGGAAAAATGGTGGCACTTGGAAAATAAAAAATCATAATAAAGGGAGTAAGATGGTAGGATAAGTCACCTAAGTAGGAGATGGATAAATAAATATTATTGTTACAAAAGAAGACAAAAAGAAAGTTTGGTGGAATGCTCTAATTAGACACTCTTAAATAGGCAAGAATTCTAATTTTGAACAATATTGTAATCAAAGAAGAGAGCTCCCTAGCTATCTTTAATCTATTTTTTAAATATTATGATAAATTTTGTTTAGCATGTAGTTATTGCTTAGAGATGTTCAAAATACTCATATCCTGTACGCGATTTAAAATGGTTAGTATACAAATAAAAAAAATTTATTCATTAAAATTATTCATTAAAATTTTGAGTAAGTGTTCGGGTGTCTCGTACCCATAGGCCAGTTGGACCCACTGATTCTTTTGTAGGGTTCGGAATAGTTTTTATATTTGAGTCTAGATTCGGTAAAATATGGATCATCAAAAGTTAAAATAAAAAGGAAAAGAAGTTGAAAAACTTGTGAAAATTGAAAATTTTGATATTTTTTTTCCACTATAATATGTATTTTAACTATATTATATTAGGCGCGTATTTTTGGACTTACAGTTGAAAAACTTGTGTTTTATGCTATTTGGTTAATTATACTTATATTTTACGCAATTATGTTATATGTATTTGAATTTATTAATATAATTTTAATTATTATGCTGTTATATGTGTTTAATTAGGGCGGTGGCAGTATATATTTCAGGGTAAGTAAAATTAGTGGAACTATTGCAAATTTTATATTTTTATTTTAAATTTAGGATATAATTAATATTTGTGTTTTATGCTATTGCTACGCGTATAGATATCTGTATTGAATCTTAAGCGGGTAGGCATTACCCAACATGATGTGTATATGAATAGTTTAATAACTTAGACTTGGACCTGTCCTGAATAATAAGTAGAGTATGAATTTTTTATTCTACCCTTTTTTTTTACCTTTTTTTTTTTTTTTTTAGGATATGGGTACGGTTTTTCAACTATCCGTATCCGGTCCACCGCCGATTCGAGCTATTCAGAGAGATTTGTTAACCTATCCGGTTCAAAAGATTGAATCGAATCACTTTTTAAATTAGGTTACAGTCAGATCGATCGAATCAATCAGCCAGCTCGACCTGATTTTTAAATCATTTGAAAAATCATACTAAAGAGAGTAAGATGATAGGATAAATCACCTTGGGAGATGGATAAACATTATTGTTATAAAAGAGGACAAAAAGAAAGATTGGAATGCTCTAAGAGCCTCTTATATCAGCAAGAACACTAATTTTGAACAATAGTGTAATCAAAGAAGAGAGAGCTCCCTAGCTAGTTTTAATCTACATTTTATATAGTGATAAATTTTGTTCTGCAAGTAGCTATTGCTTTGCAGAGTGTTAAAATGTTCTAGGATTGCAACCATATGATCACAGGTTTGAGTCTCAAGAATTTTTGAAAATTTAGGGAGGAAAAGTATGGATTTTTTTTTTTAAATGTTTTTTATGAATATTTGTTTTAATTTTTTTTGCCTCTTTGGTTGGAAATTAGTATTACGGTACATATTGATGGATTTCGTAAAGTTATTAGAGTTTTGAAGATCAAAGATAAAGACTCGACGAAAAAAAAATAGCAAACTTAAGTTGAAGAAGATTTAGATTCTAAGAATTCATAACTTATAATTAATTTTCTATATTTTATAGAAAACAAGTATTTTCGTTTCTGAAATTTTTTTAATTTTTAGGAAAACAAAAATATTAGTTTTTTATAAAATATGAATTTTTTTTTTCATAAATGCTTTTTTTTTTTGGAACAAAATGGACGTAAAACTGGAAAAAATAATTTTTCATAAACATTTTTTTAAAATTTTAAAAAATTTAAAAATCTCATTTCTATAGCTTTTAAAAAAGATAAAAATAAAACATTAAATTTTAGGAAATTATACTTCACTGGTTTACTTTTAGTCAAAGAATAAATATTAAGAACTGTCACTAGAAATATATGGCTTTGGAAAGAGCCCGTATAATTTTTTTTAAATTTTTTTTTTTTTTACTTTTATTTTTTAAAAAAGAAAAAATGCTTAATTTGTTATATAAAGATGTAAATTACCAGGTGTAAAACATTTATATTCTTGGGATAACTTGCTTGGTAACGAAATAATATTTGAAGGAATAAATATTTAAATTTTGGAAATAACTTGCTATTCTAGGATTTTAGAGGAATAAAAAAAAATTTGTGTTTTCCTTGATATTTTTTTATTCTATAGGATAATCAAAATCTTTTTTTTTTTTTTGAAAGAGAGAAAGGTAGCATGCTACCCGCTTCGTTTATTTTTGAAATAAACTTAGCTGGAAATGCGAAACAAATAGGCTTCGAACTCGGATCTCGAGTATCAACCACCAAGTCTTTTGCCACTTGCATTAGAGACGGTTGATGATAATAGTGATTAGCGTTCGAAGCCTAGTTGCTTCACATTTTCAGATAACCAAAATTTTGTTTGGTAATTTTATAAAAAATAATGCAGGATAGTACAAAAGATTGATTAAATTATTTTAAAATATCAAAATTATTCTTATCTATGTCTTTTATATATAAAATATTAATATATATACAATAATACATATAAAAATAATATATTTTTAATATAAAATAATTAAAATATTATATCTAATGTTATTATAATCATATTATTATATAAAATATTTCAATATTAATATATAACATACTTCAATAATAATATATAAAAATACTTTAAAATATTATATATAAATAAATAAAGAAAATATATTTTAGAATAACATATAATATAAATATTTAATATATAAATGTTATATATTATATAATATATTTATATTATTGTAGTAACCGGCTTTGTTTTTAAAATGTATTTCGGATTTTTTTTAATTATTTTACTTACCTCTTTTAGTGCCGGGGGGGTTATTAATCCACTTTTTCTGGGGAGACCATCGGGGCTCGCGGGTATTTTTAAGTGGTAGAGCTCGCGAAACGGGGAATGGTGGCGCGATCCGATTCGAATTCCGACCCCGGGATCTCCCAGAATAAATTTCTGAATGGTTACCAGCAGTTCCGGGTGCATCAAAAAGCGTGCGGGCGATCGGCACGCTTTTCGAGGTAAACCAGCGGTTCCGGGTGCATCAAAAAGCGTGCGGACGATCGGCACGCTTTTCGAGGTAAACCAGCGGTTCCTGGTGCATCAAAAAGCGTGCGGAAGATCGGCACGCTTTTCGAGGTAAGTTGGACCCCTGGCCCGCACCCGATCGCTAAGTTTTGAATTTGGGGATTTAGGGTTCAATCCCACTCCCCAGTCACGCCAGAATGATTAATTTACTTTTGGTTTGGGGGTGTAGGGTTTTTCCCCCACTCCTCTTTTCCTGTGCGTTAGTTCCCCATCTGAACGCGTGCGAGGAACCGAAACCCCAGTTTTCCCCTCTATCGGTTGGCGTGAAGAATCGAGACGACGAGACGGGGAGAAGGAAGTACGATCGCACTTCCTGCGGAATCCGTCGAAAACGTGGTGAGCGTTTTGAGTTTTTCCGTTGTAGTACGGTGTGAGGTTTCCCTTTTGTCGGATCGCGTGCGAGGCAAGTTTGGTACTAAACGGGAGGCCGCCGCCGCCGTGGTTAAACGGGAGGCCGCCGCCGCCGTTACCGTGTTCACAGAGTCATCGCCGCAGCCGCCGTGATCGCGGGGTCGCAACCGGAGCCGAAAAAGGAGACGAAACACTATTCATCAACAGGGATTCGGGCCGCGGTCAACCGCGCCCGCGTGCACCCGGTGCACGCTTCCGCGGCCCGGGGGCGCAGACCCGGTGCACGCAGGCGTGCGCCAGGCCGCGCGGTCCACCGGACCGGCGTGCACCCGGCGCACGCCTCCGCGGCCCGGGGTCGCAGACCCGGCGCACGGAACACGTGCGCCAGGCCGCGCGGTGCACGCCCTAGGCGTGCACCCGGCGCTCGTCACAGCAGCGGGGGGCGGTGAACCCGGTGCGCGCCCGAGCCCGTGCGCGGCCCGGCCCAAGACGCGGTGGTTCACCGCGGCAGCGTGCTCCCGGCCCACACCGCGGCCGCCTGCTGTCGTGGACCCGGTCCACGCCTGGTTTCGTGCACCAGTATTCTGAAAATGATCCAGAAGCTCTGTTTTTGGCCCGTTTCGTCCCGTTTTTTAGTGTTTTTAACCACGACGATGCTTTTTAACAAATATTTCTTATTGTAGCTGTTTGGGCACCCGGCGATGGTATTTTAGTTGGAGCTTCCGCACGTCTTCTCCTTCGTGTTTGAGGTGGGTACACCCTTAGAACCCCTTTATGCACAATCTCGTTTCGGTTATGGTTATCATATTGTGAGTACTTGTCCTGAGGGTTAGGGTCGGGATTTGAAAACTGGAAATATATTTAAAATTGTGGTTCTTATTTGGAGACTTAGCACGGCATTTCCGACTTTTGTAACTAACACCATTTGAGCATTTAATTGAGGTATTGTGGATAGTCTCTATGGTTCTTGTTATTTGACTATATGTAGATGATAGTCCCTATGGTTCTTGTTATCTGACTATATGTAGAGGATAGACTCTATGGTTCTCGTTTCTTGATTTCGTATGGTATTTTTGGTTACTATACTCGAGGCAGCAGCACGCGCACCCGCGGTTTGGCCACCGCAAAGGGTGCGCTTTTCCGGAAAAGTGGTCTATGACCCGTGTAAACCCACGAGGTGACGTAGTGGGGCCCCTGTAGTTGTGGGGTTTTGAGGCACCAAGGTGCGAGCGGTGGCTCTTGGTGAGCGTGGCTCTTGGTGAGCGGTGGCTCTCGGTGAGCGGTGGCTCTTTGTGAGCGGTGGCTCTCGGTGAGCGGTGCTCTTTGTGAGCGGTGCGAATAGTCGACGTAGATGTCCGACGTGGTCAGGTGTTGCAGGATTACAGGTGTTCGTGTTTTCTTTTCCCTCCTGGGAGGGTGGTTGCTCCAGATAACTTTACGGTTGGCTTTACTACTTTTTCCTGCTTTATTATTGTGTTATTGTGTCGCTGACTTCCCACTCCGTGACAGATTTCTTTCAGGGGTGAGAGCTAGGCGACGGTGAGGCCGGGTCAGGAGCCTTCGGGTCCTTTGAGATCCCAGATTGTATCTTTCCTTCTTGTCGCACTTTATTTTATACTTGTAGACTGTTGTGTGGTTCTCGATACCCTCGTGGGGTCGGTGTGGATGTTGGAACTTTACTCTTTGGATTTGTGGATGATGTTTGAGTTCTTATCTCTGTTCGGCCGTTTTTCAAAAAGAAAGAAAGAGAAAGAAAAGAAAAAAAATTGCGAAAACCGTTTTCAAAACTTGGGTGCCGTGTGGGCGCCGTTTTCAAAACCCTGTGGATTTATGGATTTTAGAAAACGGATTTCAAAACTTGAGTGTCGTGTGGGCACTGTTTTAAAAACTTTGTGGATTTATGGTTTTCGAACTATTTTAGAAATCTGGGTGCCGGATGGGCACCGCTTTTAAATTGTGGATTTATCCTTTCCAAATTGGTCGGCCTACAGAATAGTTTAGTTGTAGGAATGTTTAGAACTGTTGTGATTGAATAAGCTTCCATGTTTACATGTTGTATTAGCCGCGACGCCGTGCATATACAGAGGAGACTCTGTCCGTTTGCAGGGTGATTCTGTGTATGCGGCGGGTCTGGGCACGCATCGGGGAGGAAGGAATTTCAAAAAAAAATATAGATACGCAAAACAAACCCTTTTTACTAATTGTTTCCGCTGATTGAAACCCCCGGGGCGTGACAGATTAAGATGGTATCAGAGACAATTCTTTAATCACAACAGTCAGTGTCCGACATCCACGGAGATACCACACTTAGCTACAAATGAATGAAATGTGTAGGCATAGGAATGTAGAACGCGAGTGATCGGGGGGGGGGGGGGGGGGCAAAGTATAGGTCCTTTTCTCTCGATGGGTGGTTGATTACTTCGGTTTCAAATTCCCGTGCTAGAACTCTTTTTGATACGGAAGCAATACACTCTTTCATTTCTCGTGACTTCGTGTCTGTGCATAGTCTTGGAGAGATACCTCTCCAAAGTCGAATTATTGTCCAAATTGCAAGTGGGCCTTTAGAGGCGGATAGCTTTGTGGCCGCCTGCCCGATAAAGCGAGGGCGACTATCTTGCCCTGAGCTTTGGTGGTAATTCCCCTGAAGGGGTACGACGTAGTGTTGGGTATGGATTGGCTCTCAAGGTACCAAGCACTTATCGACGGTGAGAAGCGACAGGTGCGACTACAAGAATCGGGTTTCCCTGAGCACGTGTATCTGGTGTGCAAGAGCACCTCCTTCCCAGCGGTCATCTCAGCGGCACGGGCTAGAAGATTGGTGGAAGGTGGGTGTGTGGCCTACTGGCATCTGTGGATCTAGTTACCCGACCCTCGGCGACACTTTCAGACATCCCAGTGGTGAGGGACTCTCCCGACGTTTTCCCGACGGAGCTGCCTGGAAGCCCCCTGAATAGGAGGGGGTGTTCCCTATCGAACTCCTACCGGGCACGCAGCCTATCACGAAGGCACCCTACCGAATGGCCTTCGTGGGATTGAAGGAGCTTAAGGCGCAACTTGAAGACCTCTTGGATAAAGGATTTATCAGACCGAGTGTGTCGCCCTGGGGCGCACCGGTACTCTTCGTGTGGAAGAAAGACGGAAGCCTGCGTCTCTGCATCGACTACAGAGGGATAAACAAGGTTACGGGGAAGAACAAGTACCCCCTGCCCAGAATCGACGACCTCTTCGACCAGCTACGGGGAGCGATAGTTTTCTCACAAATTGATCTGCAATCGGGCTACCACCAGCTCCGAGTTCGGAACGAGGATATTGCAATGACCGCCTTCCGGACCCGGTATGGCCACTACGAGTTCACGGTTATGCCGTTCGGGCTTACGAACGCCCCTGCGGTATATATGGATATGATGAACCGGATCTTTAGGCCCTACCTAGACCGGTTCGTAGTGGTATTCATCGACGACTTTCTGATCTATTCGCCCACCGACGCGGAGCACGAGGACCATCCGCGAACGATTCTCCAGACCCTCAGGATCAGAAGCTGTTCGCTAAGCTCAAGAAATATGAGTTTTGGCTTCGGGAAGTGGGTTTTCTAGGACATGTGATCTCGGCGGAAGGAATTGCAGTGGACCCCAAGAAAGTGGAATCAGTGATTGACTGGCAGCCGCCGACTACAGTGACGGAGATACGTAGTTTCTTGAGCCTGGCAGGTTACTACCGACGTTTCGTCGAAGGTT
>CM054942.1:17780519-17823839 GCA_029168755.2 Tillandsia fasciculata
CTAGGCCATCTTTTACTGCTACACTACATACCAGAATTTGACTTAGGAGAAACCATGTTATCCTTTTCTCCTTCTTTGTTAGTCAGGCGGTCTGTGTTGCTCAGGTGCGAGCAGGGGTCTTGGGTAGTGTAGCCGGGACATTGGTGTCAGGGATGGGTTGTGCTGGATTGTGGTAGGCAGGGTTTTCGGCGACCGCGGATATTGGGCGGTTGGCCGGGTGTGGGTTGTTGCACTAGGTTGTGGTTTGTGGGGTATTGCGGCAACCACGGACATTGGGCGGTTGACCGGAGGTTGTTTATGCATCAGATTGGGTATCAGGCTTCTTTAGTGGATGGATTTTTCCCACTTTGATCAGAGTCATGATCCAGTCCTGCTATATTATGATGCATATGATACTTGTTACAGTTGTTACTTTACTCGTGTGGGTCGTTCCCCTCGAGTGCCACTCCGGAGTGTGCGACCGGACGGATCGAGGCCGGTCTGTTACTTACTATAGTGTGCTGATCGGACGGGTCGAGGCCGATCTATTACTTACTTTAGGGTGTTGATCGGACGGGTCGAGGCCGATCTGTTACTTATTTTTGGGATGCGACCGTACCGGTCAGTAGTCGGTCAGTATTCCCGTAGATGAGTTCTTGAGTTCGACAGCAGAGCAGGCAGTACCAGGTTTATACCGGTTCATTTGATTGGGTTTATTCGGTCAGATGCTTTTATTGTTGCACTCGTGCCTGGGGGCTGAGTGGAGTCTAGTAGCTGTGTTTAGACCAGTGCTAGTGTTGTTGAGAACCGTTTGGAGTTAACGGTGGTCCCGAGGTCGTTGTGAGTTTTTCGACAGATTAGAGAGAGAGATTGAGGATCTTGAGTCTATCCGTTCTGAGAGAGAGCGTGGATTTCGACTATAGCCTGCATGAGCCATTACTCGATAGCGAGTTAGTCCATTTGGACACCCTACGTAATTCTTGCCCGGCAGTGGGAGGTGGTTGTAGGTGGGCGCAGGTTTGACTGGACCAGATGTGGCAGTCAGCTCGATTGGGTCGATTGTGCACTTCATGTGCTAGTGGTGGCATATCCTTCATTGGTTCTTCCTTTTTGAGCATTTAGATAGAGGCATGGTAGCTGTAGAGTGTCTCCAGCTTCTTCTTTCAGTTTTACTGCATTGGTTATCTTTTGCCTCTAATGGACTTGGTGGGCAGATCGTCGGGCCTGGTGGCGATACCCACTGAGAACTCCATTTTTGGTGTAGTTCTCACACCCGTTGGGGGTTTTCCCCCCTTTTGTCCCTTCTCTCCTTTGTTTTGTAGAGTCTTAGCGGGTGTTGCTGATTCTGCGGTTGCTGTTCGAGGCGAGGGAGTCGCAAGCTAGATCCCTACCTATCTTTGGAGAGTAGCGGTACCCCTTTCAGAGGAGATCTTCAGTACAGTCGTTAGATTAGTGTTTTTATTTTCTCTTTGAGAGACTGATGTATTGTGAGGATCTGACTTGTACTGAGAGTCTGTACACTGATGTATCATTTATTTATTCAGGATTACCTCCCTGTTGAGTCCAGAATTTTGTATTTGAGGTTATTGTATGATTATTATTTATGGGAGATGGACTTTGTACCTTTATTTCCAGTTGTACAGATCATTGGTTTTAATTTTACAGCAGTTTTATCTTTTAGCTCTGATATCTGTTTAGCTGTAGTATATTTTCTTGCAGGTTAGACGCTTCGCCTGTGCGGGTGTTGCATAGGTGGCGGATCTGTTGGCGAGCCCGGGTCGCAATTTCGGCCCCGGGGCGTGACAGGAGGTCTCGCGAAAAAATAGCTCGACAGCAGAATGATAAAAAGCTTAGCGCATCTTTGCAAAGGCCATCTTATTCAAAACCTCAATTATCGCATCTCTTTTCTCCCAATTCAATAACGTCGACGTCTCGTAGATATGTTATCTCCACGAGAATGGTTCCTAAAGCACAATGCCGATAGTTTCTAGATCTCAAATTTTCAATACGAACTTTGTTAAACCTTTATCACAACTTCTCCTGACTCTTTCACATTATCTATGTCTACAAAACAAATTTGGCCATTCACATTCGATCTCACTCTATTCGCCTAGTTCTCTACGTAGACAACATACAAATTTCATATTTCAGCCGATATCCTAATAAACAATCGGTACGTATACAAGCGTAAATCCTAGGATATATACCACATTTCATTGAAGAAAGAGTTACGACGCGAATTTTTTAGGGAATCAACGGATGTGCGGATTCGATATATACCACATTCTCGAGAGGCGAAGGGAAGGAGCTTACCAGGATTCGGAAAGAAGCGCCGACGATCGACCGGGCACGGCAAGAAGAGCACATTCTCCGGATTGAAAATTTCTCTGCAGACCAAACAAAACCACTCCCTGGTCACGCCAGGACCGTAGGCCAGCTCATTCATGAACTTCGTAATGAGCCCGTAGCGCAGGTCCGATGTGATGACCCGGATCTCCGCGAAGGTCTTACAGTGTGAATTGTGGATTCTGGAGGCCTATGTTGTGTGTTGGAGATGGTTGCGCGCAAATCGGACCTCAGATTTGAATCCAGCGCGAAATTTGGATTAAGAATACCTGTTTGGATGCCTTCGACAAATTTTAGAAGTGAAATTTGGCAAAACGGACGTCGGTTTTGGACTCATCGCGCGAAAACAGTCGAAATTGGCTATTTCCGGACAATTTTAGGCTAACGGGTTAATTTTGCGGGTGGGCCGGTCTACGGCCCACCGTGCGTGCTCCGGGTGCATCGAAACCGCCGCGCGCCATGTGGCCGCGCCTCATTAGGCACGGCGACCGAGGCAGGGGCGTGCGGGGGGTGTGGGCGTGCGTGGGCTGCGCCACGCAGCAGCCCAGCCTCGGGCGCGTTGGCGCGTGCGCCCCGCGTTGACGTGGGGCGCTGGCCCGCGTGGGCGCCGCCACATGGCGGGGCCCAGTTGGCCCCGCTTCGTCCGGCGTGGGCGCGCAGACGCGAGGGTGCGCCAGCTGGCGCCTCCAGGTTGGTGCTGCACTGTTGATAGCCCGAATTCGGGCTATTTAAGGCCGAAACTCTCCTCCTTTTCCTCCTTTCTTCTTCCAGCTTCGCTCAAAAAATTTGTGAGCGTGAGAGAAATCGAAAAAAAATTAATGGGGGTTTTTAGCAGAGCTCCTTCCACCTATGCTACATCTTCCACAGAGTTTTGATGATTTTTGGAGATCTCGACATCGGTGATTTCTGCGTTTCGGCGCACTGCGACGTTCTTTCTTCGGAGACCTTTTTCGTCCCATTTCGGTCCATGAGGTTCCCAGAGCTACCACGAAGGAATTTTTGGACGATTTTTGCAGAAGCGCGTTCATGAGAGGTACGCCTTCGATTTCCGTATTGATCAATTTGCCTCATTTTGAGTTTTTGGCATGGTTCCCGAGGCAAACTTTGACCCCTTGTACTGTTGTGAGATTTAGGACAGCGGTGGAGTATTGTTGGATTTTCTCAGTCTACGAGTATCGGAATGAGGCGTTTAAGGACTCGATTGATATCTACGCTTCGAGAGAAATGCACCAGTATTTTTATCAAAATTTTTGAAGGATTCTTCGAAGGTGATATTTAAGCTTCTTTCGGACTGGTTCTCTGCAGAATTTTGATAGTGGATTGTTTGACTTGCCGCAGTGTTTTATTTATATCTTGGCCTACAGGTGTCAGAATAAGGTGTATAAATACTCGATTTGTATCTACTCGTCGCGAAGATCACAACGGTAATTTTTTCGGATTTTTTCTAAGTACAGAATGCAGGTGAAAAAGGGCCTTCTTTGTGCTGTCTTGGAAAAACAGCAGGTGTTTGTTGTGATGTGGTCTAACCGTGGGCTGTGATGTTGGTTTGAACAGAGGCTTGTGCGACCGTGTACCGAGGGTGCAGTTTCGACAGATTTTGGATTGAGAGCGACTACACACTTCACCGACTTCGGCTTTTTCTGCGGAAAGCGTTATAGGTGGGTTGCTTCGTCTCCAGAACCGGTGGACGGTTCTCTAATTCTATTTAATAGAATGCATGCATGTTAGGGTACCAATATTTGATTGAGATGCAAGCTTGGTAATGACATTGGTTTGAGGAATTGTATGATATGATAATCAGATATGCCTAATGGAAACTCGCAAGATAAGATATTCATGTCTGGTAATTGAGAGCATGTATAATTCATGGTACAAACTATAGCTTTGAGATGTAAGCATAAGAATGAAATAGTTCATGCGGATTGAGGCTTACATGATTTATGGTACCCATTAGATACCTTCGAGATATTATATGTTCAATGATTGTTTTCACCTATGCTAGTTGAGAGCATGTTTAGGGAGATGAGGGTTATTTTGATTGGTTTTGGTGATTATATCTATTAATGTTACCTGCTTATGATTCAGTTTATTTAAATGCTATTATTGGAACTTGACCTAGCACCCCCGTCATATGCTACATGTTTAACCATACCAGTAGAGAACCTTCACTTGGGCTAGATTCTTTTATGCTTTAGACATCCCACACTTTGCATATTTTCTGGACATAGATTTTCCTCGCCCAAGTAGTGGGCCGAGTAGTCAGGTTTCTGTGGGACATTATTGCATTCGTGCCTGGGGGCTGAGTGGAGTCTGGTAGCTGAGTTTAGACTTGTGCTAGTGTTGTGGGGAGCCGTTTGGGTAGACGGTGGTCCCGGGCCGTCGAGTATCTTCCGGTCAGTGTTGTTGGGAACCGTTGGGGTTGACGGTGGTCCCGGGTCGTTGAGTGTTGTCCGACCAGTTTGTTAACCCTGAGTTGTGGGTCGATCTCGGCTGTGGAGTATCTCCAGCCAGTGTGTTTTGTGCCACGAGTTGGTGGAGTTTGCTAGTGTCTCGAGATTCGAGGAGCTGATCAGCTGAGTCATCGAGAGTACTCCGACCGTTGTGCTAAATGTTTGAGTATCTTGGGTCCTTCCGTTCTGAGAGTGAGCGTGGATTTTGACTATAGCCTGCAGGAGCCACTTTGAGCTCGACAGAGTGCGCGGATACCTTTTTCCTCGGTGGGATCGCACCCCTCGAGTGCCCCGTCCGGAGTGGGCCTGTTACTTTTGTATCGCGACTTGTCGATGTTGTCCCTCTGGCTGGGCCAGTTTTGGCAGTCACGGACGCCCTACGTAAGTCCTGTCCTCTTGTGGATGTGTGGCAGTAGGTAGGCGCAGGCTTGACTGGCCCCTATGAGGCAGCCAGTTCGATTGGATCGATTGAGCACCTTGGGTGCGAGTAGTTGCATATATTTTCATCTGTACCACTCATTGAGCATATAGATAGAGGCATGGTAGCTGTAGAGTACCTCCAGCTTTTCTTGTTCAGTTTTTATTACATTGTTATCTTATGCCTCTAGTAGACTTAGTGGGCAGACCGTCGGGCCTGGTGGCGGTACCCACTGAGAACTACTTGTTGAGGTAGTTCTCACACCCGTTGGGGGTTTTCCCCCTCCTTCTTTCTTTCCTCTTCTTTGTTTTGCAGAGTCATCTGTGGGAGATGCTGATTCTGCTGTTGCTATCGAGGCGAGAGAGTCGCGAGCTAGATCCCTACCGGTCTTTGGAGAGTAGCTGTACCCCCACATTGGAGATTTGCTGCACAGTCAGTAGATTAGTTTATTTCTGTTTTTGAGAGATTATTGTAGTGAGGTTATGACTTGTACTGATAGTCTGTACACTGATGTTTCATTTCAGGTTTATCTCCCTTTTTAGTTCTGGGTTGTTGCATTTGAGGATATTGTATGATTATCACTTATGGGAGTTGGATATCGTATTATTATTTCTAGTTGTACAGATAGTTAGATTTTAGTTTTACAGCAGTGTTATTTTGTAGCTCTGATATTTGTTTAGCTGTAGTCCATTTTTCTTGCAGGTTGGACGCTTCGCCTATGTGGGGCTTTGCATAAGCGGCGGATCTGTTGGCGAGCCCGGGGTCGCAGTTTCAACCCCGGGGCGTGACATCCGAGGGTCTAGCACGCGAGATATATTCAAAAGAATCTGCGAGCAGGTTCAACCGATCGATGAGTATCTCGTGCCCCTTGTCGAGAGCCCAGTCCGCCACCCGCGGGAGCAACATGAGCGCCAAATTCCTCCTCGCCTCGAAGGAGAGCACCACATCCTTACACTTGAGAAACCAGTGGAGGGTACTGCTCCACCCGGCATTCCGGAGCAGGAGATCCAGCGGCTCCGTCGCCGCCGAGAGCGTCGCGCGCAGCATCGGCTTGAAATCGGGGAAAATCTCCGCGAAATTGTTTACGATCGTGAGAATTTCGACGGTACGGTGCAGCAGCGATAGCTTCTGCTACTGCCTGCCGGGGAGCCCGGCCTGCTGCTTCAGGGCGCAGCCGACTTTCGATAAAATCGCGACGAACACATCCATCAATTTGGTCAAGAATCCGAGAAATGCTTGAAAGCAGCCGTCAGCTATCAGGCTGAGAAGGCCGATGAGGGACCGATCGGCGCTGTGGGGCGCCGTCAAAGCCTCTTGGAGCAAGCTCACTAAGTCGGAGAGCCGGTCGAGGAATATCGGGGGCGGGGGCGGGGGCGGGGGCAGAGCATCGTCTAAGAGAATTATTAACTTTTAGAGCACGACAGCCGCGGTTCCGGCGATGAGGGGAATAAGGGCCTTCAAAGAAATCCGCGCGCCCAACTTCTTGAGGAGGTCCAGGATGACTGACCGCGACTCGCGGTAGAGCTCGTTGTCCGTGTCGACGGCGGCGGGGACGGCGGCGAGCTGGCGGAGGAAGATAAAGGGGGCGGGGCCGGGGCCGCGGACGAATTTACGGATGACGGAGTTGGTGGCACGGCGAAAGTCGGGGTAGGTGGAATTATTGTACAACCTCAAGAGCGCGGCGACGATGCCGGAGTGGTAGAGGGCGTCGGAGAGGGCGGGGCCGGAGTTGTCGTTGTCGGTGGAGGTGATGGCGGTGGCCAGATGCCAGGCGAGAGGGCGGCGGGTACTGAGGAGGCGGGCGGAGAGGTGGAGGGTGTCGCCGGACAGGACGCCGGCGCCGGCGAGGGTGGCGTCGGGGGAGAGCTGGCGGCTGCCGTGGAGGAAGCGTACTTCGGAGCTGGACACGCCGGTGGCGCGCTCGACGCGCCTGTGCAACACCGCCACCGTCGCCGACGCCGACACGCGTACGACCAGCGTCCCGTGCGACAGCGTGTGCACGAATATCTGAACCGTGTCGCCGTCGCTGTCGTCGTCGGCGGCGGCGGCGGAGGCGGCGGAGGAGGCGGAGTAGGACCGGCGATCGTCGCGGAGGCGGAGAAGGCAGCGGCGGTGTAGCACGATGCCGTCGATCTGGCGGCGGAGGTCGGCGACAGCAGCCTGCAAAGAGGCGTCGGAGAAGACTGCCATCCGCTCGACCTCCGCCGACGCCACCTGCTGAGAGGCGTCGGATAAGACTGCCATCGACGATAGAGATATGATTAGTTTTGTTGCTATTGCTGTTGCTGTTATGGTTGGTTTTGTTGGGATTTGGTGGGATTTATATAAGATTTTAATTTTTGTGTACTAGAATTAATAATAATAACTAAGCGGATACTATTATAAAATTCTATTGGATTTGGATTTGGATTTAGATTACGATTAGAATCGGGTCGGATTTGGATTTGAATTTGAATTTGGATGTGGACAGACGAAAACCCAACATTTTATTCCATTAGAAACATAAATTTTGATTTTGGGATGCTTAATATGAGTTAAAACTATAATTATAATTTGAAAGAATATACAACTTTCTATAAATATATCAAATAAAAAATATATTTTTATAAAATTTAAATTTTTAGATTTATTTTTTTAAGAGTTCTAACAATTTCAAATATACTCCCACTAAACTACCGTTAGAAAATTATAATTAATTATAGATAAAATACTTAATCATGATTAGTAACTAAGAAAAATTGATATATATATATATATATATATATATATATATATATATATATATATATATATATATATATATATATATATATAAAATTAGGCTGGAATACTATCGATAGCACCAAGCCATTGGTGCTATCAAATTTAGCCGTTGGATTAAAGGATGTGTGGTTAAGATGATAGTGCTCCCCTAGGGTTTACTAGGTGGTTGGTTGAATAATAAAAATTTTAGGGGACTACTATAATCCCAACCGTATATCTTTTCATCCAAAGGCTGAAAACTTGATAGCACAAATTGCTTGGTGCTATCGATAGTATTCCAGCCGGACTATATATATATATATATATATATATATATATATATATATATATATATATATATATATATATATATATATATATATATATGAGGAAGAAGTTAATCTTGATTAGTAAGTAAAATTGAAGTTAATCTTGATTAGTAAGTAAAATTGACTTAATTGAATATATATATATATATATATATATATATATATATATATATATATATATATATATATATATTATGTAGAAGATGATGACCAGTGATTTTTGAGAGTTATACGAAATTATCCCCAAAAAATTGACGAAAACTTTTTTTTTTGTTTTAATTCATGAATTAGAATCATAATCCAAATCAGAATAATATTTAAATTAAAATTTAAAAATTTCAAATTTTATTAAATTTATATAAGAATTTAAATTTAAACTTAAAAAATAAAAAAAAATTTAAATTCATAATTATTAATTTTTTGATTAAACAGGGTTATACCCTATTAATTTAAATTTAAATTTAAAGTTATGATGTATTCTAAATTTAAATATAATTTACTATTTGAGTTTAAATAACGTCGGTAATAATGAGTTTTCCTTTTAATAGTAGGAATAGATTATTTCAATTTTTATTTCAAATTTTATATCCTTCAAACCAAACATGCCCTTGGTCTCTCTCTCTCTCTCTTCCCCCACCCTGTCCCATTATATTTCTCTCTCTTTCTCAAGTCCTAAGCCCCTTCATCTACCCTCTTTCTCAATCTCTCATTAATTATAATTGAAAATTGAAACGGCGATTTAAAAAATTTAAAATACGTAAGTTAGGAATTCAGAAAAAACAAAATGACACAGAAATATTATGTTTTATTCAACGTCGCTTTTTTCTTCACATTTTCGTCTTTCTCTATTGTCTTCTTCTTCTTCCACTCTCAATCATTTTATTACTAGTGTAGTTACCCATGCGATGCGGCGGGTAAATATTATCAAAATATATATTTTTTTTATATTTTTTTTCTCATAATATAAATAAAAATAAAAAATTATATAGAAAAATTTTAAATACTTTATTTTAAAACTCTCGTATCAACCTATCAGAAAAAAGAAAAGATTAATCATTCTCAACCCTAACATAAGAATCTATCAGCAACAATCAGAGTAGAATATTTATTCACTCAGGATTAAAATCTAAGACATATATAGGAATGTAATGAAGTTTAGAGAGAGAATGAGAGAGAGCTCATGTTCAATGAGCTACGGTGACGGCGACAACGGTGGCGGAGGAGGAGAAGGAGGAGTAGGCGGAGAAGTAGAGGATTCTTATCGGCTATGGCGGTCGCGGTGGAAGTGGCGACGATAGGTAGGAGTTGATCATGAGCGATGCCCCCCGTGCGGCTAAAGAAGGCGAGGATCGGGTCTAGATTTTCGGTGAGGTCGGGGGTGGAAGATTTTCAAAAACGGAGAGTTGGATTGGACGAAGGTGGCTATGAAGTGGACGATAGAGATTTTGATCTTGGAGGAGGAGGAGGAAGAGGAGGGCAAAGAGATTTGGAGGTTCTCCACGACGGGAAGGTGGAGGCAAGGATCGAGGGAGAACCCAAAAAGGGGGAGATATAATTAATTCATTGAAAGTAGGGAGTGAGAAGAGTTGGAGGTTGGGAATGGGAAGAATTTATAATTAATTCATTGAGAGTTAGGAATAAGAAGAGTTGGGGGTTAGAAATGCGAAGAGTTTATCATTAATTCATTGAGAATTGAAAATGAGAAGAGTGAAAGGAAATTTTGACACGTGGCAAAAAATAGGAGAAATCATATAGAGGTATAGATTATGTTAAATGTTGAATCTAATCCTAGCGGCGGCGAAAGAGACAAAGCTCTTTTTGATGCTTACCTTCAACGCCTCCAACTTCGTCGACACCGTCTCCAATCACTCCTTTGTCGTCGTCGAGTTCTACACACCCTGGTAATTTTCCCTCCGATTCTCTCGATCTCGTCCTATATTTTCAATTTCTATATTTTTATATATAAATCCTTCATTCCATAGGACTTTTGACATTATCGTGGTGTTTGCTAAAGAGAAATCGTGATTTTTATTATGTATTTGGGTGATTTAAAAGGAATTTATTACTTTGTGGTGTTTTTGATCCATAGTTGGATTCTTATCTTATCAATTTTTGATTATTTTTATTGAATTTGATTGATTCAACAATATCTATCCACCGCAACGCGCGGGTTCTTTCACTAGTAACTCATTCAGAGAGAAACAAAAAAGAAAAATATTTGTTTGGAACCTCTGTTCTATTCGCAAATCAAATGGTGTCTTAGTTTCTCAAATTTTAATTTATTGTAATTTCTAACTTGAAACTTGTATATTATTACAATTAAATTCTATTCCTTAATTTAAGTTTTTTTTAGTTAATATATTATTAATATAAAAGTGATGGGATAGTGTTATGATCAGTAATACGATAACGATTAAAATGGCATATCATTTTTATATCAGCAACATGTTTATATTTTTGTAATTACATTACATTTGTTGCATCCATTCTAATGCTAATGGTAAATGTATTAGATGCAAGAGGCAGGTTTTACATTGCCATTGGAGGTCCCTCTAACATTAACACAAGTGGTTATGGACACTTTCATTTCTTGATCTTCATCTCTGCTGCCACTGTAGTCCAGACTGATGTCGCCGAGCTCGACTCCTTCGCACGGCTCGGTGTCGCTGCACACCATCTTGATCGCCTCCGGCGACGCAGACGTACCATTGATGTTGCGATATACTACGTGACGAATCTTCACCTGAGATGGAGCCTAAAACAGAACAAAAAATAACAAAAAGAGAAAGTAAGACTATACAGAATTTACATGAACTATAAACCATTTCGAATCAGTTATCCAACATTTCAAAATTTTGATTCTACTATTGAATTTTTCGGCTTGTTTGATTTGAATCCGTCAACGATATTTTGATTTCAAAAATTCAACTCGTGTTTAACTTATTTATTCCCACGAACAGCAAGTTAAATGATCAGCCCTAATACTCAGGAAAAAGTTGAAAGAAATTTTTTTAAAAAATATCTCTTTACATTTCAATTGGCCTAAAATTCAGATAGTGTCAAGCCGAATACAAGCAGGCTGATCCTTATTCATGTTTGGCTCGCTAAGATTTCGAGCGGAGAAATTCAGCTCGTGTTGGGCTCGTTTATCAAACGAGCGATCAATTTCGAGTTCAACTCGAGTAAAAATATGAGCCAGCTTGCTGTTCGCGAGCTGAATTGCCGACCTAACTGAGATCGCGGATAAGAAAAGGCGAAAAACAAGAGGTGTAGAGTTGGATGTTACTGCTTCGGAACAAGCTGAAAATGGGCAGTATTTCTGGTCTATGATGATGGGGTTGTACACATTGTTCATGACAATGTCTTCAAAATGGAAGTCGGAGGCCGACGAAGGGGACGGGGCAGACTGCCAAGTCTTTATTCTCAGCCCGTTTGTCGTGCCGGTGAGAGTGCAGTTCCTGACGGTGAGGCCGACGACGTCCTTCTCGCCCGGATACTTCCCTAAGCTTCCGACGCTGATCCCGTGGCCCGGCCCGCAGAACACGTTGGAGATGGTTACGTTGACGCTCCCCGGGCCGACCGACACGCAGTCGTCCCCCGTGCCGATGATCGAGTTCGTAATGCCGACGTTTGTCGAGTCGCCAATGTGGACGCCGTCCGTGTTCGGGCTGTCCCCCGGCGCGCTGATCTTGATCGAGTCGAGCGCGATGTTGCTCGACGAGAAGATGTTCATGTGGAAGAATTTGCTGTCCACCGAAGAAATGCCGCTGATGGTCGCATCCGCGACGAAGCTGAACACCAGGGACTGCATTGTTCGAGCAGAATGGTAGCTGCATCAGCTGTCATAACTATCGATTTACAACTACATATATATTCTGGGCTGATGATCACTTACCATAGGCAGAAGCCTGCAGTGAGACTGCTTGGGGCAGTGGTTGTGAGGCCAAGCCGAAGCCCCACGACCATCGAGCTTGCCACTGCCGGAGATGAGCAGCCCGGTGATGTACTGGAACTCGATCCAGTTCTTCGAGTACGCGTCGAGATCGGTCGAGGCTAATAGCTGGCCTCTCAACTGCACCACCATGAACCCCTTGCATGGCCCTTTGAACATCAATGGGCCGACCGCGTAGGCGCCCTCAGGGATCGCAAGGCTCGGGTTCCCCTCGGCCGCGCACGCCGCATTCCACGCCGCTTGAAATGCCTTCAGAAAAAATAAAAACAAAAAAAAAACTAGTCATTAATCCCGCACGATGTTAGACGAATTTGTCTACGTGACGAAAGTTCAAAAAGGCTTTTTCTCTCTTAGCCCTTCTGGAAACTTTTTTCGTTAGTCTGCCATTCTAATTCTGTCAAATATTCATTTTTAACTATATTAATTTTCGCCACGATTCAATTCAATGTATGTTTTTTCAAAACTATATAAAGGAAGAATCAGCACAGTGCTGCTTACCTGTGTGCTGTCAGTTACGCCGTCTGCGACTGCACCGAAATCGTTCACATTGAATCGCAGGCTAGAGTCTTGCGCAGTAGCAGCCAATGCAAGCAGAAGCAGTGAGCAGACTCTGAAAATGCTGTTGTATCCACAACCCATCTGTAATCAATCACAATGCTGTCTTCTCTCCTAATTTGATGTCTGTCTTAATCTGCTATTAATTCTGTCAGCTATTAATTCTGCAGCCTTTTATAGAGGGGAGGAAGTAGAGACTTGTTTGCACTCAACTTCTTCTGTTATTTTTTGGGTGTGTTTGCTAAACAAAAACACTGCCTAAGTTTAGAAATGTTCTAAATATTACACTATAAGTTAACTAATTTCACTCAGCCAATTACCAGAAAAAGATTAAATTAGTAACTTGTAGAGCAGTTTATTTTATGTAGGGTGTTAGCTGCAAGTGTTTTAATCTGTTTATGAGTTTCTCAAGCAATGAAAATAAAAATTAAGTAAAATTGCATATACTGTGTTCTTTAAGGGAAATGTTCTGTTAATATAGATAAAAGCCAATAAAAAAAAAAAAATCTGAAGTTTAGCAATTCGAAAATTAGTAACATGAAATAGAACGGTACAGAATCATGACAATCGAACAAAATTTTAATTTTACTATCCAACATTTCAATTTATTAGATTTGAGTCTGTCAGTGGCACTTTGATTTCAAAATTTATGTAAAGAGTTTATCTTTTTATACGTTTAATTAGTATACTTTATTCATTTTTACAACTACAAATTCATTAAATTAAGTAATTCTCTTAAATTTTAAGGTTGAAGTATTGTTGACTAACCGATTCAGAATGGCCCATAGTTCAGATAAATTTTGTATGCATTTACCCAAAATTAACTACTCATCTTTGTGAGGTTTCCCGTACATAACACTGAGGGGGCGTTTGGTTCGGATTATCTTGCCAAAATTATAAATAATTCTGTCAGGATTACTGTGTTTGGTTTATCCAGTTTGTAATCCATGCGGTAATGTAGCATTACAAATATAGTGCAATATTACACCGAAAATATTACCGAGGGGGTGCGGGTATCGGGTATCTCACGTTACTAAAGGCGGATAATATTATATATCATGTAAAATTATAATTTTACCCTCCAACCCCTGAACCCTTTCAATACGTTATTTTTAAATTTAAAATTTAAAATTTTGAATCGTCAAATTTTAAATTTTAAAATTTTAATTTTAAATTTCACATTTAGATTTTTAATTTTAAATTTAGATTTTAGATTTTAAGTTTTAAATTTAAAATTTAAAATTTAAAATTTTAAAATTTAGAATGTAAATTTTAAATTTTAAAATTTTAAAATTTTAAAATTTTAAAATTTAAATTTAAATTTTAAATTTTAAATTTTAAATTTTAAATTTTATATTTTATATTTAAATTTTAAATTTTAAATTTTAAATTTCAAATTTCAAATTTGGATTTTAAATTTTAAATTTTCAAATTTCAATTTAGATTTTAAATTTTCAAATTTATATTTATACTTATATTTTAAATTTTAAATTTTGAATTTTAAAATTTTAAATTAAAATATTAAATTTTATATTTTTATTCAAATTTAAATTTAATATTTCAAATTTTAAATTTAAATTCAATTATAAATTATATTAAAGTTATAGTTGACCCTTAATAAAAATAATATTAAATTTAAGCGAAAGGGCAATTTTGAAATAGACTATTCATTGTTACCAGGATTATTGAATTTTATAAAATAAACCAAACATAATAATTCTATATACACTGTAATTCAATATTATATTAATGCATTAAACTAAACTCGGTAATACATGATCAGTAGTAATCCGATTCAGTAATCTCAAATATCTAGTTATGTCGACATAACATATAATGCTACATAGCGCGAACCAAACACGCATGTTATATAACATGAACCAAACGCACCCTAAGAACATTCCTCGATACTCTCACGTCATTTTTTGATGATGGTGCCAACGAACCAATAATCGACACTGTTTAACATCATTTGCCTTTTAAAAACTTCCTAGGAACTGAATTTTATGATATTTTTAACGTTATTTACCTAGTAATAAAGTGGCGTTAAATACATCATATATATGTCGTTGAAACTTGCTGATTATGAGACTCACCACACCCCACCCATTAGATGGGTCGGGTGTGGGATGTACACCCCAAACAGGGGTGTACAAGTAGCATTTTTCCAAAAAGAATTATGTAATCCATATCTAGAACATGTTTGATAGCTGCATTGATTTATTAGCAAGTTGCAAGCAAAATACACGGTAACATCCCAATAGTCCCATATTAGATGAAAATGATTGGTGAAAAAAATATGAGATTAACTGGACTTAAGCATTTTGGGTCAGTAGCTTGGACCCAACGAGTTATTATTACTAGCAGGTCGGATCGTTATAATTGATATCAAAGAGGAATATCAATCAGAAGTGTGAGAGCTAAGTACTATGCGGGACAAAGTGCTACACTACGGATTTGGTGGTAGCCACCTTTTGAACCCGCAGGAGCCATATATAGAATCTCACATCGTCTGGTAATTATTACCTATATCTGTTATCGGATTTGGACCTGATGAGGACGTCAGGATCTCGTCGGGATTCTGATTGAGAATATAACAGACTAGATGTGCTATTAATAATAATTTGACTTAAGCATTTAGGGCCGATGGTTTGCATCTAATAAGTTATTATTGCTAGCGGATCGGATCGTTATATGCACAATCTAACATAATACCTACTTGAACTTAAAATTAGTAAAGCCAATGTAATCACTCGTCTAGAAAAGATAGTATTTAGATGCATAAAGTCAAAAGGAGAAAATTAGTTATTCTTTTGGGAGAGAAAATTATTTTTTTTAGAAACAAACTTAGCTAAAAGTATAAAACAACTAAACTTCAAACTTCAGACATTGAGTACCAACCATTAAACATTTTGCCACCTGCGCTAGCTAGGGACAGTTTCTAGTTTTGTTTGAATTTTGATCCCGAGAACCATCCATTTTGACCTTCTTTTTCGTGGTAAATAAACACTTGGGAAGTATTTGGATTGACAAAATTGTAGTTTGATTGAAAATTTTGGTGTTAGCATCAACTAGTATAATGATAGCAGATTCACCATCTAATCATAAACTATCAACTTTGGGCAGCTTCAAAATGGATTGTTTTCGAGAATTTTATTTCATAACTATTCAGCGGATCTTCACGAGGTCTTCTTGATAGATGACAAGATTAATATTTCTATTTTTAATAAACTTAATTTACACCAAATCACAAGTTCAACGATATTCCAAACACTACTTTAGTCAATCCTAAATTCAAGTTATTTCCGGTCTCGTATCTCTACATATAGATAACATTGCTCACTGAATTAATAATGTCTTTAGTATGCTCTGTTCTTTATTCTACATATTGCCTCTGATTATCATTTGTTGCAATTTCAGGCTCAAACGTTTTAGACTATTACAATTAAGTGCCACAGAATAATATAATTTACTTAGTGGCAATGTGTCTCCGATATGACAGTAATATAATAATATTATTATTGATAATATGATAATAAGCGTAGAGCTACTATACTCTTATGAGTATTGGTCTCTTTGTACTTATAACTTTTCCGCCTGGATGAAGAGATATGCGGTTAGGATGATAGTGGCCCCGCTAGAGTTTAGTGGGTTGTTGGTGAAATAATATAAAACCTATGAGACCACTATAATCCTAACCGCACATTCCTTCATCCAAGAGTCTAAACATTATAATCCTAACCGAACATTCCTTCATCTAAGAGTCAAAAACTTATGAATACGAAGAGATCTATACTCATAAAAGTATAGTAGTCGGACTCATGATAATTATTAAGATATCGCATCACCACCATCAAATGCTCCTATGATGAATGTTTCCACCTTCATTATGTAGTTTTGAAGGATCAGAGTAGAAAGTGTTTTTTTAGAGAGAGTTTTTAAGCATCGAGACAACAATATTTGGTTACCGTAAATCTTAGTTACATTCCCCAGTCTCTCTCTCTCTCTCGGAAATCAAAAAAACTTCGTAACCAAGAAAAAAAAAAATCATCAAAAACAAATATTCATGAGAACTGATCGTATCTAATACAGTTAGCTAAAGATTTTATAATTGGTTGTCACGCCCCGGGGGTTTAAATAAGCGAAAAACGTGTACATTTTTTTTTTTTGAATACTCTCGCCGGGCATGTGCGCAGATCCGCCACATACGCGAGAGTCCTCGACGAACCGAGCAGAGCGACCCTTGCGCATGCACGGCGTAGGAAAGTACAATAACACTTTAACCACACTAGTCAAGTACGAAAAGAGAAGGGAGGAAGTAACCATACACCATTTCTAATAAGGCCACAAAGTTTGAAAGGATAAATCCACGGTTTGTAAAACGGTGCCCACACGACACCTAAATTTTATTAAAACGTTTTCGCAATCTTTTTCCTTGATTTGAAAAATGGCCGAATCAACAGTGAATAAGGGAATACTGTTCGTCCACGATAAAACATAGTTCAAACCCAACATCCACAATAATGTATCACACGAACATAAGCTAACTAACTGAAATAATCAAAACGTAAGTAAAGGGAAGGTCACCAGCCCCCAATCGGGGCTAAAATCCTCTAGTTGCAGACTCACCGTCGTCCCGGATCCCACCCCTGACCGAACCTGTCACAGTGTGGGAAGTCAGTGATAAAAGAGTAAGAGGTCGATGTAAAATATGTAAGATGCTATAAGTACTGAAAGAAAAGCAAACCGATAAACCAGAGCATCCAAACTCCCCCTCATGAATCCATAGTAACCCCCTGTAAGTCAAAACGAACCACCTACCAAAAGGTCTAAAGACCCCTGGCAAAAGAAAACACCTTACTCTCACCTTGGTGCTTTTAACCCCTCTACGGCACTTGTGCAGCACCTTAAGTAACCGCAAGGGGTCCCCACTACGTCACCTTGTGGGGTACACGGGTCAACGTACCACCTCTCCGAAAAAGTATCCGAAAAAGTATCCCAATACAGTGGCCAAACCGCTGGTGTGCGTGCAAGCAGCCATGAGCATAAAAACCAAAATCGATGTGTAATATAGAGCACCGCGACGTCCAGTCACAACAGATAGTAGTAAGAGGGATACTCATGCGAAAAGGGGTTAGTCAAGGACCAATAGCACATCTACTTTACTCTTACGCATTACATGATGAAACCATACTTCAAAACGCAGGAAAAGGTACCCACCTTAGAGTGCGTCGACCGAACCCTCGGAACCGTCCCGCGCCCTCGCACGACTTCCGGACCCCTAAAAGTCCCCAAAAGAAAACATCAGTAACCCTAAACCTGAAAACCTAGACCACCCGAGCAAAGAACCGAACCAGAAAACGCACGGGTGGACACAGAAACCGGGCGGCGGAGCTTGACAACCCCACGCGGGCAAAATCCCCGCGCGGCGCGCGCTGCGGTGCAACCCCGCGCGGCACCAGCCCGCCCGGGCGCTTGTTGCCTGCGGGCAGCACCGCGCGGCACCAGCCCGCGCGGGCGCGCGCTGCCTGCAAGCAGCGCCGCGCTGCCTGCGGGCGGCCCTGAGCAGCACCAGCCCGCGCGGCACCGTGCCGCGTGCTGTGCAGCCCCGCGCGGGCGGCGACCCGTGCGTGGCGCGCCGCACCGCATGTGGTGCGGCCCCGCGCGGGAGGCGGCCACGCGCGGCACGCTGCACAGCGTCCTTCCTTGCGCGGCAGCGCAGTGCGGGCGGCGGCGCGTCCGCACACCGCGGCGGCGGTGCTCCTGGGCATCGCGGCGGCGGCGCCCTAGGGCATCGCGGCGGCGGATGTTCTAGGGCATCGCGGCGGTGGTGCGAGCGGCGCAAGAAATGAAACCCGAAACTAGGACATCGAACCACTAACCTTGATCTCGTGGAGAAGAAGAGGAAGAAGAAGGAGGACACGTCCCTGCCCGTGATGAGAATCCAGTTCCGTCTCCCGCCTCCGACGCGCGTGATCAACGAAGAAGAAGGGAAAACTCTCTCTCTCTCTCTCTCTCTCTTTCTCTCTCCTACTAGGGTTTGCGATTCTTGAGAAAAATAATAAAACTTTATTTCTCTCTGACGTACGAATCCCACAATAGCGATAGAAGGGATTCTCTAACCAACTTCTAGATAAGAGTGCCACCTAAGCCACGTTCTAAAACAGCCGGCGTGGATCTTAACGCACCAAGGCCTTAACGGGTTCGATTTATCAGTCGCACCCGTTAACACAAAAGACTCATTCCGGGAGATCCGTAAGTCGGATTTCAGATCCGATCACTTCGCTGTTCATCGTTTTCCGCGCTCTAACTCTGAAAAATACCTGCAAACACCAGAGTTCCGCCCTCGAAAACATGATAATTTAAGCCCCTACCAGCTAATTTTATTCAAAGGAACATAAGGAAAACCAAGAAAGGTCGTGATGCTACATCACTCACCCCTTAAAAGACGTTTCGTCCTCGAAACTTATCATCTACCCTCGTCAAACAAAAATGGAAGACATTCTCTCATCTTCAATTCCAATTCCCAAGTCGCTTCGCGCTCCTCGTGATTACTCCATAGCACCTTCACGTAGGGGATAGTCCGGTTGCGTAACTTTTTGTCTTCACGCGCCAAGATTCGTACTGGTGTTTCATCAAAGCTCAAGTCCTCTCGTAGTTCAATAGCAGAACGTCGAGAACATGCGACGGATCGGGAAGGTATTTCCGAAACATCGAAACATGAAACACGTTGTGCACCCGATCGAGATTTGGCGGCAAGGCTAAACGATAAGCTACTGGGCCAACGCGCTCCAAGATCTCAAAAGGTCCAACGAACCGCGGCTCAACTTGCCTCTCAAACTGAACCGTTTAATCCCCTTGGATGGCGAATCCCAGAGCAACACATGCTCCCCGACCTGAAACTCCAAGTCACGTCGTCTGCGGTCCACATAGCTTTTCTGCCGACTCTGGGCGGTCAACAACCGCTGCCTGATTAGGCGCACCTTTGCTCGGTCTCCTCCACTAAGTCCGGACCCAAAAGCTTCCGCTCCCCCAAGTCATCCCAACAAATAGGCGATCGACATCGACACCCATACAAAGCTTCATACGGCGCTATCTGAATGCTAGCCTGGTAACTATTGTTGTAGGCAAACTCCACAAGGGGTAGATAGCGTGACCATCCTTCTCCCAAATCGAGCACGCAAGCTCGGAGCATGTCCTCGAGGATCTGGATCACCTGTTCTGATTGTCCGTCGGTCTGGGGGTGGAAGGGCGTGCTGAACTGCAGTTTGGTTCCCAAGGCCCGCTGCAAGCTCTGCCAAAAGTTTGACACAAACCGTGTGTCTCTATCCGAAATAATCGATGCAGGTACCCCATGCAATCTCACAAACTCGTTGATGTAGACTTGCGCCAAACGGTCTCAAGTCCACGTCGTATGAATGGGTAGGAAATGGGCCGACTTTGTCAATCGATCCATTATGACCCAGACCCTGACGTGACCTTGCTGCGCTCGTGGGAAGCCAGTGACGAAGTCCATGGTGGTCCGTTCCCACTTCCACTCTGGAACTGGAAGAGGGTGCGATTTTCCCGCCGGGCGCTGATGCTCGGCTATTACCTGTTGACATACCAGGCAGTGCCACGAATCGCGTTATGTCTCCCTTCAGTTTGGGCCACCAAAAGGTCTGCCTGAGATCCTTATACATCTTTGTTTCCCCAGGATGCGCCGTATAGGGAGCACAGTGTGTGTCACGCCCCGTCGTAGAAACTGCGACCCGGGCTCGCCAACAGATCCGCCGCCCATACGGGAAGCCCCGTATAGACGAAGCGACTAACCTGCAAAAGATCAGCTACACTATACAGATATCAAAGCTGAAAAGTAAACTGCCGAAATAAAAATATACAAATCCTCAAATAGTACATGCCAGGTCCTCACAATACATAAGTCACTCCAAACTAAAGCTCTCAAAAGTAAAATATACATGATACATCCCAAAATCACTGACAGTACTAGAACATCACCAAAAGGGTACATCTACTCTCACAGGAAGAAAACTGGTAGGGATCTAGCTTGCGACTCCCTTACCTCGATCAGCAGGATCAGCAACAGAAGCAGCAGGAATTGGAGTAGAGGTCCCTGGGGAAAAATCACCACGGCGGGTGTGAGAACTACATCCCATAGTAGTTCTCAGTGGGTACCGCCAACAAGCCCGACGGTCTGCCCACAAAGTCTACTAGAGGCATAAAGTAACAAATGCAGTACTGAAAGTAAAGGCTGAAAAAAAAATAACTCTACAGCTACTATGCCTCTATCTAAATGCTCAAGAAATTGAACAGATGGAAACATGATGCATCTACTATCTCTCAAACATAATCACCCAATCTACACTGACTGCCACATAGGGTCCAGTCAAACCTGCGCCTACCTACTGTCGTTACATCCAAAGAGGACCGGACTTACGTACGGCGTCCGTGACTGGCCCATCCAGAGGGACTGCGTCGACAAGTCGTGATAGCAAGTAACAAGCCCAACTACGGAGTGGCACTCGAGGGGCGCAACCCCACCGAGGAAAGTATCCGCGCATCTCTGTCGAGCTCAAATGTGGCTCATGCAGGCTAAAGTCCAAATCCACGATCAACAAGATCGACAGTAACCAACAACACCAACTCTCACTCACAGGCTGAAAAACCACACAGTCGGGACCCACCGTCGACTCAGACGGCTCCCAAAATAAAACACTGATCTAACACTGCTACCAGACTCTACTCGGCCCCCAGGCGCGAGTGTAACATGCATCCCACAACAACCCGACCACTCGGCCCACTATCCGGGCGAGGAAACTCTAAGTCCAGGTAAAATAATAGATAACAGTGTGGGAATGTCTAAAGCATAAATAACCTAGCCCAAGTTGGAGTTTTCCACTAGTCTGGTTAAACATATAGCATATGACGGGGTGGTAGGTCAAGTTCCAAAGATAGCATTTAATTTACAGATTTAGAAAGCAATAAATCAATATGATCATCATAGCAACACAAGTAACATCAATCCTCTCTTTCTAGCATGCTTTCTAATACACTCACAATCATGCATGTTTCCTACAATATAGAATTACTGATCAGTCCGCCAGTTTTGAAGACGAAGCAACCTACCTGAAAGTGCAAAGCTGTCCAAAGTCCAAAAAGCTGAAACTACACAGGAATAATCCTCCAATTCCCACAATTCCATTGGGTCCAAAAGCACTCAAAAACTCCTCCTGGGTACAAAAATATAGTCCAAAGTTACAATCAACACAAAATTCCCAAGTGTACAGTTCGCTAAAATTTCAGTCCCAAAGAAGCTTAATTATCACCTACGAGATAAACTCTAAAAATTCCAATAAAAATACGACGGCGATCCCCGCGAAGCGTAGATGTCAATCAAGCCCTTAAACGTTGAATTCCGATACTCGAGTGTAGAGATAAAAATCCAACAAGATGCTGCTGTCCAGGAGCAACCACCAGCAAAAATAGGGCTAAAAAATGTACCCGAAACCCCTAAACAAGTTCAAATCTGGGAGGAGTGAAAAATACAAAAATCGTAGATTTACCTCTCGTGAATCCGACGCCGCAAAAATCGTCTAAAAATTCCGTCGGAGTAGCTCTGTGGACCTCGTGGACCGAAACGCGAAGGAAATGGGCCACCAACGAAAGAACGCCGCACTGCGCTAACTCGCCGAAGACGTCGATGCTGCGGGCTCCAAAAAATCCGAGCCTCCTTCTCAAGAAGCAGCACAAGATGATCAACAAAGTTGCTTTAGGGTTCAACGGGATTTGAGTTCGGGAAAAAACCCAAAACGGCAATAGAAAGGGCCTATTTATAGGCCCCCTCACAAAAAGCCCACAAAAATTCAAGTAATGGGCTTTCGGGCCCAATTTCTGGGCGCCTGGTATATCCAGGCTGCTACAGTAAGCCCAAAAAGGCGCTCGGCCCGGCCCACCAACCGCGCCCGAATCCCCCACACGCTGCCACGTGTCCCTCCGCGCCACGCGCGCCCGCCAATCGCTGCGCGCCGCGTGGCCTCGTGGCCGCGCGGTCCACAGCGGGGACCGTGGGCCGTGGTTCACGGCGGGCCGCCCGGGTCACTGCGCCCGCCAATGAGCGGGCGACACGTGGCCCGGCTGGGTCCACCGTGCGCCCCGCCCGACGCGGTCCACGCGCTGTCGCGCGTGCGTTGACCCGCCAATCGGCGCGCGCCACGTGGCAGCGCGCTCCGTTGGCTGCTCCCGGTGCACGCCAAGTGGGCCGTGGACCGGCCCACCCGAAAAATCAGCCCGTTAAGCCCGAAAATACCCGATTTTCAACATTTTCGCGCACAGTCCTTTTTGGCATCCGCTTGACGCACAACGGGCTCGATACACTAATAATAGGTGTTTTCTCACCGCCGACCACCCAGACAGGTCGTACGGAAAAATCGAGACACCACATCCTCCCCCACTAAAAGAAAGTTTCGTCCCCGAAACTAAGAAAACAAAACAGACGTACCTCAGCCAGAAGCCTCAAACAGGAAAGGATAGGTATCTCTCATCACCGTCTCTAGCTCCCAAGTGGCCTCACGCTCCTCGTGATTTCTCCGGCCCGGTTGCGCAATTCCCTAATCTCACGAGCCAGAATCCGCAACGGGTGCTCCTCGTATCCAAGGTCCTCACCGAGCTCCAGTGGGGTGAAGTCAATCACGTGCGAAGGATCGAAGACATATCTCCTCAGAACCGAGACGTGGAAAACATCATGAACTCCTGCCAGACGCGGTGGAAGGGCAACACGATATGCAACAGGGCCTACTCTCTCAAGTACCTCAAAGGGTCCAATAAAATGGGGACTGAGTTTCCCACGAACTCCAAATCTCCGGACCCATTTCGAAGGCGAGACCTTCAAAAAGACATGATCACCAAACTGGAACTCTAGGTCTCGCCGCCGAGTATCAGCATAGCTCCTCTGTCGACTCTGGGCTGTCTCGAGATGTCGGCGAACTAATCTGACCTTTTCTTCAGCCTCCAGCAGTAAATCAAGTCCCAAAGTCCTCCTCTCACCCACATCACTCTAATATAAGGGCGACCGACACTTACATCCATACAACGCTTCAAACGGAGCCATCTGAATGCTCGCTTGATAGCTGTTGTTGTACGCAAACTCAACCAATGCTAATTGCCGGTACCACCCTCCTCCAAAATTCAGGACGCACGCTCTCAACATGTCCTCAAGGGTCTGTATGGTGCGCTCAGACTGTCCATCGGTCTGTGGGTGGAATGCTGTGCTAAACTGGAGCTGTGTCCCCAAGGCTGTCTGTAGACTCCCCCAAAAATGCGATACAAACCTCGGGTCCCTAACAGATACTATCGAGGCAGGTACACCATGAAGCCTCACCACCTCATCCAAGTACAACTGCGCAAGTCGCTCCAATGGCCAAGTCACCTGTACGAGTAGAAAGTGAGCAGACTTGGTGAGTCTATCCACGATAGCCCAAATCGCGTCGGCTCCACTCTGTGCCCTCGGCAGTCCCGTGACGAAATCCATGGTGATGTGATCCCACTTCCACTCGGGGATTGGAAGACTCTGTAACTTGCCAGCAGGAACTCGGTGCTCAGCCTTCACTTGCTGACAAGTTAAACAGTGAGCCACGAACCTCCCAATATCCCGCTTCATTCCAGACCACCAAAAGTGTGCCTTGAGGTCCTTATACATCTTAGTACCAACAGAATGAATGGTATAAGGTGTATAATGGGCCTCTCTCAAAATCTGATCTCTGATCTCAGAATCCATAGGCACACACACTCGGTCCCTGTACCGAAGTACTCCCGGGGTATCCACTGGAAAATCCCTTATCTGCTCTGTCTGAATCTGCCCTATGATCCTCGTCAAGTGGGGGTCCTCACTCTGTACCTCTCTAATCCTATCCAACAGAGTGGGCTGCACGACCATAGACATAAGTCTAGCAGAGACCCCAGGGGATACAACCTCGATCTGTAAGCGCCTCATCTGCTCGACTAGCGGTGCCTGCTGTGAAATCATCATACTCAAGCTCTGCACTATCCTCCTGCTCAAAGCATCTGCCACTACATTGGCCTTGCCGGGATGATACAAAATGCTCACATCATAATCCTTCAGTAACTCTAACCACCGGCGTTGCCTCAAGTTCATATCCTTCTGAGTAAACAAATACTTCAAGCTCTTGTGATCAGTGTAGATCTCGCAGTGCTCTCCATAGAGGTAATGCCGCCACAACTTCAAAGCAAACACAACGGCTGCAAGCTCCAAATCATGTGTAGGGTAATTCTTCTCATAATCCTTTAACTGTCGTGAAGCATAAGCAATTACCCTACCATGCTGCATCAATACGCAACCCAATCCGCTGTGAGAGGCGTCGCTGTAGATCACAAATCCGTCACCCATCACGGGCAATGCAAGAATTGGCGCTGAAATCAGTCTCCTCTTCAGCTCCTCAAAGCTCCGCTGGCACTGCTCAGTCCAAGTAAATCTTGTCCCCTTCGTAGTCAAACTGGTCAGGGGGGTAGAGAGCTTTGCAAAGCCCTCCACGAACCGACGGTAATAACCTGCTAAGCCCAAAAAGCTCCGGACCTCAGTAACCGTCGTCGGTCTAGGCCAATCCCGAACGGCATCAATCTTCGTCGGGTCCACTGCCACTCCTGCAGCTGATACAATATGGCCTAAAAATGCAACCTCTCGAAGCCAAAACTCGCACTTCTTATACTTGGCATATAGCTTCTTCTCTCTCAGAAGCTGTAGCACTATCCTCAAGTGCTCCTCATGCTCTACATCACTCCGGGAGTAAATCAGAATGTCGTCGATGAATACCACAACAAACTGGTCCAAGTACGGCTGGAATACTTGGTTCATCAAATCCATAAATGCGGCAGGGGCATTAGTCAATCCAAATGGCATCACTGTGAACTCATAATGCCCGTACCGAGATCGAAAAGCCGTCTTGGGGATGTCCTCGGCCCTCACCCTCAACTGATGGTAACCGGACTGAAGATCAATCTTCGAGAACACCGAAGCTCCCTGCAGCTGATCAAACAAGTCATCAATCCGTGGTAAGGGGTACTTATTCCGGATGGTCACTTTGTTCAGCTCCCTATAATCCACACACAATCTAAGTGACCCATCATTCTTCTTCACAAACAACACCGGCGCTCCCTATGGAGATACACTGGGTCTAATAAAATCCTTGTCCATCAGATCCTGCAACTGGGCCTTCAGCTCCTTCAACTCAGCAGGTGCCATCCTGTAAGGTGCCTTCGAGATTGGCGCGGTTCCTGGAACCACGTCAATCACAAACTCTATCTCCCTCTCCGGCGGTATAGTCGTCAACTCAGGGGGAAACACATCTGGAAACTCGCGGACAATGGGGATATCCTCGAGTCCCAGTGCCGTCGTAGGCACCTCGACAATAGTCGCCAAGAAAGCGGTACAACCTCTGCTCATCATTCGCCTAGCCCTCGCCGAAGAAACAGTCACTGCGAACAGTGTGCTCTGGCAGCCTCTGTAGACGAACTCCTCCTGTCTAGGCTCGCGGAGGGTCACAGTCCTCTCTCTGCAGTCGATGGTGGCAAAATACCGCGACAATCAATCCATACCAAGTACAATATCAAAATTCTAGAGCTGCCGCAAGACAAGCAAGTCTGCCGGCAAGATCCAAGATCCCAACTATACGGGGCAAGCCCTACAACACTCCTCGACATGCAAAACATGATCTGGAATCTGAACCTCTAATGCATGCGATAATGAAACTATCTCTATACTATGTAGGGATGCAAATGCTCTACTAATGAATGAGTGTGAAGCATCGGTATCAAAAAGAGCTCGAGCACGAACTGTAGAAATCAAAATAATACCTGCGACGACATAGTCGGCCGCTGAAGCATCCTCAACCTGTGTGGCAAAAACTCGCCCGCTTGGTGCTGGTGGTCGTCACTCCGACTGTCGCGAGGAAGAAGCATGATCAGGCCTACCATAGGCCGCAGAAGGTCCAGCCGTCTGTAGAGGAATGGAGGGTGCTGAGGCCGTTGAGGGTGCTGGGAAGCCTGTTCTGGGATACGCCGCCTGAAAGTGGCCAGTCTGCCCGCAGCGGAAACATCGACCCTGCCTCTGAGTACACTGGTTCGGTGGGTGCGGTCCTCCACAGATAACACATCTGTCCTGGCGCGGCTATCGCTGGGACTGCTGCTGCTGCTGAGACTGCTGCTGTCGAGGCGGTCGACGCTGCTGCTGCTGCTGCTGAGAGTGACGGGGTGCACCTGACCTCTGGCGCCCCTAAAACCCACGACCCTGAGGATAGAATCGTGGAGGTCTCGGGGGTCCCTGACGACTCATCTGACCCTCGTCCACCTGTGCTGGGCGCTTCGCCCCCGGAATCACTGCGGAAGCTGGAGCCACCTCGTCCATCACTGCCTCCCCGCGCTCTACATAGAGTGCCTGCTCCATAGAGGCATCCAAAGTCTGCAATCTGTGCGAACGGACGAACTGATAAATATCTCGGCGCAACCCTCGCTCGAACATGTAGATCTGATGCGCCTCGTCCCTAGCCACGTACGGTACACTGGCCAACAACTGGTTGAAGTCTGTGATGTACGCGTGCACGGGACGATCTCCCTGTCGGAGATTCTTCAACTGCTCATCCAACCTCTGCCTAACACTCTCCGGGAAGAAGGCTCCAAGAAGTAAACTGCGAAACTCTACCCAAGAAAGAAGCTGAGTCCTACGCGGACCAAATGGTCGAACATGCCGCCACCATGCCTCGGCGTTGTGCTCCAAGAAGTTCGTCGCCAGCAGAACCTGAAACCGCTCCTCGATAAACAGACTCTCAAAATGTCGCTCCATCGCCGTGATCCACGACTCCGCCACCCACGGCTTCGAACTCTGCCCCGAGAAACGAGGCGGGTCAAACTGACGAAACCTCATCAACAAATCTACCACCTCTCACTGCTCAGCAGGGGTCAACTGTCCCGCCGACCCAACCGGCGGTCTGCTAGTAACCGGTGCAATAGGGGCTGCCGGTGCCGTCGGTACAACAGGGGGTGCCACAACTGGTGAAGAAGGTGCACGGGAACTCTCAGGGGGTGCTGCAACAGGCTGCGCCCTCTGCTCAAACATATGCATCATCCAATCCATGGCCTCCTCCTGGCGCCGAGAAGCCTCCTCCTGACGTCGAACAGGCTCCGACATTAGGGCCATCTGAGCCCCGAAGCTCCTGTACCTCACTCTGCTGTCCCTGACCCAACTCCTCCTGCTCGGGCTCAGAGGAAGAAGGTTGCGAACGCATCAGCATCCTGCGCCGCGGAGGTATCGCTCACACCTGGGACAAACAAAAACCGGTCAGAACCAAAACAACACTCGACCCAATCTAGCGAAAGTCAAAGGCATGTCCCTCTTCCTGTAGCACTATGTTGTCTGCAGCCAACATAGTCGCCACCGAGAAAAGACATGTCAATCAATCATCCCATCCCTTGGGCGAGTTAAGAACTCAATCAGGACACTCGCTAAAAATCACGGCTCTCACGTGAGTCATCCTAGGGTCCAACCACAAGCCTAGGGTTTCTAAGTCCACAATAACCTACATCCTAGGCTCTGATACCACTCTAGTCTGTCACGCCCCGTCGTCGAAACTGCGACCCCGGCTCGCCAACAGATTCGCCGCCTATACGGGAAGCCCCGTATAGACGAAGCGACTAACCTGCAAAAGATCAGCTACACTATACAGATATCAGAGCTGAAAAGTAAACTGCCGAAATAAAAATATACAAATCCTCAAATAGTACATGCCAGGTCCTCACAATACATAAGTCACTCCAAAACTAAAGCTCTCAAAAGTAAAATATACATGATACATCCCAAAATCACTGACAGTACTAGAACATCACCAAAAGGGTACATCTACTCTCACAGGAAGAAGACTGGTAGGGATCTAGCTCGCGACTCCCTTACCTCGATCAGCAGGATCAGCAACAGAAGCAGCAGGAACTGGAGTAGAGGCCCCTGGGGAAAAATCACCACGGCGGGTGTGAGAACTACATTCCACAGTAGTTCTCAGTAGGTACTGCGAACAAGCCCGACGGTCTGCCCACTAAGTCTACTAGAGGCATAAAGTAACAAATGCAGTACTAAAAGTAAAGGCTGGAAAAAAAATAACTCTACAGCTACTATGCCTCTATCTAAATGCTCAAGAAGTGGAACAGATGGAAACATGATGCATCTACTATCTCTCAAACATAATCACCCAATCTACACTGACTGCCACATAGGGTCCAGTCAAACCTGCGCCTACCAACTGCCGTTACATCCAAGGAGGACCGGACTTACGTAGGGCGTTCGTGACTTGTAGTGGCCCTGGTTCCCATGCAACGTTCTTTCGATGAATCCACTGTTAGAACACCTAGTATTGGTGTATCTGGCCCATGGTGCATCAATTGGATGCCACAGATGGACCCTGTGTGCTACTACTTACTGTGTTGGCCTTCGGCTAGGTTTGCCGAAATTTCTGAAAAGAATTAGGCCAAACAGAGGTCGGAAATGGATTCAGCGCGGAAAAATGCTTGAAAACGACTATTTGTTTGTTTAATTTGGAGTCCGGATGCCCAAAAACGGACCCCCGAAAGTTTTCGGTAATTTTTGGTGCATGGGAGGGGCCGTAGACCGCCGGCATGCCACGTGGCGGCCTATCATTGGCCGGTTCACGGCGCGCGGTCCACAGAGCAGCGCGGCGGGGTGCACAGACCCGGCGCAGGGACACGTGGCACCGCCTGATTGGCGGGCTCAAGGCGCGCGGTCTACCGGGTGAGCGCGGCGGTGCATGGACCAAGGCGAGGGACACGTGGCAGCCTCCGGTTGGTCGATGCACGAGGCGCGGTCCACGAAATTCCTGCGAAAGGCGTGGACCGGGTGCAGGGGGCACGTGTCACTTCCTGATTCGCGGGCGCAGCAAGTGCGGTGCACGGGGCGCGCGGTAGGTGCCTCGGGCTGCGTGCGCACGTGGGAGTCACGTCGCGCGACCGGCGCATGCGGCGGCCGGTCGGCGGGTCAGCCGGAGGACACGTGGCGCCCGCCCATTGGCGGGAGCAACCGCCTTACTGTGTCGGGTGTGTGGACACGTGGCAGTCGTTGAGTGGTCCCGCACCGGTGTTTCCTGTTCGGCAGGACACGTGGCAGTCGCTGAGTGGCCCTGCACCGGTGTTTCCTGTTCGGCGGGACACGTGGCGGCACGGGGTGAATTCGGGCGTGAACAGTGTTGGGCCGGGCCCAACACTGTAGGCGCCCGAAAGTTTTCGGGCGCCCGAAAGTGGGCCCGAGAATTGTTTGACTTGGTTTTTTGGCTAATTTCGGGAAACCTCTATATAAAGGCCTCTTGGGCCAAGATTTTGGGCACTTTCCTGAGGGAATTAGCTCTTGAGCTCTTAACCAAAGTTCTTCCTCTCTCTCTTGTGCATCTTCTGGTGAAAGCTTGGAATTTTTGGAGGCCGCGACGACAGCGTTTCCTGCATCGTGGTGCGGAGCGACGTTATACTGTTGGAGGCCCATCTTCGTCGCAGTTTAGTCTGGGAGGTCTACCGGGCTACCTCGACGTTATTTTTGGACGATTTCTTCGGCAGCGGTTTCAAAAGAGGTAAATCTGCGTTTTCTGTGTTGGACGTTTTTTCTGGAAATGAGGTTTTCTAGGGGTTTGGGGTACATTTTAACTTCGCGGATTTTTATCTCCTCATCCGGACATCGGATTTCGGCTTTTCAGGACTCTATCGACATCTACTCTTCGCGAGCCTCGCCGGGGTATTTTTATCAGAATTTTTGGAGAATTATTTTCAGGTGAAAATTTCGTGTGAATGGGACTGTTCATGCAGATTTTGGAAACTTGGGATTTGTACGGATTAAAGTGTTAATTTTTGGATTGTGATTGTACCCAGGGCATTGTGAGCACCGCTACTGTGTTTCTAGCTTAGCGGATACCGTGATTTGGCTGTTTCTGGACTTTTTATCTGTACAACCCCGGACAGTTAGCGTGTTCAGGTGGGTGATCTTGCTTTCAAAATCTACGGACTGTGCTCTAATTCTATGTTTATAGTAGCATGCATGTTAGTAAATGATCTTAATATCTTGTGAAAACTGTATGTTTGTACCCTCAGTTGCTAGTTGTCAAATTTAATGACCTCATTGTAATTCTTGCAACATGTGAACTCTTTAAACCTGGGAACTTAACTTAGCATCCATGTCATCTATATACGTCATGTTCAGCCGGACTATAGCAAATTTCAACCTGGGCTAGATTATTCATTGCTTTAGATTTCCCACATCACTTGTTACCTTTGTCATTCTGTACATAGTTGTTTCCCCCGAGTTGTGGGCTGGGAGGTCTAGTAGCTGTGGGATGCATTTGCACTCGCGTCTGGGGACCGAGTGGAGTCAGTAGCAGTCTGTAGGTCAGTTCTCATTGTGATAGTGATAGTGATGATGGATCTGGGATCATGGGTGATGTCTTAATGACAGTGTGGATTTCAGCTAGTGAGTGAGACAGTGATTTGGATCATAGCCTGCAGGAGCCACATTTGAGCTCGACAGAGATGCGCGGATACTTTGCTCGGTGGGGTCGCGCCCCTCGAGTGCCACTCCGGAGTTGGGCCTAATACTTCTATCGCGGCTTGTCGATGCATGTGTCCCTCTGGCTGAGCCAGTTTTGGCAGTCACGGACACCGTCCCTCTGGCTGAGCCAGTTTTGGCAGTCACGGACGCCGTCCCTCTGGCTGAGCCAGTTTTGGCAGTCACGGACGTCCTACATAAGTCCGGTCCTCTGGGATGTACGGCAGTAGGTAGGCGCAGGTTTGACTGGACCCGATGCGGCAGTCAGTTTGTATTGGGTGATTTGAGATGAGTACTAGTAGTGGCATACTGATCTTTCTGTCCTACTCCTTGAGCATTTAGATAGAGGCATAGTAGCTATAGATTTTTACCTTTCCAGCTTTTCTATACAGCACTTTCTTGTTACTTTATGCCTCTAGTAGACTTAGTGGGCAGACCGTCGGGCTTGTTGGCGGCACCCACTGAGAACTACTGTGGGAGGTAGTTCTCACACCCGTCGTGGTGTCTTTTTCCCCAGGAATTTCAGCTCCAGTTCCTGCTGCTCCAGTTGCTGATCTAGCTCCTACAGACCGAGGTAAGGGTGTCGCGAGATAGATCCCTTCCCTGCAGCTTCAGTGTGTGATAGAGGTACCCTTATGTTATTTTGGAGTGTGTCATGTTTGAGAGACTATGTAGTGAGGTATCGAGTTGTACCTTTTACTTTTCACTATTTGGAGAGAGACTCTTGTGTATTTATGGTGAGGATGTATGTATTTATTCTGAGAGACAGTTTTACTTTATGTTGATAGTTGGTTTTTACTATTTCAGCTTTGATATCTGCTAGTGTAGTTGTTTATTTGCAGGTTACACGCTACGTCTCTATGGGGCTTCCCGTAGGGTCGGCGGATCTGTTGGCGAGCCCGGGGCGCAGTTACGACCCCGGGGCGTGACCGATTAGAGTGGTATCAGAGCCTAGGATGTAGGTCTTTGAGGACTTAGGAACCCTAGGCTTGTGATTGGACCCTAGGATGACCCACGTGAGAGCCGAGATTTTTAGCGAGAGTCCTGATTGGATTTTTTAACTCTCCTGAGTGGTTTGGGATGAGTGATAGACATGTCTTCCTTCGGTGGCAACTATGTTGGCTGCAGACAACGTAGTACTTCGGGAAGGGGGACATGCCTTTTGACTTTCGCTAGATTGGGTCGAGTGTTGATTTGGGTTCTGATTGTTTGCTTGGTCCCTCAGGTGGGGATGCCTCCTCGACGCTCGATGGTGACGCATTCGCAGCCTTCGTCCTCGGAGCCCAAGCAGGAGGACTCGGGGCGGGGACAGCAGGCAGAGGTTCAGGAGCTCCGTGCCTAGGTGGCACAGTTGGCTGAGGCGTCTCGGCGCCAGGAGGAGGCAGTGGGTCGGTTGATGCTCATGATGGAGCAGAGAGCGCAGCCGACGGTAGCACCCTCTGAGAGTTCGCCGGTGCCTTCTTCCCCTGTTGTGGCGCCCCCTATTGTGCAGCCTGCACCGGCGGTTCCAGTTGAGCCAGTTTCGAGTAGGCCACCGGCTGGGGCGACGAGATCGTTGACTTCAGCACAGCAGCGGGAGGTAGTGGACCTGTTGATGAGATTCCGCCAGTTTGATCCACCCCGCTTTTCGGGTATGAGTGCTGAGCCGTGGGCGGCCGAGTCTTGGATCACGACCATGGAGCGCCACTTCGAGACCCTTTTTATTGATGAGAGATTTCGGGTTCTGTTGGCCACTCACTTTCTGGAGAGCAACGCCGAGGCGTGGTGGCGGCGTGTGCGACCAGCTGGTCCACCTGTGTAGTGTCCCAGTTTCCCCAGTGGTTTTTCCCCTGTTTCGGGGTGTGGAACACCTATTATTGGTGTGTTGGGCCCCAACATGTCAAAGGGATGTGTTGATTTGGACTCAGTGCGAAATTGGGATCAAGCCTGACCTTCGGCTGCTTTTGCCGAATTTTGGGAATTGATTCAGGCTGAACGGAGGCCGGATTTGGATTCAGCGCGGAAAAACGCTTGAAAACGGCTATTTATTTATATTTTTCTGAGTCCGGATGCCCAAAAACGGACCCCCGAAAGTTTTCTGCGCAAAATGGTGCATAGGGGGGAGCCGTGGATCGGCCAGGACACGTGGCGGCCCCTTATTGGGCCGGCGCACGCTTCCCGGTCCACGGAACGGGCCTCCGGTGCACGGTGGATCGGCGGGCCACGTGGCAGGCACCGGTTGGCCAGGTGCAACGCGCGCGGCGCATGGACCGCGCGCGGGCAGCACGGGCAGGCCGGGCATGCCGGGCAGGCGGGGGGCAGAGGCGCGGCGCACGGTGCACCGGGGCACGCCACGTGGCGGCCCCGGTTTGGACGGCGCAGGTGCTCGCGGTGCACCCGCGGGCGCGCGCCTGCGACCGTACGCGCACGCGTGCGCAGGCGCGCAGCGGCGCGGCCGGCGGGCGTGTCGGGCGGGAAAGGGGGCGCCACGTGGCGCCACGCCACGGGCTGGCGCCACCCACCCCGCCGCCCCACATGGGTGGCACGTGGCCGCAGCCGGTTCGCCGGGCGCGCTGTCCCCTGTGCGGGGGACACGTGTCGAGCGTACGGGCGGGTTGGACCGGCATTCGGTCCGACCGGATCCCGTGTGCGGATGTGGGCCGAGTTGGGCCGGGCACTGTTTGGGCCCGGTTTCGGGGCCCGAAACTTTCGGGCACCCGAAATCGGGACACATTGGGTATTTTCCCAATTGTTTTGGTGGGCCTATAAATAGGCCTCCCCTCCCCTCCTTTTTCTGGTTTTTTCGAGAGTTAGAGAGAGAACCAGAGGGAGAGCCTTGAAGCAAAGTTGTTCCTCACATTATTTTGCATCTCGTGGTGGAGTTCCAGATTTTTCGGAAGTTCGACAACGGCGATCCGGATTTTACAGTGCGCCCCGTTTTTCCCCATTTTCGGCCCGTTATCGTCGCATTTCAGTCCGAGGAGTCCCCTGCGCAGTACAGGAGTCCTTTTTCGACGATTTCTTCGCCGGCGTGTTCCTGAGAGGTAGGGCTTCGTTTCCTGTGTTGGTGATTTTTTTGGATTCCGCAAGTGTGGCACGGTTCCCGAGACATTTTGACACCCCCTTTTGCTGTTTGGATTTTTGGACAGCGGCAACTTCGACGAATTATATATTGGCGTAGGAATATCGGATCGAGGCGTTTTAATAGTCGATTTTGGGCTACTTTTCGCGAGGAACGCAACCGTGATTTTTCTGGGATTTTTGGAGCTAGGAACAGAGGTGAAATCCCTTGTTTTGCGTGCTGATTATAAAAATAGTAAAAATCTGTTTTGGGACTTGTAATTTTTACACCGTGTGCAATGTGTGTGGTTGTAGGACACTGTTTCGGCTGACTGGGTGCTTCGAGGACAGCGGATAGCAGGATTTTTCTTCAGGTGTTGTGCACGCTTTTCGAGGTGGGTGGTTGTGTTTCCCTCTTTGTTGACATGCTCACTAGGAGTATTAGAGTTTCCCAATTATAAATGTGACAACTAGCTGTTAGCATATGAACTTGATGCAATGCCCCCTAATTTAAGTGATAACCTTTATGTGATAAATTTGGGACAATAATGTTGGACAATTGCTATATCTTAACCCCGCATGCAAACAAGTACCACATTAATGTTTTAAAATAATTATTGCAATAAACCTTAGCCACTTTTCTAATGCTTTTTAAAAGGATAATTGCATGCTTATTTGGACACCTAGTTAGGCCACTATTTACTGCTCCACTATATTATTGGAATTGACTTAGGAGAAAATATGTCTTATCGTTCTTTTTCTCTATCGATGCATGATGCTCGAGTTTGGTTGGGATTTTGGGATAGTGCAGTCTGGACCTCGAGTCTGGGATAGTTTAGACTCGTCTTGGGGATTGTGGGGGCTTAGTGGCAACCGCGGATGTTAGGCGGTCGGCCAGATATTTTTACTTTATCAGATTGGGATTTATGGGTTCAGCGGCGACCGTGGATTTTGGGCGGTTGACCGGATGTTATTATCACATCAGATTGGGGATCGGGATTGCATTAGTGGATGGAGTTTTTCCCACTTTGATCATAGTCATGATCCAGTCCTGCTATTGTGAGACATTGGTTACAGAGATGCTTGATACAGAGATACTTTACTCGTGTGGGTCGCTCCCCTCGAGTGCCACTCCGGAGTAGGCTTTTTGATCGTGATGGGTGCCGGTCAGTTGGTGAGTTGTGAGTGATGACAGAGCAGGCAGTGCCAGTGCTTTCTGGCTTTTTGATTGGGTTTCTTTGGGCGGTTAGCCTTATAGTCGCATGCATACAGTTATCTATTGGCACTGCATTTAGAGGCATTGTAGTAGCAGTTTCTTTTCCAGCAGCCTTTATAGCTTACTACTGTTCCCTCCTTTTTGCCTCTTTATTCCTAGTGGGTGCGTCAATATTTGAGGTTTTTACCCACTAGGGGAGGCTACTGGTTTATGTAGTAGTTCTCACCCCCATTGTTGTTTCCTGTCCTTTTCCCCTTTGTTTTGCAGAGTCGTCTGTGGGAGCTGCTGGGCCTTCAGCTGCAGATCGAGGTAAGAGGATCGCCGACTAGCTAGATCATCTACCCCGAGCGAGAGATTAGCTAGGCTTTTATTGTACCCCCTTTTGTATCTCAGACTATAGTAGTTTACTTTTGGGTCTGGCTTTGGCCAGCTGGTTGTACATTTGTGGTGAGCTGAGAGTTTATTGTACTTTTATTTCAGCTTATACTTTATTTCAGTCTGAGATTACTTTTAGTTCTTTTAGTTCAGCTATGTTTATGCTCTTTTATTGTATATTATATATCTGAGCAGGTTACCAGCGCTTCGTGTACATGAAAAATTCTGTGTGCACGGCGGATCTGTTGGCGGGCCCGGGTTCTGGTTTACACCCGGGGAGTGACAACCTGGGACGCAGCTTCTTCCCTGGGCCGAGTTCCGGAGTATGTTGCTTGGAGCCTTCTTTCCCGAGAGCGTCCAACAGATTGGAGGAGCAGTTGAAGAATCTCCGCCAGGGAGATAGGCCAGTGCACATGTATATAGCTGAATTCAAACAGCTATTGGCATGCTTGCCACACGCGGCTAGAGATGAGAGCCACCGGATCTATATGTTTGAGAGAGGGCTTCACAGAGACATCTATCAGTTTGTTCGCTCCCGCAGACTACAGACTTTGGAGGCCTCGATGGAGCAGGCTTTATATGTGGAGTGTGGAGAGGCCGTGATGGCAGAGGTGACTCCAGCCCCCGTAGTGACTTCTGGGGCGAAGCGCCCAGCTACGATGGAGGAGGGGCAGTTTAGCAGGCAGGGACCCCCGAGACCTCCACATTTCCATCCTCAGGGCCGGGGGTACCAGGGATGACAGAGATCGGGGGCGTCTCGCCAGACACAGCAGCAGCAGCGTCGACCCCCTCGACAGCAGCAGTCCTCATAGCAAACTTCTCGGCAGCAGCGCCCAGATCGGTGTATTATCTGTGGAGGCCCACACCCATCGACTCAGTGCCCGCAGAGACAGGGCCGATGTTTTCGCTGCGGGCAGGCCGGTCATATTGCGAGTGCGTGCCCCAGAGCCGGTCATCCAGCTCCTTCTTCAGCTTCAGCACCATCTGTTCCTTACCAGCCAGCCGGTCCTTCTGCGACCTACAGCAGGCCAGATTTTGCCGCATCCTCTACACGACAGCTAGAGCGACATCCCCCGGCGCCGAGCGGTCGAGTATATGCCGCTCAGGTCGAGGACGCTACAGCAGCAGAGCAGGTCGTCGCAGGTATTATTCTGATTTTTGCAGTTCGTACACGTGCTCTTTTTGATACTGGGGCATCACATTCATTTATCAGTAGAGCATTTGCATCCCTACATGGTATAGAGGTAGTTTCTTTATCGCATGCATTAGAGGTTCAGATACCAGATCATGTCTTGCATGTCGAGGAGTACTATAGGGATTGCCCTGTACAGTTGGGATCTTGGATTCTGCCGGCAGACTTGCTTGTCTTGCGACAGCTCCAGGAGTTCGATGTTGTACTTGGTATGGATTGGTTATCGAGATACTATGCTACCATAGACTGCAGAGAGAGGACAGTGACCTTCCGTGAGCCGGGACAGGAGGAGTTTGTTTATTGAGGCTGTCAGAGTTCCTTGTTTGCAGTGACTATTTCTTCGGCGAGGGCCAGGCGGATGATGAGTAGAGGATGCACCGCATTCTTGGCGACGATTGTGGAGGTGCCTACGGCGGCACAGGGACTCGAGGATATTCCCGTTGTCCGCGAGTTCCCCGATGTGTTTCCCCCAGAATTGACGACTATGCCGCCGGAGAGGGAGATAGAGTTTGTGATTGATGTGGTACCCGGAACCGCACCAATCTCAAAGGCACCTTATAGGATGGCGCCTGCCGAGTTGAGGGATTTGAAGGCCCAGCTTCAGGATCTCATGGATAGAGGCTTATTCGGCCCAGTGTTTCTCCGTGGGGAGCGCCTGTTTTATTCGTGAAGAAGAAGGATGGGTCACTTCGTTTATGTGTGGACTACCGGGAGCTGAATAAAGTGACCATCCGGAATAAGTATCCTCTGCCACGGATTGATGCTTTATTCGATCAGCTACAGGGAGCCTCAGTGTTTTCGAAGATTGATCTTCAGTCAGGTTACCACCAGCTGAGGGTAAGGGCCGAGGACATCCCCAAGACGGCTTTTAGATCCCGGTATGGGCATTATGAGTTTACGGTTATGCCGTTCGGTTTGACCAATGCCCCAGCTGCATTCATGGATCTGATGAATCGGGTATTTCAGCCGTACTTGGATCTATTTGTAGTTGTGTTTATTGATGACATCTTGATCTACTCCCGGAGCGATGTGGAGCACGAGGAGCACTTGAGGATAGTGCTGCAGCTTTTACGTGAGAAGAAGCTGTATGCCAAGCTTAAAAAGTGCGAGTTTTGGCTTCGGGAAGTTGCATTCTTGGGCCACATAGTTTCAGCCGCTGGAGTGGCAGTCGACCCGACGAAGATTGATACAGTTCGGGATTGGCCGAGACCGACGACTGTTACAGAGGTACGGAGTTTATTGGGCCTGGCAGGCTACAACCGTTGGTTCGTGGAGGGTTTTGCGAAGCTCTCTACTCCCCTGACCAGTCTGACTAGGAAGGGGACGAGGTTTGTTTGGACTGAGCAGTGTCAGCAGAGTTTCGAGGAGCTGAAGAGGAGATTGATCTCAGCACCTATTCTTGCACTGCCGGTGATGGGAGAGGGCTTCGTGATTTACAGTGACGCCTCGCACAGCGGTTTAGGATGTGTTTTGATGCAGCATGGTAGGGTAATTGCTTATGCTTCACGGCAATTAAAGGATTATGAGAAGAATTACCCTACTCATGATTTGGAGTTAGCAGCTGTGGTGTTTGCATTGAAGCTATGGCGGCATTACCTCTACGGTGAGCATTGTGAGATCTACACGGATCAAAAGAGCTTAAAGTATCTGTTTACTCAAAAGGAGCTGAACTTGAGGTAACGCCAGTGGTTGGAGTTACTAAAGGATTACGATGTTAGTATCCTTTATCATCCCGGCAAGGCCAATGTGGTAGCAGATGCTTTGAGTCGGAGGTCAGTGCAGAGCTTGAGCATGTTGATTACACAGCAGGCACCGCTGATTGAGCAGATGAGGCGACTTCAGATAGAGGTTGTATCCCCTGGGTTCTCTGCTAGACTTATGTCTGTGGTCTTGCAGCCCACTCTGTTGGACAGGATCAGGGAGACACAGAGTGAGGACCCCCACTTGGAGAGGATCAGATCACAGATTCAGGCAGATCAGAGAGGGGATTTTGTAGTGGATAGCTCGGGAGTACTGCGTTACAGGGACCGAGTATGTGTGCCTTCGGATCCAGAGATCAGAGACCAGATTTTGAGGGATGCCCATTATACACCTTATACCATTCATCCTGGTGGTACTAAGATGTATAAGGACCTCAAGGCACATTTTTGGTGGTCCGGAATGAAGCGGGACATTGGAAGATTTGTAGCTCACTGTTTAACTTGCCAGCAAGTGAAAGCTGAGCACCGGGTTCCTGCTGGCAAGTTACAGAGTCTTCCAATTCCCGAGTGGAAGTGGGACCACATCACCATGGATTTTGTGACGGGGCTGCTGAGATCACAGAGTGGAGCCGACGCGGTTTGGGTGATTGTTGATAGACTCACCAAGTCTGCACACTTTCTGCCTGCTCAGATGACTTGGTCTTTGGAGCGTCTGGCACAGTTATACTTGGACGAGATAGTGAGGCTGCATGGGGTACCAGCATCGATTGTTTCAGATTGAGACCCGATGTTTGTGTCACGATTCTGGGGGAGCTTACAGTCAGCCTTGGGGACACAGCTCAGATTTAGCACTGCTTTCCACCCACAGACTGATGGCCAGTTCGAGCGCACTATTCAGACCCTTGAGGATATGTTGAGAGCGTGCGTTATGGATTTTGGAGGAGGGTGGCACCGACACTTACCCTTGGTTGAGTTTGCGTACAACAACAGCTATCAAGCGAGCATTCAGATGGCTCCGTTTGAGGCGTTGTATGGACGCAAGTGTCGGTCTCCCTGTATTGGAGTGACGTGGGTGAGAGGAGGACTTTGGGGCCAGATATACTGCTGGAGGCAGAGGAGAAAGTCAGAGTTGTTCGCCGGCATCTTGAGACAGCCCAGAGTCGTCAGAGGAGCTACGCGGATACTCGGCGGCGAGACCTTGAGTTTCAGATTGGTGACCATGTCTTCCTGAAGGTCTCGCCCTCGAAAGGGGTCCGGAGATTTGGAGTGCGTGGGAAGCTTAGTCCCCGCTTTATTGGACCCTTTGAGGTACTTGAGAGGGTAGGCCCTGTGACCTATAGAGTTGCTCTTCCTCCCCGCTTGGCCGGTGTACATGATGTCTTCCACGTCTCAGCTCTGAGGAGATATGTGTTTGATCCGTCACATGTGATTGACTTCGCATCTTTGGATATCGGCGAGGACTTGGTATATGAGGAGCGCCCGTTGCAGATTCTTGCTCGTGAGGTGAGGGAATTACGCAACCGGGCTATACCGTATGTGAAGATCTTATGGAGCAATCATGAGGAGCGAGAGGCTACTTGGGAGCTAGAGACGGAGATGAGAGATGCCTACCCTTTTCAGTTCGAGACTTCTGGCTGAGGTACGCCTGTCTTACCTTGTTTCGTTTCGAGGACGAAACTTTCATTTAGTGGGGGAGGATGTAGTGGCCCTGGTTCCCATGCAATGTTTTTCCGATGAATCCACTGTTAGAACACCTAGTATTGGTGTATCTGGCCCATGGTGCATCAATTGGATGCCACAGATGGACCCTGTGTGCTACTACTTACTGTGTTGGCCTTTGGCTAGGTTTGCCGAAATTTCTAAATAGAATTAGGCCAAACAGAGGTCGGAAATGGATTCAGCGCAGAAAAACGCTTGAAAACGACTATTTGTTTGTTTAATTTGGAGTCCGGATGCCCAAAAACGAACCCCCGGAAGTTTTCGGTAATTTTGGTGCATGGGAGGGGCCGTAGACCGCCGGCATGCCACGTGGCGGCCTATCATTGGCCAGTTCACGGCGCGCTGTCCACAGAGCAGCGCGGCAGGGTGCACAGACCCGGCGCAGGGACACATGGCATCGCCTGATTGGCGGGCTCAAGGCGCGCGGTCTACCGGGTGAGCGCGGCGGTGCATGGACCAAGGCGGGGGACACGTGGCAGCCATCGGTTGGTCGGTGCACGCGGCACGGTCCACGAAATTCCTGCGGAGGGCGTGGACCGGGTGCAGGGGGCACGTGTCACTTCCTGATTCGCGGGCGCAGCAAGTGCGGTGCACGGGGCGCGCGGTAGGTGCCTCGGGCTGCGTGCGCACGTGGGAGTCACGTCGCGCGATCGGCGTGTGCGGCGGCCGGTCGGCGGGTTAGCCGGAGGACACGTGGCGCCCGCCCATTGGCGGGCGCAACCGCCTTACTGTGTCGGGTGTGTGGACACGTGGCAGTCGCTGAGTGGTCCCGCACCGGTGTTTCCTGTTCGGCAGGACACGTGGCAATCGCTGAGTGGCCTTGCACCGGTGTTTCCTGTTCGGCGGGACACGTGGCGGCACGGGGTGAATTCGGGCGTGAACAGTGTTGGGCCGGGCCCAACACTGTAGGCGCCCGAAAGTCTTCGGGCGCCCGAAAGTCTTCGGGCGCCCGAAAGTCTTCGGGCGCCCGAAAGTGGGGCCCGAGAATTGTTTGACTTGGTTTTTTGGCTGATTTCGGGAAACCTCTATATAAAGGCCTCTTGGGCCGAGATTTTGGGCACTTTCCTGAGAGAATTAGCTCTTGAGCTCTTAACCAAAGTTCTTCCTCTATCTCTTGTGCATCTTCTGGTGAAAGCTTGGAATTTTTGGAGACCGCGACGACAGCGTTTCTTGCATCGTGGTGCTGAGCGACGTTATACTGTTGGAGGCCCATCTTCGTCGCAGTTTAGTCTGGGAGGTCTACCGGGCTACCCCGACGTTATTTTTGGACGATTTCTTCGGCAACGGTTTCACAAGAGGTAAATCTACGTTTTCCATGTTGGACGTTTTTTCTGGAAATGAGGTTTTCCAGGGGTTTGGGGTACATTTTAACCTCCCTTTGTGACTGTTGGAATTTCTGGATAGCATACACTTCGCAGATTTTTATCTCCTCATCCAAACATCGGATTTCGGCGTTTCAGGACTCTATCAACATCTACTCTTCGCGAGCGTCGCCGTGGTATTTTTATCGGAATTTTTGGAGAATTATTTTCAGGTGAAAATTTCGTGTGAATGGGACTGTTCATGCAGATTTTGGAAACTTGGGATTTGTACAGATTAAAGTGTTAATTTTTGGATTGTGATTGTACCCAGGGCATTGTGAGCACCGCTACTGTGTTTCTAGCTTAGCGGATACCGTGATTTGGCTGTTTCTGGACTTTTTATCTGTACAACCCCGGACAGTCAGCGTGTTCAGCTGGGTGATCTTGCTTTCAAAATCTACGGACTGTGCTCAAATTCTATGTTTATAGTAGCATGCATGTTAGTAAATGATCTTAATATCTTGTGAAAACTGTATGTTTGTACCCTCAGTTGCTAGTTGTCAAATTTAATGACCTCATTGTAATTCTTGCAATATGTGAACTCTTTAAACTTGGGAACTTAACTTAGCACCCCTGTCATCTATATACATCATGTTCAGCCGGACTATAGCAAATTTCAACCTGGGCTAGATTATTCATTGCTTTAGATTTTCCACATCACTTGTTACCTTTGTCATTCTGTACATAGTTGTTTCCCCCAAGTTGTGTGCTGGGAGGTCTAGTAGCTGTGGGATGCATTTGCACTCGCGTCTGGGGACCGAGTGGAGTCAGTAGCAGTCTGTAGATCAGTTCTCATTGTGATAGTGATAGTGATGATGGATCTGGGATCATGGGTGATGTCTTAGTGACAGTGTGGATTTCAGCTAGTGAGTGAGACAGTGATTTGGATCGTAGCCTGCAGGAGCCACATTTGAGCTCGACAGAGATGCGCGGATACTTTGCTCGGTGGGGTCGCGCCCCTCGAGTGCCACTCCGGAGTTGGGCCTGATACTTCTATCGCGGCTTGTCGATGCATGTGTCCCTCTGGCTAAGCCAGTTTTGGCAGTCACGGACACCGTCCCTCTGGCTGAGTCAGTTTTGGCAGTCACGGACGCCGTCCCTCTGGCTGAGCCAGTTTTGGCAGTCACGGACGTCCTACGTAAGTCCGGTCCTCTGGGATGTACGGGTAGTAGGTAGGCGCAGGTTTGACTGGACCCGATGCGGCAGTCAGTTTGGATTGGGTGATTTGAGATGAGTACTAGTAGTGGCATACTGATATTTCTGTCCTACTCCTTAAGCATTTAGATAGAGGCATAGTAGCTATAGATTTTTACCTTTTCAGCTTTTCTATACAACACTTTCTTGTTACTTTA
>CM054942.1:17823939-18183152 GCA_029168755.2 Tillandsia fasciculata
GTTAAGAACACTTATCTGGATGCCTTCGACAAATTTTGGAATTGGAATTTGGCAAAACAGACAGCGGATTTGGATTTAGCGCGCGAAAACGATCGAAATGGGCTATTTACTTGTATTTTTCGGAGCCCGGATGCGTAAACACGGAATTCGAGGCAAGTTACTGTTCCGACGGCCGGGGCGGCGCCAGCGGCGACGGGCAGACGGCAGAGCACGGCGGCATAGGCGCGGGCGCGGCGGCAGGCAGGCGCAGGCAGGCGCAGGCGCGGGTGCGGGCAGGCGCGGCGTACAGAGATGGGTGTGCCACGTGGCGACTCCCTATTGGACGCGCTGGAGACACGTGGCGGCTTCTGATTCGGCGAGTGCATCAGGTTCGTGCACCGGGTGCAGCGAGTGTTGGCGCTGACACGTGGCGCTCTGGGATTGGTCGGTCAATGCACGCACGACAGGGGCGCGGGCGCGGTGCACGATGGACCGACCGGGCCACGTGTCGCCCGCTCATTGGCAGGCGCAGTGACCCGGCGGGTCCGGCGTGAACCGCGGCCCACGGTTCCCGCCGTGGACCGCGTCGCCACGCGGCGCGCCGCGATAGGCAGGCGCGCGTGCACCGGGCGTGCGGAGCGCGGGGCGCGGTGACGTGGCGCGCCGAGGACGATTCGGGCTTGCACAGTAATGGATTTTGGGCCGGATTCGGGCGCCCGAATCCGGCGCCCGAATCCGGAAGCCATGTGGATTGGGCTGGCCTATAAATATAAATACCCCTCCTTTCTCTCTTTTTCTGCTTTTTTCGAGTCTTAGAGAGGGATTGAGAGGGAGAGGCCTTTAGGAAACTTGTTCCTTGTGATGTTTTTGATATTGTGGTGGATCCCCTGGATTTTTGGAGGCTCGGCAGCGGCGATCTTGGTTTTTCAGTACGCCTCGACGTTTCCCTTTTTCAGCCCGTTTCCGTCGCAGTTCAATCGGAATTTTCCTGTGCGCAAACCAGGAGGAATTTTTGGACGATTTCTTCGGCAGTGTGTTCCTAAGAGGTAAGTCTTCGATTTCCGTATTGATCTCTTCACCTCATATTGGATTCTTGGCACGGTTCCTGAGGTGTTTTGTGACTTCTTTTACTGTTGTGAGATTGTGGACAGCGGTGGAGTGTTCTTAGGATTTCTCGGTCTACGAGCATCGGAATGAGATGTTTAAGGACTCGATTGATATCTACGCTTCGAGAGGAACACACCTGTATTTTTATTGGAATTTTTGGAGGACTCTTCGAAGGTGCTTCTTTCGTACTGGTTTCCTACAGATTTCTATTTGTGATAATTCGGTATACCCGCGTTGTTGTATTTATATCTTGGCCTACAGCTGTCAGAACGGGACGTATAAATACTCGATTTGTATCTACTCGTCGCGAGGATCGCAACCGTGATTTTTCTGGGATTTTTAGAGGACTGTAAACAGGTGAGAATTCCCCCTCTTCTCTGCTGGTTGTGAAAACAGCATATGCTGTTTGGTTATTGTGGGGTATTGATTATTGTGTTGTAGTTGCAATGTTGGTTGGAGCAGAGGCTTGTGCGACTGAGTACCGAGGGTGCAGTTTCGGCGGATTTTGGATAGCGTGTGACTGCGCACTTCACCGACTTCGGCTTTGCCTACGGAAAGCATTTCTGGTGGGTTGCCTTGTCCCCAAAACCGGTAGACGGTTCTCTAATTCTATTTGATAGAATGCATGCATGTTTAGGGTACATTGTTGTAATTGAGAGGTAAGCTTAGTAATGTTGATTGTCTAAGAGAATTGCAAGATTAATGTTCAGGTTATATTATGAGGACTTGCATGATTCGGATATCCATGTTGGTGATTAGGGAAAGCTTACCTAAGGGATTGTTACCCTCTGTGGCTTATAGCATGCATGATTAAAGTACAACTAATAGAATTGAGATGTAAGCATGGAAATGGCCTTGATTATGTGATTAATGCTTACTTGACTGTTGTACATGCTTCTAGTGGATTGAGATCTAGCATACGGTAGATGACTATGTTCATTTCATACTAGATGGTATAAAGATCATGCTTAATTAATCATTGGCCTATTTATGTGGGATTGACATTTATAGTAGCGATTTATTAGCATGCCATGTTAGCACATAGTCTTTCATGAGGATTGATCATTCGAGGAGACAGGATGTTACAACTATGTGCGGGGATTACTCTGAGGAGTTATTATGGATTATAGATCATGCATTATGAACAGGTGTAGTTCATTAATGATTTTGGCATGTTGTTTATATCTTGTAGAGCTACCATTTGTCATGTTCTTACTTCTATCTTTCTTGAGGATAATTTCATGCTGTATGGACATCTAGATAGGCCATCTTTTACTGCTACACTATCATGTTGGAATCTGACTTAGGAGAAACCATGTTTGTTCTTTCTCCTTTTCTTCTAGATTCATGTTGCTCGGGTTCGAGCAGGGGTTTGGGATAGTGTAGTCGGGACTGTGTGTCTGGGACAGGTTGGATTAGATTGTGGACTTGTGGGGTTTTGAGGCGACCGCAGATATTGGGCGGTTGACCGTATATATACTTGTGCATCAGATTGGGTATCAGATTTTCTCCAGTGGATGGAGTTTTCCACTTATTGTTTACTGTTGCTTCAGTTTGGGGATCGGGTTTTTCTTTAGTGGATGGGTTTTCCCACTTTGATCAGAGTCATGATCCAGTCCTGCTATATCGTGATACTTGTTACAGTGATACTTGTTACAGTGATACTTGTTACAGAGATACTTTACTCGTGTGGGTCGCTCCCCTCGTGTGCCACTCCGGAGGTAGGCCATTGACTGAGCCATGTGTGCAGGTTGATACTTATTTTGGGATGCGAGCTAAGTATGCCGATCCTGCGGTTTCGAGCCATGTGTGCAGATTCCGCTACTGAGTTCTTGAGATACTGAGTTCGTGAGATTGATGACAGAGCAGGCAGTACCGAATTTTATACCGGTTCATTTGATTGGGTTTATTCAGTCAGATACTTTTATTGTTGCACTCGTGCTTGGGGGCCGAGTGGAGTCTAGTAGCTGTGATTAGACCAGTGCTAGTGTTGTTGTGAGCCGTGTGGGTAGACGGTGATCCCGTGTCGTTGAGAATACTTCGACCATTATGCGAGATGTTGAGGATCTTGAGTCTTTCCATTTTGAGAGAGAGCGTGGATTTCGACTATAGCCTGCATGTGCCACTATTCGATAGCGAGTTAGTCCGATTGGACACCCTACGTTGATACACTAGGGAGGCGCAGGCTTGACTGGACCCGATGTGGCAGTCAGCTCGATTGTGCACCTCATGTGCGAGTGGTTGCATACCTTTTATTGGTTTTCCCCTTTTGAGCATGCAGACAGAGGCTTGGTAGCTGTTGAGTATGTCCAGCTTTCTTGTTCAGCTTTACTGCATTATTATTTTATGCCTCTAGTAGACTTCGTGGGCAGATCGTCGGACTTGGCGGCGGTACCCACTGAGAACTCCCTTTTGGTGTAGTTCTCACACCCATTGGGGGTTTTTCCCCCCTTTTCTTTCTTTTCTCTCATTTATTTTGCAGAGTCTTAGCGGATGTTGCTGATTCTGCGGTTGCTGTTCGAGGCGAGCGAGTCGCGAGCTAGATCCCTATCTATCTTTGGAGAGTAGCTGTGCCCCCTTTCAGCGGAGATTTATAGTACAGTCAGTAGATTAGTTATTTTATTTTCTCTTTTGAGAGACTGATGTATTGTGAGGATCTGACTTGTACTGAGAGCCTGTACACTGATGTATTATTTATTTAGGATTACCTCCCTGTTGAGTTCTGAGTTTTTGTATTGAGGATTTTGTATGATTATTATTTATGGGAGATGGATATTGTATCATTATTCCAGTTGTACAGTGGTTGGTTTTAGTTTTACAGCACTTTTATTTTATAGCTCTGATATCTGTTTAGCTGTAGCCCCTTTCTTGCAGGTAGGACGCTTCGCCTATGCGGGGTTTTGCATAGGCGGCGGGTCTGTTGGCGAGCCCAGGTCGCAGTTTCGACCCCGGGGCGTGACACGCGACCCCACCGAGGAAAGTATCCGCGCATCTCTGTCGAGCTCAAATGTGGCTCATACAGGCTAAAGTCCAAATCCACGATCAACAAGATCGACAGTAACCAACAACACCAACTCTCAATCACAGGCTGAAAAACCACACAGTCGGGACCCACCGTCGACTCAGACGGCTCCCAAAATAAAACACTGATCTAACACTGCTACCAGACTCCACTCGGCCCCCAGGCGCGAGTGTAACATGCATCCCACAACAACCCGACCACTCGGCCCACTATCCGGGCGAGGAAACTCTAAGTCCAGGTAAAATAATAGATAACATTGTGGGAACGGCTAAAGTATAAATAACCTAGCCCAAGTTGGAGTTTTCCACTAGTCTGGTTAAACATGTAGCATATGACGGGGTGCTAGGTCAAGTTCCAAAGATAGCATTTAATTTACAGATTTAGAAAGCAATAAATCAATATGATCATCATAGCAACACAAGTAACATCAATCCTCTCTTTCTAGCATGCTTCCTAATACACTCACAATCATGCATGTTTCCTATAATATAGAATTACTGATCAGTCCGCCAGTTTTGAAGACGAAGCAACCCACCTGAAAGTGCAAAGCTGTCCAAAGTCCAAAAAGCTAAAACTACACAGGAATAATCCTCCAATTCCCACAATTCCAATGGGTCCAAAAAGCACTCAAAAACTCCTGCTGGGTACAAAAATATAATCCAAAGTTACAATCAACACAAAATTCCCAAGTGTACAGTTTGCTAAAATTTCAGTCCCAAAGAAGCTTAATTATCACCTGCGAGATAAACTCTAAAAATTCAAATAAAAATACGACGGCGATCCCTGCGAAGCGTAGATGTCAATCAAGCCCTTATACGTTGAATTCCGATACTCGAGTGCAGAGATAAAAATCCAACAAGATGCTGCTGTCCAGGAGCAACCACTAGCAAAAATAGGGCTCAAAAATATACCCGAAACCCCTAAACAAGCTCAAATCTGGGAGGAGTGGAAAATACCAAAATCGTAGATTTACCTCTCGTGAATCCGACGCCGCAAAAATCATCCAAAAATTCCGTCGGAGCAGCTCTGTGGACCTCGTGGATCGAAACGCGACGGAAATGGGCCACCAACGAAAGAACGCCGCACTGCGCTAACTCGCCGAAGACGTCGATGCTGCGGGCTCCAAAAAATCCAAGCCTCCTTCACAAGAAGCAGCACAAGATGATCAACAAAGTTGCTTTAGAGTTCAAGGGGATTTGCGTTCGGGAAAAAACCCAAAACGGCAAGAGAAAGGGCCTATTTATAGGCCCCCTCACAAAAAGCCCACAAAAATTCAAGTAATGGGCTTTCGGGCCCAATTTCCGGGCGCCCGGTACATCCAGGCTGCTACAGTAAGCCCAAAAAGGAGCTCGGCCCGGCCCACCAACCGCGCCCGAATCCCCCACACGCTGCCACGTGTTCCTCCGCGCCCTGCGCGCCCGGCGCACGGGCGCCCGCCAATCGCGGCCCGCCGCATGGCCGCGCGGTCAGGGACCGTGGGCCGCGGTTCACGGCGGGCCGCCCGGGTCACTGCGCCCGCCAATGAGTGGGCGACATGTGGCCCGGCGGGGTCCACCATGTGCCGCGCCCGGTGCGGTCCACGCGCTGTCACGCGTGCGTTGACCCGCCAATCGGCCCGCGCCACGTGGCAGCGCGCTCCGTTGGCTGCTCCCGGTGCACGCCAAGTGGGCCGTGGACCGGCCCACCCGAAAAATCGGCCCATTTGGGCCGTTTAGCCCGAAAATAGCTGATTTTCAACATTTTCGCGCGCCGAGTCCGTTTTTGGCATCTGTTTGACTCTCAACGGGCTCGATACACCAATAATAGGTGTTTTCTCACCGTCGACCACCCAAACAGGTCGTACGAAAAAACTGGGACACCACAATGTGCCTCCATCAAAATTTCTCCCCTCAAAGCTGACACGTCGAGCACGCATAAACGTCCTCGGAGCCGTATTGCGTCGTCCGCTCCAATCGAAAACTACTCTCCCTTGTTGCATCAGCACGCTTCCAAGACCGTTCCGTGATGCATCACAATAAACCTCAAAATCCTCACCGGGTTTCGGTAGTGCAAGCACGGGTGCCCGTGTTAGCTTGTCCTTGAGTTCCTCGAAGCTCTCCTGGCATTGAGCCGTCCAAACAAATCTCTCCCCTTTCCGGGTTAAACGATTTAGAGGGGTGGCAATTTTTGAGAAACCTTCCACGAAGCGCCTATAATATCCTGCCAAACCTAAGAAGCTTCGGATTTCCGTCACTGTAGTCAATCGGGGCCAGTTAGTTACTGATTCCACCTTCTTAGGATCCACCGCAATTCCCGTCGCCGAAACTATGTGTCCCAAAAAGTCCACCTCACGAAGCCAGAACTCATACTTTTTAAGTTTAGCAAACAACTTCTGGTCCCTGAGAGTCTGAAGAATTACCCGCAAATGCTCCTCATGCTCCTCGTCCGTACGTGAGTAAATCAGGATGTCATCAATAAAGACCACTACAAATTGGTCCAAGAAGGGTCTGAATATCCTGTTCATCATATCCATGAATACTGCTGGAGCGTTCGTAAGTCCAAACGGCATAACTGTAAACTCGTAGTGGCCGGCCGCTCGAGGGCATTCCTGGAAGTTCGTCCGGAGAAACATCCAAAAAATCCCTGACAATCGGGATGTCCGCTAGCTGTGCTGAAGGCCGAGAGGTCGAATCCACCGCAGCCATGAATGCCATACATCCACCCTCTACCAGTCTTCTTGCCCGCGATACAGAAATGAGAGATGGGAAGAAAGTACTCCTATATGCTAAGTATACGTGTTCCAGAAATCCAGGCCCCTGAAGACGCACTTGGCGCTTCTTGCCGTCAGTTACCGCCTGGCACCTGGTAAGCCAATCCTACCCAACCTCACCGGGCAGGAAGTAACATAGCAACTTGTCTCTAGGGGTTGCCCAGGGGTCTGAATGAACCCATTCCTACGAAGGGTGTCATTCCTAAGAACTAGGGGTAAGGGCGAAAATAAAGGAGTGGGATGCTCCGGAGTGTCAAACACGGTCCTAACACGAAAACGAGAGCTAAGTGTAGATTAATACCTACTACTAAGTCCTCCGGGGCAGCCCGTCTCCAGCTGAGTCGTCGCGTAAATCCTCCCGCGGGGTGGTGGCGGCGCCCCTATCCTCGTGTCGTGGTGCTGAAGATGCTGCCCTCAGGTTCAGGGGGCAGTCAGAGTGGAAGTGCCCCAGCTTGCCACAACAGAAACAGTGGTCGTTTCTTGTCCCGATTATGCTCGTAGCCCTCCTGTCGAGCACGGATGACAGCCAATTCTTGCTCCACTAAAGTGGCCCTGTCAACCACTTCTTGAAAGGTGGGCAGTCCTGCTGTCGGTACTATCTGAAAAGTGTCGCTCCGTGGACCGTTTACGTTGAACAGTGCCAAGTGGGGTTCGTCCCTTATGACAAAAGGGATGCGACCGGCTACTCCGGCAGTTTGCGTCAACCAGTACATTCGTTCTGTAAGCGCTAAGAGTTGGCCGGCCATCTCCTGTAACCGTTGTCGAAGAAAACGGTTCTCCCCAGCTGTTGATGCCGCCCCATCCGCTCCCGTGCCATCAGTTGATGACCTAGCCCGGGCCATGTCTATGCATACATAGAAACCAAGTCAACCCTATACTTAACTGGTCTAGCACCATAACCTATGATCAAACAGGGACTCAAAATCCCCCCCCCCCCAAAACACTCGCGCTTACGCACCTATACCTTGACCATCTCATTGGTTAGTAGCTAGTGGTAATGCACGATGTGGATATTGGACACCGACTACCGTGGTTAAAGTTGTTTTTCTCTAATACCATAAAATCCATCACGCCCCGGGGGTTAAAATAAGCGAAAAACGTGTACACTTTTTTTTTGAATACTCCCACCGGGCACGTGTGCAGATCCGCCACATACGCGAGAGTCCTCGACGAACCGAGCAGAGCGACTCTTGCGCATGCACGGCGTAGGGAAGTACAATAACACTTTAACCACACTAGTCAAGTACGAAAAGAGAAGGGAGGAAGTAACCATACACCATTTCTAATAAGGCCACCAAGTTTGAAAGGATAAATCCACGGTTTGTAAAATGGTGCCCACACGACACCTAAATTTTATTAAAATATTTTCGCAATCTTTTTCCTTGATTTGAAAAATGGCCGAATCAACAGTGAATAAGGGAATACCGTTTGTTCACGATAAAACATAGTTCAAACCCAACATCCACAATAATGTATCACACGCACATAAGCTAACTAACTGAAATAATCAAAACATAAGTAAAGGGAAGGTCACCAGCCCCCAATCGGGGCTAAAATCCTCTAGTCGCAGCCTCACCGTCGTCCCGGATCCCACCCCTGACCGAACCTGTCACAGTGTGGGAAGTCAGTGACAAAAGAGTAAGAGGTAGATGTAAAATATGTAAGATGCTATAAGTACTGAAAGGAAAGCAAACTGATAAACCAGAGCATCCAAACTGCCCCTCATGAATCCATAGTAACCCCCTGTAAGTCAAAACGAAGCACCTACCAAAAGGTCTAAAGACCCCTGGCAAAAGAAAACACCTTGCTTTCACCTTGGTGCTTTTAACCCCTCTACGGCACTTCTGCAGCACCTTAAGTAACCGCAAGGGATCCCCACTACGTCACCTTGTGGGGTACACGGGCCAACGTACCACCTCTCCGGAAAAGTACACCAATGCGGTGGCCAAACCGCTGGTATGCGTGCAAGCAGCCATGAGCATAAAAACCAAAATCGATGTGTAATATAGAGCACCGCGACGTCTAGTCGCAACAGATAGTAGTAAGAGGGATACTCATGCGAAAAGGGGTTAGTCAATGACCAATAGCACATCCACTTTACTCTTACGCATTACATGATGAAACCATGCTTCAAAACGCAGGAAAAGGTATCCACCTTAGAGTGTGTCGACCGAACCCTCGGAACCGTCCCGCGCCCTCGCACGACTCCCGGACCCCTAAAAGTCCTCAAAAGAAAACATCAGTAACCCTAAACCTGAAAACCCAGACCACCCGAGCAAAGAACCGAACCAGAAAACGCATGGGTGGACACAGAAACCGGGCGGCGGAGCTTGACAACCCCGTGCGGGCAAAATCCCCGCGCGGCACTAGTCCGCGCTGCCTGCGGCAGCCCCGCGCGACACCAGCCCGCGCGGGCGCGTGCTGCTTGCGGCAGTCCCGCGCGGCACCAGCCCGCGGGACTGCATGTGGTGCCTGCGGGTGGCCCTGCGCGGCACCAGCCCGCGCGGGCGCGCGCTGCCTGCGGGCAGCCCCGCGCGGGCGGCGGCCCGTGCGTGGCGCGCCGCACCGCATGTGGTGCGGCCCCACGCGGGCGGCGGCCCCGCGCGGCACGCCGCACCGCGCCCTCCCTCGCGCGGCAGCGCAGTGCGGGCGGCGGCATGTCTGCACACCGCGGTGGCGGATGTTCTAGGGCATCACGGCGGCGGTGCGAGCGGCGCAAGAAACGAAACCCGAAACTAGAACATCGAACCACTAACCTTGATCTCGCGGAGAAGAAGAGGAAAAAGAAGGAGGACACGTCCTTGTCGGCGATGAGAATCCGGTTCCGTCTCCCGCCTCCGACGCGCGTGATCAACGAAGAAGAAGGGAAAACTCTCTTTCTCTCTTTCTCTCTCCAACTAGGGTTTGTGATTCTTGAGAAAAATAATAAAACTTTATTTCGCTCTTACGTACGAATCCCACAATAGCGATAAAAGGAATTCTCTAATCAACTTCTAGATAAGAGTGCCATCTAAGCCACGTTCTAAAACAGCCGGCGCGGATCTTGACGCACCAAGGCCTTAACGGGTTCGGTTTATCAGTCGCACCCGCTAACACAAAAGACTCATTCCGGGAGATCCGTTAGTCGGATTTCAGATCCGATCGCTTCGCCGTTCACCGTTTTCCGCACTCTAACTCCGAAAAATACCTGCAAACACCAGAGTTCCGCCCATGAAAACTCGATAATTTAAACCCTACCATATAATTTTATTCAAAGGAACATAAGGAAAACTAAGAAAGGTCGTGATACTACATTGGTATTCGAGATTTCAAGAACGAAGCATAATTACTTTATATTTCTAGCTGAATTTATTTTTAAAAAATAAATGGATAGCTTATTTACTCTCTCTCTCTCTCTCTCTCTCTCTCTCTCTCTCTCTGTCCAAAAAAAAAAAAAACAAGGAAAATGAACCATCTATTAGGCCCTAACCAATGGCTACAAAAAGTACCACACCGACTGCAACATGAGAGAAAATTTAGGCACCCAAGAAGGGAAAAATGTGGGTACATGACAAGAGGACATCCTATGAAGCTACAAAAAGTACCACACCGACTGCAACATGAGAGAAAATTTAGGCACCCAAGAAGGGAAAAATGTTGGTACATGACAAGAGGACATCCTATGAATAGCCAAAAAAATGGGAGTAGTAATTAGTTTAAAAAAAAAAAAAACAAAGGAAAAAAAACAATACACCAAAAGAGTGCACCCCTTAACCAACACCAGTTGAGAAACTCCCCTCTCTCACCTACTATAAAAAGAAACCCAAAAATGGAGGTGAGTCTCCATTAGCTATTTCTCTTGTGGTTTCAAGAATTGGAGCTTGAATTAGAAGACCACGTACGAGAGAGATGGCATTGCCTTTGTTGCTGTTCTTGTTGTTGCTGCTCCTGCTGTTCATTTGTAATGTTGGTGCAACTCATGCTAACAATGTTTTTAATGTAAAAGATTTCGGAGCCGTCGCCAACGGCGAATCGGATAGTTCTCAGGTAAGCAAATTTAAAAGTTTGGCCTAAGTTTCAATCTCCAATACTAGAATATATAGGGTGAATTTCTTTTCTCATTTGAATACGTAGTAGTTTTGTTTTTTAAGAAAATTTCATATAACATTTGAGCTAAAAGTTTGGTTCAAATTAAGAACAAAAGATAGATTGATTGAGTTAGCCTAACACACGCAATGCCTTGGAATTTATTTCAATTTTACCCCACAACAGAAGCTCGAAATTATTTATAGTCAAAAACTTAATTGATACAATTGCAACGTCATGGTGGGTTATATGGACGGAGAGATAGAAAAATTTTTGACAACAAGAAAACCACCACTAATTTTCTGTTAGCAGATATCCGCTCGCTTATAAGCTTTGGGAACACTTTTTGCATATAGTATGTATGTAGTAGCTCATCTATCTTTTTTTTTTGTACCTTCTTGTGAGGCCCAGTTGCCTCTCTCGATTACTGAATTCAATCTCTAAATGAATGAAGCACCCTCAAAAAAAAAAAAAAAACCTTAATTGCTACCTCTCGAAATGAAGAAGCGATTAATTAACTTCAAAACATCTTGCTAAACATGTTATTCTTAAGATGATTTAGGGAGATGAGTTCATTGATTACAAAATGATTAGTTTTGTTTTGTTTTTATTCAAATCATTTTGTAAGGCCTTACTTAGAGCATGGGAGAAGGCATGCACACAAGAAGGGAAACCTAGGGTTTATGTTCCAAGAGGGGTGTACATGATAAAGCCATTGGTGTTCAAGGGGCCATGCAAGGGTGTTGTGGTGGTGCAAATCAAGGGGGTGTTAAAAGCCCCAAAGGATTTGAGCCTCTTCAATGATGACCAATGGATCAAGTTTGAGCAAATTGATGGGCTGAAGCTCACAGGGGGTGGCACATTTGATGGACAGGGTGCATTGGCCTGGCCTCAAGACAAGTGCCCACAAAAGAAAGACTGCAAGCCCCTCCCTATTGTAAGATTTGCTTGCCTTCTTAAATCCCCCTTCTTCTTTTTATATTACCCTTCAATTTTTTTTGTGTGTGTGTGTGTGTGTGTGTGTGTGTTATATTTGAAGGTGGTATATATTGACTATTCTGTGCATTACATTATTTTTTTTGTATTTGTTATTTTAAAAATAGGATACTAATTTGACTGACGAAATAACTCAAATAAAAAAGAAACAAACATTCAGAAACTAAATTCGCCACAATAAATCATTACTTTTTCATTTTCTTTAAAAATAGGATCGCAATTTGACTGACTGAATAGCTCAAATAAAAAAGAAGAAAATATTTAGAAACTAAATTTGCCACAATAAATCACTACTTTTCCATTTTCTTTAGAAATGGGAATGTAATGACCCAACCCAATAATAATTTATTGGGTTCAAATCATCGCCCCCAAGATGTTTAAGTATAGTTATTATTATTAGATTTCTAGATCATTATATTTTTATTTATAAATTTTATTTTCATTCGATATGAAATTATTAGAGTATCACAGACTCTTTTTTTTTTAACCTAATCACATACATAATTCAAAATCACCGGACGATATGAGATCCAACTCACATTTTCAGTTTGTGAACTGGTTATGATACCAAATATAACGATACGATCCACTAGCAATAATAACTAATTAAACCTAAACCATCCAAAATATTTAACTCCGGTTACTACTATAATTAAGAGATTATGAACTCTAGTATTAATAACTGAACTTAAGCATTTTAAGTCGGTAGTTTGATTTCAACGAGTTATTATTACTAGTGAGTTAAATGGTTATAAGGAAAACTCGACATCTGATACTCCTAGACCAGAACTCTCGAGTCCCACTTGATCTCCCACTTTTCTCCTATCAATGTCTTACAACTAAAAATCCAGTTTAACAATGAAGTGTTTCTCTCTCTCTCTCTCTCAAAAAAAAAAAAAAAAAAAAAAAAAAAAAAAAAAAAACAATGAACTGCCACTATATGTAATTGTCATTATTATTTTTGTTTAGACCATTTTTTTAAAAAAAAAAAAAAATTATTTCATTATTTTATGGATATATAGAAGTACCTTCCAATACAAAACTACAGTTCAAAAGATAAGGAAACACCAACAAATAACTCAAAGTGTGAATTATATATTGAATTAGTATTTTTAGTAAATAAAAAACTCACCACACATGTATAACCAACAACAACAACAAAAACAAATTACCCAAAATTCAATCTTTTTTTTTTAGTATTAATTTATCATATTCCTTGTTTAAAAATTTATAAAAACCACCTCACATGGGAGAACTAACTAACAAATAAACCTACCTTTGTTTTAACATCCAGTCCATAAAATTTGGGCATGTCACAAATGCAACCATCAGGAGCCTCACATCCCTGAACAGCAAATTCTTCCACATGATCATCTTCAAGTGCAGCAACATCAACCTGCACCACATCAAGATCAAAGCCCCAGAAAACAGCCCCAACACCGACGGCATCCACATTGGAGGATCGACGAAGGTCACCATCGCGAACTCGAACATTGCGACTGGCGACGACTGCATCTCGATCGGACCCGGCAATAGGAACATCTCGATATCCAAAGTGTTCTGCGGCCCGGGCCACGGCATAAGCGTAGGGAGCCTTGGGAAGTACGCGGGCGAGGACGACGTCTCCGGCCTCCGCGTGAAGAACTGCACCCTGATGGGCACGGCCAACGGCGTCCGGATCAAGACCTGGCAGAACTCGCCGTACAGCTCCGCCTCCAACTTCTTGTTTGAGGACATCGTGATGAGGAACGTGCGCAACCCCATCATCATTGACCAGAAGTACTGTCCTTACGAATCTTGCGATACGACGGTGAGCTATACAAATCACAATCGATTCAAAATATTTAAGTTCAGTTATTATTATCACAGACACAGAACATATTAAAAAAGATGACTCCTATCAAATTCGTGGTGTAGTACTTAGCTCTCACACTTCAAGCTGGTATATCATTTGTAGCGTTCCGATCCACAAACAATAATAACTCGTTGGGCCCAAACTACGGTCCAAAATACTTAAACTCGGTTATTATTACTAGTATGCATGACCTTATATATCTAATCAGAATTATTTTTTCATCCGATATGAAATTATTGAAACGTTACAATATATAGGAATATTCGTATTTTCGACATCATTTGATAAAGTAATTAAATGAATTCTTAATGATAATTGCAGTTCCCCTCAAGGGTTAAGTTGAGCAACATCAAATTCAGAGACATAAGAGGTATCTCAACATCAAAGGTTGCAGTTAAGCTCTTGTGCAGCAAAGCTGTGCCATGCCAAAATGTGGAGCTGACAGACATCAATTTGAAGTACGTCGAGCACGGCGTGCCCGCGTCGTCTTTGTGCTCCAACGTCGTCGATGGCGTCTCGGGCGGCCTCGTCGTTCCTCCTCCCTGCATCTGATTGGTCTTGTTTCAGTTTGCTCCTCAGTCTTTCAATTTTTGCAATCAGATCCCCAACCTCTGCATTTCATTAGAATTTTAGTCCATTCGGTGAAAACTTCGTTACAAAGGACGAAAAAATTGAAATACGGGACGACAATCACGACCTAAATTGTAAAAATTGAAAGATTGAGGACCAAAAGAAAAGTTTACTAAAAAGAGTGGAGGACTTCGGGGTGCAATTTACCCCTTCTTAACGGGTTTAATGGCACATTGTAAAGTGTACCCCACATGTAAAGATGACATGTAAAGATGTACAAAGAGCACATTCTCAAATGGTTAAGTGTAAGAGCAAATAAAAAGTAGTTTTTTTTAAAAAAAAAAATTATTATTTTTTCTGTCATTTAGATTCAGACTCGGCTGAAACTCGCTCGTCACACAATTTCGACTGATGATTGGCTCTTATATCAAATGTAACAATCCAATCAGTTGGGTTTAAACCACATTCTAAAATACTTAAGCCTAGTTATTATTGTTCGTGTCTATAGTTTCTTATAAATTCAATCAAAATTTTATTTTTATCCGATGTGAGATTATTGGAATGTCACATCTAATCGGAAGAACTTAACAAGTCCCATGGACCGCGATTAGATCTCAAAATTTGACCATAATAATTGACATTAGCATCAAACCTCTAAAGCGAATATAATTATTAAATATTACGTGTTCAAAACGGATTCATCAAAATATCTTTTTAAGATACATATAGATAATATGGTGCAAATTTAGGATACAAATTATGAATTTAGAGTGGACAACAAATAGAAGTATGTATACAGACCATTAAAAGATGTAACATTAATTGTTACCCACCATAATCATTCAACAAAACTTACCTAACGATAGTTTTGATTTGATTGTAAAAATCTTTCAAAATTTTAATTTTATTATTCAATCTTTCGATTTATTTGATTTGAATCAATCAGCGATATTTTGACTTCAAAATTTAAGCTAATTATTTATAATAAATTTATAGTTACAAAAATTATATAAAATATACTAATTAAATCTATAAAGTGTTGTTGACTGATTCAAATCAAACAAATTAAAAAATTAGATAATAAAATTAAAATTTTAAAAAATTATATATCCAAGTCGAAATAGTTCATAATTCATAATTCTAGAGAAATGCTCGGAGTAACTATTTTTGAATACTCCGGTATGCTGTTAATGTGTTGGCATACACATACGAATGGATTAGAGTTTATAATGATGGTGCTTAGAATTTAATAATAATATTTGAAGTTTAGTAATTAATATTTAGAGTTTAATTATTATATTACCATATCATCAACAATATTGTAAAATACACTTAAGGGTACATGTAGTAGCACATTCATGTGACGGCCCGCTAATAATAATAATTTGTTGGATCCAAACCACAATCCAAAATATTTTAATTCAGTTATTATTACTAGTATGTATGGTTTCATATATCCAATCAGAATTTTAATCCCATCCGATATGAAACTCATCCGATGTAGAACTCCAAACCATATTACAGACCCATCACGTTTCAGAATTATCATGCAATATGAGATTTTAGAGGTAATTCTTGCGGGTTCAAGAAGTGACTCTCACCAAATCGGTGGTATAGCACTTTATCCCGCATAGCAGTTAGCTCTCACACTTTTGACCGGTATTCGTTTCTGATACCATTTCTCAATTTGTGTGTATCATCCTTGCACAGAGGCCATGCTAATCTTCTCTGCATCGTTCCAATTTTATTGGACACACTCATAATTCAAGTTTCAGGAATTGTTTGGCTTAAATTTTGAAAAAATCACGCTCATAATCCAAGTTTCAGGAATTGTTTGGCTTAAATTTTTAAAAAATAATTTCAGCCAAATTAATTCTGATTTAGAGAATTAATTTTGGTTAAAAGTTATAGCGCCTTTAACCAAGTCTAACAAAAAAAGTGATTTTTCTAAAATGATTTTAAAAAGTTGTTTGCCAAATTTTTTTTACTATTTACAAATAATAATTTTGTTTGCTTAATTTTATTTTAAAATTTAAATTTAAAATCTGATTTTAACTTTAAAAATTAAAATTTTAAAATTTAAACTAAAATTTAAAATTTGATATTTAAATTTAAATTTAAAATTTAAATCAAAAAATTAGAATCAGATTTTGAAAAATATATAATCAAACATTCTATTAAAGAAAAAAATCACCTCTGGCCCTAAAATTAATTTCCAAAATATGAGCCAAACACCTCTTCAATACAATTTGGAAAGAGCTATCCTATGTATACACCCAAAATGGGGAAAATACCAGGTACACCACATAAGGGTGTAGATTTTACACCTTCCAAAGTTCACAAAAATTTAAATAACTTTCAATAAAAGTAAAAAAAAAATTGATATAACAAACAGTAAAATTATAATCCTTAAATATGAAGGGTGTAAGATATACATCCCATCTAGAATTATATGTGTTTTAGGATAGTTTCAATATTACGAATAATTCGATGGACGCGAATTATTCGACAAAAAATTCGAATAATTTTTTAAGATAATTTTAATAATTTATGAATAATTAGACAGACGCACATACTTCAGCTAAAAATTCGGACAAAATATTTTGATAAAATTTTTATATCTCCAACTCTAAAAAGAAAAAAAAAATATTTAAAAAATTTTTGCTCACCATCTGCTTTATTCTATAACTCTCTATTTTTATATTTTTTAACTCTATTTTTATATTTTTTAAAAATATAATTATTTATAATAATAGCATAAATTTAGTGAATAAAAAATAAATTTAATAGCTAAATTTTTTATTCTAAATTTTTAATTGATGAACATATTCCGTTTTTTAAGCTGAATTTTTTTACCGAATTTAAAAATTAATATACGAATTTTATTCGTATTATATCTGATACATAATCCAATCCGAATTAACTATACAAATTTACCAATACAGCTGTCTCCCACCACAAAATCCATCATCCTAACCCAACCCCACACATGAGTTATTTACCAAATTAATCCTGCTAATAATTTTTATTATAAAAATAAGTTGGAGCACATTAGGTGTTCTAAATGCGGGCCCACATCTACCTCCCATCTATTCCATGAGGCCCCACACAAAATTCCGCAAGTACCAGATTTAACACCAAATAAATATGTATGCAGCTTGGCTCAGAGTGGTATGTTTGTTCCTTAACTTCTAAACTAGCTTTAAACAAACACAAAAGAAGGATAAAAATGCCGAAAAGCGAAAAATAAGTTCCTAGTTGTTTCTACATGCTCAAACAGAAAAATCCAAATCTCTATATATATTCTCAACATACTTTTGCCACAACTCCTTTGAGACCAAAGCAAACCATTAGTACCGATCTAAGTAATTGCAATTCGTTCGTTAATCAAATTTAGCAAGTACAGAAACATTAGTTCTGCTATCACCGCGACAACGCCGAAGAGATCCTTTCCACGAAGTGCAACTTTGAACAATCTTTTAGGGAAAGCTAGTTTTAAGGAACTGAAGCTCATGACTCAGCAGTAGATCTTAGTGTCGTCGCGATCGATAACAGATATAATATTTTCGATCCGATTAAATTCGATTTACGATCGAATTACAAGAACATCTTTCTCAAGCAAGCATAATTCTCCATCCCATGAGTTAAGCTCAAGCAATCATCACAAGACAAGCGAAAATTACAGCAACCACTACAAGTGGCCTCCCATCATCTACACAATAAACAATCTAAAGGCCCACTTATCCTATTCACTAAATTTGCCACCCTAGTGCACAAAATATAGAATGCTTCATCCTCTCTACTTTTTCTGTGCTTCCCAAAACTCTGCACCAGAAGCTTCATCATGGTCACCACCTTTCCCATCCTCTTTTAAATACCACACCATTCATTTCCCCACCAACACAAGTTTCATTCTATACTTGTTTCTCCTCTCTATCCCCATGGCTACTACTCAACTCATTCTACTTACTCTTCTCTTAGCTTTCTCTTTTACTCTCCACCATCTTGCTGTTGAAGCACATGAAGAAGTTGAGCATCAACTGGTTAGTATGTGAGAGAATTATAATTCAAAAACTATTTCAACTTGTATATATTGGAGATCACTCCTGCATGGAAGATGAGAGTAACTTTGAAGGATTTTCTTTCTGTATTACAAACCAAAATTACTTCAACAGTTCAACTAATTCAAGTCGAGCTGGATTCGATCCGCTTTCCCTCATCCTCGACTCTTCTTAAAATAGTTGTAGAATTTTTGTCCATAACAAAACACTACTGTTTTAGTTACATATGGATTAGCAGATGCTTACTATATATATATATATATATATATATATATATATATATATATATATATATATATATATATATATATTAGCTAGTTATCTAATTATTTCTATTTCATGTAGGTTAAACTTATCTTAACATGTAGACAAACTCGTGCATCGCACGCGAACCATTACAAGTATACGAAAAAGATCATAATTTTATTTGCAGACCTTTTATTTTATTTCCTTTGTTCATGTGTCAATGTACATTTGTTTATTCATGATTATTTCATATGATTCATTTCAGGTAACAAGCAAAGGGGTCAGGACACTCCTAGCAACAATAGGTTGGAATTCATCTTTTTTATATCCTAATTCGTGAATTCACCATCTTAAGGTTTACCTTTCAGATTCTAAACACCACAATTCGCTACTAAATGTGCTCCAACTGATTCCACTAACAACTTGAATATCAGGTTCTTAATTATGCTAAGCTCTTTAGATTCCAATATTAGTGTTGTAATCACAGATTAGGCACACAAATGTTCTAATCAAACATGCGATTCGCACGCACATGAAGATGCAAACACATACACAAACTCATGCAGACACACAAGGCAGCAAAACGTAGCTGAGGCATCCTCAATAAATGATACTTTAAAATGCCTTCAATAACATGCACTGCCATTTGTAGCTACGTGATGAGAAAAATTAACTTTATCGCCCTCTCTATTTTCTAGAAAATAGGAGTAATTGCAACTATAACCGACAAACATTAGAACCTGGAGAAACAAGAGCCAAATCCTCTTGCAATATCTACCAAAATTTAAGACTATTTTTTAGTTCACTCTCATTAACGACCTAATCCTTCTCATTCTAGGCATAATAATTATACAAACCTAAATACTTGATTTTCTAGAATTTGAATATCAGCCAAAAGGTATATTACCCACTGTTAAGTTATGCAAGCATTATAATGATGGAAGAGTTTAATGTCTACCTGATGGCATATTCAGACTGCAATTCAGCATGCGGCGGGCGGTGCCAGCTATCATCAAGGCCGAATTACTGCATGAGAGCCTGTAAAACGTGCTGCGCGCGCTGCAGCTGCGTCCCGCCCGGTACTTTGGGGAATTACGATCAGTGCCCCTGCTATGCCAGCTTGACCACCCGCGGCGGCAAGAGAAAGTGCCCTTAGACCCCCATCAAACGCCTGTAGAAAAAGCTTCAAAATGTGCTGCTGCTTATGTATGGTGTGATGGATAACAATAAGAAAGGCGCTACTTGTGTACACATAGATAGTTTTGTGTATGCTTCGATTGTGAATAATAATGTTTGAAGTGAAAAACTTTTGTATCTTGAATGGTAATATCTGCTTCGCCTCTGCAAATAGAAGAAACTATTATGAGATGATTGAATGTGAGAGAAAAGATTGAAAAGTACAGGAAGCCCAAACTATAGTATCTGTTTAGTTGCAGAAAAACTCACTAACTTTTGTTCATTTCAAATTGACATACAAAATTTACTCTGGTGCAATGTAAACCCTCTAACTGTAGTGTTACTAACCTTGATTCGTCTCAAAAAAAAAAAATGTTGGTAAAAAAGTAGAACTCACCTCATCATCAATAGTTGGTCAGTCTTTGTATCAAATTCAGTGAAGTGGCCCCGTTAAAATTTTGCAGACTGGGAATCTTCATCATACGTACAAGATTTAAATGCCCAAGAAACCATGTTAGGGAGCTGTTTTTGTATCAACAGCATTAAGTTGGCAAGGGCAAGAAATTACATGCTCCAAAATTTAGAGGATCTAAGAAGGAATGGAATTATTACAAAAAGAAAAAAAAAATGAACTAGTAAACAATTTGAAATGGATACATGAACTCTGAAAGTTTTGATTTCAATTTCAATACCGAACATTTACTAATTTCTTATTGAAATACCACTCAGTTAGGCAGGTCAGCTGGTCAGGCTGAGTTCACTATTTGCAAAAACCAAAACCGTACCAGCCAACCAAAACTGAAACCATAATCGTTTGGTTTTAAAACCCCAAACCATAACTATATCTCCCGAAAAACCCAGACTCGAAACAAAACTGTAAACCCAAAACCAAATCACAACTCTATCAATAAGCAAAATTATACTTCAAGTTCAGAACAAAATTTGAATCCTTAATAAGTAGACGATATTATAACTAATATTTTGATACAAAGCCTATTAAATTAAGAAGAGTGACTTTGTGTGTGTATATGTACACACAACCATAACCATATCCATAATTGTTCGGTTTTGAATTTCTTCCTGCAACACCAAACCATCCCTGTTTAGATTTGATTAAAACCACCCCATTTAAGTTTGTTTTCAGATGAAAGTTCAGGTATCCATACCCACTGACATCTCCACACTCAGTCAGAATGTGGCAATACTTGTAACCTTGCCAATGGAATATTTGGAATCCCGGTTAGTGTTTGAAAAGGCGCGCGCCTCAGCGTCTCAGGTTACCGAGGCGCGCGCCTCAGACGCGCCTTGTGATATTTACATTTAATGAATCAAGGGCTTGGGTTTTTGGGTCTTGGGTTTTTCAATATATTTTCTCTTGGTCATTCTCTCATCCACCCCCCAATGGCAACAAGCAGCAGTAACAAGAAGCAAGCAGCAAGAAGCAAGCAGCAAGCGGAAGCAAGCACTTTTAAGTTGAAAGTTGAAACATAAGTTATTTCTTTTTAGTTCGAGAACATTTATATATATGATTTCTTTGCTTTTTTATGGTTTATATTTTTTTAAGGCTATTTTGAAATTTTTTAATATAAAACATCTATTTAAACTAGACTTGTTAAGAATGTTTTATTTTTATTTGATGTGCGCCTCGCCTTCTTGAGACGCGTGCCTTGCGGGGCACCTCGCACTTAAACTCCAGAAGGCCTTTGCGCCTTTTTGCACCTCGTACCTTTTCAAACTCGGATCCTTATGGAATTTTCAGTTACTCAACAGAATAACTTTTACCTATTTGATGGAAACCATTAAGTTTCTGATAGGACTTGGTAGGTCCTGAAAACAAAACGTAATGAAACATAAGGTACTAAAAAGAAAGACTTTTAGGCCTCATTTGCATTGTTGTCGACTTTCGTTTTCACAAACAAAATTCTATGTGGTTGAATGTGTCAACAGATGGACTTCCCTATTATTGTCATCATTGGCTAAATGCAACCTAGTAGGATGCCAAAAGGAATCATCTTCAAACAACCGTAGAAGTAAAAGAAGTTAATACTAAGTTCCAAATATTTTTGTTGCCAAACAAAACTCTTAAATGCACAGACTAACGCCACCATCCACCCGACATACATAGAATTTTTATTTAAAAAATAAAGACAATGGCAACAATACCAAAGGAAGCCTCACTGTTCAGCTAGCCATTTGCACTATAGTTCAGGTGGTACATTTAGGAATTTACCAAACTCCAAACAGAATTGTGGGAAGCCTCAAAACTGTTTACTCGAAGAGATAAGTACATTACTGCCAAATTGGGTTCATATAATGAAATCATAAGGTGAACAGCTTATATAACTAGATATTGTCATTCACTGCAAACCATCAAAATGAGATGATGCGAAAGCAGATAAGATGAATGTCACAAAAGCAAGAGCATTACCAAAGGTACAAAAAGAATGATATGTGGTTCTTTCAAATTATTAAACTATCTTATTACAAACCTCAAAAGTTTATCCGCCTCCAAGAATACAGATTTATCGACAATCAAAACTAAGCCATTAATGAGATAGCCTCCAAACAGACCTCGAACTATCTAATAACTTGAAGAATCTAGTCCCATACCAATATTTCATTGATAACCGGAAGGATCATTGTCGAGAACCCGCCGAGGACGATCCGCGCACCCGTGACCGAACTCCGCCCTGCCGCTCCTCCCTCCCCCCCATTTCGCGCCCTATTTCGGGGACGGGGACGGGGACGGGGAGGGGGCGGGCGCCCCCCTCCCCTCCCGCCTAGGCGGCGCGGGGGAGGACGGACGAAAACCCCCCGGCGCGGCGCCGCGCCAAGGAACACGAACAGAGGGAGCGGGGCGGCCGCGCGCGTCGAGCGGCGGGCCGCCCTGCGACCGGACGCCCCACGGCGTCGCTCTTTTTCAACAAAACACCAAACGACTCTCGGCAACGGATATCTCGGCTCTCGCATTGATGAAGAACGTAGCGTAATGCGATACCTGGTGTGAATTGTAGAATCCCACGAACCATCTAGTCTTTGAACGCAAATTGCGCCCGAGGCCGTCCGGCCGAGGGCACGCCTGCCTGGGCGTCACGCATCGACACGTTCCACGCCCCGCCCACCCGAAAGGCGGAGCGGGCGCCGCGGACGCGGAGACTGGCCCCTGCGCCTCCGGCGCGGCGAGCCGCCGGCGAGGGTCGGGCACGGCGAGTGGTGGACGACGCACGGGCGAGCCGGGCGCCGTGCTTCCGGCCCCAGCGGCAAGAGAGGAGCCCCCGAGGACCCCAACCCCGAGCGCGCCTCCCCTCCCCCGCCTCGGGGGCGGGCGGCCGCATCGGACCGTGACCCCAGGTCAGGCGGGGCCACCCGCTGAGTTTAAGCATATCAATAAGCGGAGGAGAAGAAACTTACGAGGATTCCCCTAGTAACGGCGAGCGAACCGGAAACAGCCCAGCTTGAGAATCAGGCGGCCGCGCCGCCCAAATTGTAGTCTGGAGAAGCGTCCTCAGCGGCGGACTGGGCCCAAGTCCCCTGGAAAGGGGCGTCGGGGAGAATGAGAGCCCCGTCCGGCCCGGACCCTGCCGCACCACGAGGCGCTGTCGGCGAGTCGGGTTATTTGGGAATGCAGCCCCAATCGGGAACCCGCTGATGAAATATTGGCAGTGGGAGGTGGTTGTAGGTGGGCGCAGGCTTGACTGGACCAGATGTGGCAGTCAACTCGATTGGGTCGATTGTGCACTTCATGTGCGAGTGGTTGCATACCTTTCATTGGTTTTTCCCCATTGAGCATTTAGATAGAGGCATAGTAGCTGTAGAGTATCTCCAGCTTTCTTGTTCAGTTTTTACTGCATGGTTATCTTATGCCTCTAGTAGACTTAGTGGGTAGATCGTCGGGCCTGATGACGGTACCCACTGAGAACTCCCTTTTTGGTGTAGTTCTCACACCCGTTGGGGATTTTTCCCCTCCTCTTTCTTTTCTCTCCTTTGTTTTGCAGAGTCTTAGCGAGTGTTGCTGATTCTGCGGTTGCTGTTCGAGGCGAGGGAGTCGCGAGCTAGATCCCTACCTATTTTTGGAGAGTAGTTGCACCCCTTCATTGGAGATCCTTAGTACAGTCAGTAGATTATTTTATTTTTACTTTTGAGAGATCATTGTATTGTGAGGATCTGACTTGTACTGAGAGCCTGTACACTGATGTATTATTTCAGTTTACCTCCCTTTTAGTTCCGGGTTATTGTATTTGAGGATGTTGTATGATTATCACTTATGGGAGATAGTTATTGTATTATTATTTCCAGATGTGCAGATGGTTGGTTTTTAATTTTACAGCAGTTTTATTTTATAGCTCTGATATCTGTTTAGCTGTAGTCCCTTTTCTTGCAGGTGGGACGCTTCGCTTATGCGGGGTTTTGCATAGGTGGCGGATCTGTTGGCGAGCCCGGATCGCAGTTTCGACCCCGGGGCGTGACAATGTCGCTACAAAGGTTCCATATTAGCCAAACTTCACACTTGACCGCAATACTTACATTCTTTATTGTGCTTTAATTCAAGTTGCTTAACCCTTGGAGATCTCGCCCAACGGGCCCAAGCCCGGCAGTCATGCTACCATAAGACGAGATAATCCAAGGTTGCCGATAGCACCCGCAAGTGCTACCCCACCCAACGGGGAACTAGGTCATACGGGTCACTGCCCGGGAGATGGCCCTTGCTCTTACTCTCCAACACAAGTTCTCCCCCGAAGGTACGATCATCTTTTCTTTTTCCTTTACTTGAGTGCTTAGCCTCATTTGCACTTTATGCATTTACCTTTCTTTCTCATTCGAGCATTTAGCTCACTTGCTATTTAGCAATTTCTTGAACTCTTTCATTCTTTCATTCCTTTAGTACCTCAAGTTGAAGTTAAAGTGAGTATTCATTTTTGCCCAAACACCCTAAGACCATCTCTAGGGCTACATTTATTTAACTCTTTAACCTCAACTCACATAGACCTTCCATTAGAATTTTGACTCAAGTTAAATACTTGTCTCATAACCTTAATTTACTCTTTCGACACATGCCACATATGAAACCCTAAGGTTAATGCCACTCGTCATAATCTTCTTTTAGGTTTTCTCCTATGTCATCATGTCCATTTTGCAACATAAACCCTTAATACTAAATTTTTTAGCATGCATTAATATATAACCTTAATCTCATATGATGAAATCATTGCATTCATTCTTATGCAAATGAAGCTCTAATGCTTAAAAATCTTATTCATATTATCATACAAAGGGTTTAGTATATTTCCTTAAGTTCAAGAAGACATCTATAGTCTCATTTCTACACATAAACCCTAATTTATCTACTAACATGCTTCTAGTCATAAAAGCAAAGGAAAAGGGGAGAGGTCACCCTTGTTCGGTCCCCCACCTTGAAATCTTTTGCAAGAAGCAAAAGGTTGGTCTTTTTGATCCTCGAGAGAACCCTAAACACGAAATAAACCATAAAGGAAATTATCTCCATGAACTTCTAACTTCATGAAAACTCTAAAAAGATAAACCCTAGATTTGCTCTTACCTTTTCTTATGGTTTTTCTTGAGCGAAAGAGATGAAAAAGAGAGTTGGAGTCCACTTTGGAATGCTCCAAAATATTCTCTTTTAGGTCCACAAGGAAAACCTATAAGTAGAGATCGATCATTTTATATAAAATAATTTTCATCTCTTTGAATCCAAAAGAGATCTTAAAAATGAAATTCTAAGTTTTACTCACCTCTTTTGAGTGTGTTCTTTGACCAAAAGAGGAAGAAAATGGAAGTTGAAGTTCACTTAGAAGACTCCAAGATACTCTCCAATAGGTTCACAAGGAAAACCTATAAGGGGAGAAAATTTTATAAAAGATGGTTTCCATCTCCTTTGAATCCAAAAGAGACTTCAAGAATGAAACCCTAGAATTAATTCTTACCTCTTTTGATGCTCTCTTGACTAGAAGAGAAGGATGAAGAGAAGTTGGGGTGCACTTTGGAGGACTCCCAAATGCTCTCTTCAAGTTTTCTTCAAGGCTTCTAGTTGTTCAAGAAGCCACAACCCAAGTATTGGAGGCTTCTCCACTTGCTGTTGTTGCTGCTGCTAACTCTCTCTTCTCTTTTCTTTCTTTCTTTTCTTCTTTCTCTGGTGCAAACAGAGAGAAAGAGAGAGTGTGCGTGAGTGTGCTGTAGAGAGGGGAGGGCAATTCGAATGAGAGGAGAGAGGGTAACGGGTCTGCTACATAGTCAGGGGGTTTGGTGGAAATGCAGGGATTGTGAATTTACACAATTGCCCTTGACTTAAAAGGGTTTTTTTTTTTTTTTCACTTGCCACTGCCCCTGGGAGCTGGGTTCCGGTACCCAATATTTGGTACCGGAACCCAAGCCAATTTTTGCAAAAAAAAGCATTGGGTTCCGGAACCAAATGCTTGGTTCCGGTACCCAGTCTTACCTTGCTCCAGATTTTGCCCAAACCGAGGGCATCAAGCTTGGGCTTCCTCCTCTACTTCTTTGCTTTCCTCTTCTTCTTTAACAAAGAGCTTACAAGCTATCTTTTCTTCTTTTTTTTTTTCTCTTTTGTTTCCTTTTTGTTTTCTTCTTTTTCTTTGGTATTTTCCTTCTTTTCTTCTTCCTCTCCCATCAGCAAACTTTTCTAAGGCCCCACCATGATTCCTTTTTATTTTTTGATTGCTCCCTATCCTCAAGAAAGGGCTTCAGAAATCCTTGCCGATGAACTTCAAAAATCTGCAGCTTCCTAAAATCCGCAACTCTAACTCACTTTTTGACCCGATGCCTTTCGCGTCGATCCGAAACGCACCGAACACGACTGTAATCATATTTTAAATGCGTTATGCGTGATTTCGCCGCACTTCGCTATTTTGCGGAGCCGGTGCACTACATTTTGTGGTGGGCCGCATTGGCCAAATCCTTACGATCAGCGTCATGGGCGATGCTACTGGTGCGGGTAGGCAGGGTATGTTCGATCAAATTGCCCCTATGGTGTCGCACTGGAACATTCCATTGCCTCTGTGATAGGGCCCTACATTGAGCACCGCTACTTCTAGGTGTCCCCCTCTCCCTCGCCAGTCCGAGGGGATGCACCAGACTTCTGGAGGAAAGGTCTATGCTCTGACCCACCAGGAGGCAACACTAGAGGAGAACTTGGTAGGTACGACTATAGTTTTTGGTAGAATCACTATGTGAGGACCCAAACACTAGCCGATGAATTGACTTCACTATCAGCAGCATGACGTCACCTTTCTCATGTGTCGGGATGAGATGGAGACGTTAACGCAAAATAAACGTGAAAAATGGACTTGGAGCAAAAAATTGGGCAAGAACCACTATTTTGGTGGATTTGGGCGCCCGAACAGGGAGTCCGGGCACCCGGTCTTGCGCTTGTGGTAGCTAGCTAATGGGAAGCTTTTCGGGTGGTCGGGTGTGGGCATTTGGATCCACGAGGACAGCCCGAAAGTGGATTCGATCCACCCACCTTGGGCGCAGCGACATGCTTGACACGTGGCGCTTTTCTCCTGTGCTGTCCGGGTTGATTTGAGGTTTCGGGCGTAGGTTTGCGGGTGTTCAGTTGTTTTCTGGCGCGGGCGGGCGCAACAGACCACCTTGAGATTTCGGGCTCATGTTTCGTGCGCTCCAGGAGGTTTAGGGTGCCCGAAATCCTTGTTTTTGCTAATGGACAACAATCGCTTATATTGTTTTGTGGGCCTATTTTACCCCATGGAACTGTCTATATAGGGACACCCTGCGACCCTGAGAGACTCTTCTTGTGAGGGCCCGAATCCCCACTTTAGTGTTTACTGTTGGTTTGGAGGATTCAGGGAGCGTGTGTGTGCGTGTCGGGCCCCAGATTTGGGTTTCTGGTGAAATTAGAGCTTATTATCTTTGTGGAGAGTCCTTTATGGGTGTGTGAGGTGTTTGCGCGCTTATTGGAGCTAAGAATTGGACCCGACATGGAAACCGGATCAAGTACGCTTTTTCGGGAATTTTCGGGAAATTTTAGAAGCGGAATTTGGCTAAACGGACCTCGGATTTGGAATCAGCGCGCGAAAACGAGCGAAATGGACTATTTACTTGAATTTTTCGGAGCCCGGACGCAAAAACACGGAAATCGAGGCTTAGTTACTGTTCCGGCGGCCGGAGAGGCGCCGGTGGCGGCGGAGCGCGGCGGAACGCGGCGGCGGAGGGCGGCGCAGGCGCGCGGTCCACCGCGGGGCGCGTGCACCGGGCGCGGGCCACGTGGCGCGCTGCGGTTGGCCGGCGCAGCGGGCGCGGTCCACGGGCCTTGGCGGGGTGTACGGTGGACCGAGGGTAGGCCACGTGGCATCCTGTGGTTGGTGCGGTGTTGTGCACGCGGTCCACGAACTTTTGGCTCCGGTGCACGGTAGACCGGGGACACGTGGCGTTGTGTGGTTGGCGGGTTCTGGTGCACCCGGTCCACACGGCGGTGGCGGCTGAGGCGGTGCCTCGGGGCGCGTGCCCGACCCGGTTCCGGCGGCGGCGCGGCCGCACACGTCGCGCGACGTGCGCGTTGACCGGGTCGGCGTGGGGGCGCCACGTGGCGCCCCGTGGTTGGTCGGGCGCAGCGGTGCACGTCGCCTGGTCGGGACACGTGGCGCCGCAGGATTCGTCGGGGTTCGTGCGCCGGGTGCAGAAGGCGGATCAGGGACACGTGGCGGCCTGAGGAAGATTCGGGCGCATACAGTAACGGGCCGGCCCGTTACTGTAGCAGCCCGAAAACTTTCGGGCGCCCGAAAGTTGGGCCCGAAAGTGACTTAAGTGGCTTTTGGGCTGCTTTTCCTTGTGGGCCTATAAATAGGCCACTTGGGCCGCGATTTTGAGCCCTTTCCGAGGGGATTTAGCCATTGCTCCCTTTACCAAATTTCTTCCTCTTCCTCTTGGGAATCTCCTGGTGAAATTTCAGAACTTTTGGAAGCCGCGACGACTGTGTTTTCTGCCTCGAAGTGCGGAGCGACGGATTTCTGTTGGAGGCCCGTTATCGTCGCATTTCGGTCTAAAAATTCCACAGAGCTACCCCGACAGCCGATTTCAGCGATTTTTGCAGCGTTGGATTCATGAGAGGTAAATCTTCGACTTTCTTGTTGAGTGTTTTGCCTAGATTTGGGTTTTTGGCACGGATTTCGAGGCATTACTGAGCCGCTGTTTTGCTGTGAGATTCCTGGACAGCACTCACTTCGCGGATTTTTATCTCCTCATCCGGACATCGGAATTCGACGATTCAAGAGCCTATCGACATCTACACTTCGCGAGGATCGTCGTGATATTTTTATTGGAATTTGTGAAAAATTATTTTCAGGTGGAAATTACGTTTGAACAGTGACTGTTCTTGCAGATTTTTGTATAAGGAATTAGTGTGGAATCTAATGTAAATGTGGAATTGTTGTTGTACCCAGGACTTTGTAAGCACCACTATGGTGCTCTTTGCTTAGTGGACTCGGAGTTTTATCAGTTTCTGGGCTTTTTATCTGTGCGACCCCGGACAGTTAGCGCGATCAGGTGGATGATCCTGCTTTCAAAATCTATGGACTGCACTCTAATTCTATGAATGTAGTAGCATGCACGTTAATTTATGGCCCCAATATTATGTGAGAATTGTATGTTAGTACCCACAGTTGATAGTTGTTAAATCTGATGACCTCATTGAACCACTTGCAGTATTTGAACCCTTACAACTTGAAAATCCCTGTAGCTAATTGCTAAATCTGTCGATCTTTTGATAAACTCTGCAACTTGGGAATTTAACTTAGCGTAATTGCCTGTTACTTAATTATCATGCGCCATTAAACTGCAGTAACTTGAACATACATCAGAATTATTTATCACCTTAGCTTTCCACAGTGGTAGTACTCTAGTCACTCTGGTCATAGTGATTTTTTTTCCCGAGTCGTGGGCCGGGAGGTTTATTAGCTGGGGATTGCTTTTGCACTCGCGTCTGGGGACCGAGTGGCGTTTGTAGCAGTCTGTAGACCAGTTTGCATAGTGATAGTGATAGTGGATCTGGGATCCTTGGGACATGGTCATAGTGACAGTGTGGATTTTTAGCCAGTGAGTGAGATAGTGATTGGATCATAACCTGCGTGTGCCACTTTTGTGCTTGACAGTGTTGCGCAGTTATTTGATTCGAGCGGGTCGCTCCCCTCGAGTGCCACTCCGGAGCAGGCGAGACCGGGTTGTAGTACCGGCTTTGAGATTGAGCTAGATACCGGGTTGGAGTACCGGACATACCTACAGCAGTAGGTAGGCGCAGGTTTGACTGGACCCGTTGTGGCAGTCAGTTTGGATTGGGTATTCTGAGTTGAGTGTCAGTAGTGGCATATCGTCCTCCTGTTCTCTTCCCTTGGGCATTGTAGATAGAGGCATAGTAGCAGTAGATATTTACTTTCTAGCTTTTCATACTGCATTCTTTTGTTACTTTTGTCTCTAGTAGACTTAGTGGGCAGGCCGTCGGGCTTGTTGGCGGCACCCACTGAGAACTACTGTGGGAGGTAGTTCTCACACCCGTCGTGGTGTCTTTTCCCCAGGGACTTCAGCTCCAGTTCCTGCGGTGCCAGTAGCTGATCCTGCTCTTCCAGACCAAGGTAAGGGAGTCGCGAGATAGATCCCTTCCCCCTTCAGCTTCAGTGTGTTATAGAGGTACCCTTATATTTTGGTTGTGTCATGGTGGAGAGATTATGTAGTGAGGTATCGAGTTGTACTTTTCTTCTTTCTTTGAGAGACTTTTGTATTTGTTGGTGAGGACTTATTGTATATTGAGAGTTGTATTTATTTTATTTCTAGCAGTTTATTTTGCTCTGATATCTGTTTAGTGTAGTATATTTCTTTTTGCAGGTTAGACGCTACGCCTCTACAGGGCTCCCTGTAGGGACAGCGGATCTGTTGGCGAGCCCGGGGTACAGTCTTGACCCCGGGGCGTGACACTTCTACCATCCCCTACCTCATAGGTGAGTTATTAGCTGAGTTTGGAGCCCTCATCTTCATCTTATTCCTCGATTGGTGATCTTAGAGCGGTCCAACAACTTCTAGCAGCAGCGACACCTTGGCTTCCTCTTCTTCCCCTGAGCTCTAGGAGTGGAATTTTGACATGAAACTTCTTGGGAGGCTTCTTCTTTGAGGGAACTTGATGTTTGGAGCTTGTAGAATGTCTTCCTACAAGCTAAGATCAGTTATTTTAAGTTTTTTTGAAGCTCTTGTGTGCATGCTGAGATTTTTGGACATGTTGGAATTTTTATGAGATTTCATTGGTTTCTTCTTATAGATCTGAGCTTTGAAGTGCATGGGGATGTTCTTGACTTCATTGTGAACAAGTGAGGACATTATTTCAGAGATTTTGAAGGTATTTTGTAGGTGAAACTTGGATCTTTCTTGGCTCAACAAGCCAAAAACCTGCATGCAGAATTTTTGGTGTTCTTGAGCACTTAATCACCTATAGATGCAATTTCGTAATACTTATTGAGTTTTTATGATGGATTAGGAGCTTGTACACATTCTCAGAGGTGTGGTGAGCATTTTTATTTTTGGATTCACCTTGTGATTTGGTTGGATTTGAGCCCCACAACTTGTTGAACCCAGCATACTAAAATTTTTGCAGTTTTTGGACAGCATTGAGGAGTTTAGCTTCTCCCTTTGATTTTGGACTTGGGGACTGTGATCAAGAGGTTCTTGGGTGTTCCTAGGTTGGAGAGGAACCTAGGAATTAATTTTGAGCCTTCCATTTGAGGTATGTATAGCAGATTCTTCATCTAAGCCATCTTGTATTGTTTGCTAAATTTTTCTGGGCTGAATTTGTTGGAATTTTAATTCGACTCGATCCGACTAGGATCTCTTGGACTTAAGCAATCTGTTTGAAGGTTTGGGACCTGAGGCAAATGCTCGCCAAGTTTCAGCTCAATCGGACGCCGGATCAACGCGGTTCAGGTGGGCTTTCTGAGTACATCGAAACCTAACCTGCACATCGAGTTGCCAAAATTACAGCATGTGAATTATATGTTTTCCCTACAATAGTTCTTTGATTAATCATTCTTAAACATGTTGTTGCCTTCTTAAACTGAATCTATCTTATTTGGGATCTTTGCATGAGTTGTATAGCCATAGGTTATTACTATTATTTACAATATCTTGCTTGGAATTGAATCTAGAAGAAAATCCCTTTTCTTTCTCGCATTGTGGTTCTTGTTTCCTCGAATTTTGGACCATGGGTCAGAGATAGTGTGGTTGCTCTCGAGACGGGGTGGGATAGCATTGGAACTTTGGACTCTTGAGATATTCGGTAGCCGTGGATTTAGGACAGCTAGACCGAGTAGTTGTTATGCATCGATTTCGAGCCGAGATTTCATTGGTTAGGGTCATCCACTTTGGTCATGACTTTGACTTTTTCCTGCTACATACTCGACTTGGTTACTTTCCTCGAGCGGGTCACTCCCCTCGAGTGTCACTCCAGAGTTAGGCGGCTAGATTTACTTTGGGTATGGTTCCCTATTGGCGATCCACTGGTTGTTGTACGAAACTTCACGGCTATAGTTCGCTGGCCCTTCAGGGCGCCCTCACCTGTGCCCGCTACTGTCGATCCAGGTGCTCGCAGGATACCTTGGGCGTCCGAAAGCCTGCGCACACCAAATTCTAGCTCTCGGATTGGGACTTTGAAAGTACGGACAGGGCGCCCGCTACGTAGCGCCATGCGCCTGCACCCTGTTTATGTCACCCGAAAGTGCTCAGAACTCTAGTTTGAGTTCTTCTCGCCCGTTTTCCGACTCAATTTTGGTCTAAATGCATTTTGCTTCGAACCAAACTTGCTCTAACTCATTGTAATCATATTTTTAAATATATTCATGATAACTTAGCCACACTTTGCTAATTTAGAGAAAGTCGGTGCACCACAGACATGGTTTCGCTATATACTTACTTACTCGTATTTTGAATAGTACTTTTAGTTGGTTTCCTACCACTTATGGTAGTCGGTTTTAAATCAAAATATTTTCTTGTAGGGAACAATTTTCAGAAGAATTTTCTTGGAATATTAGTGGGTTGTAAATACTTATTGTGATTTTTATTTTTTTTTGAGAGAAATGTAGCATTCTACCACTTCGTTTATTTTTTAAAAAAATAAACTTAGCTAGAAATATGAAGCAATTAGGTTTCGAACTCAGGACATCGAATATCGACAACCAAACTCTTTGCCACTTATTGTGATTATTACCATTACCATGTACGCGGTACAGATATAGGGAATATATATGTCAGTACAATATTAATTTCTATGGTTCTTAACTTTAATTTTTTAATCTCTCTAGAAATTGTTTGGGATTTGATGGTTAAAGATACTGGGCTCCTATCCAAAAACATTTGTTATTGTGGTACAACTGTAGATTTTTCGGGCATTTTGTTTTTTGAAAAATATTTCACAAAATAAGTTTTTGACTGAAAAAATATTTTTTATTATTTAATTTTTTTAAAAAAAGATGTTTTAATAAATTTTCTATTTTTAGATTTTATGAAAAATAGTATTTTTATTTTTTTAGTTTTTTTTTATCTAAAATATAAAAATTGTGTGAAAATTATTTTTCATAAAAGCAATTTTTTCTCAATTTTTATTTTTTACGTTTTTTTAACAAACCAAATACCCCTATTAGCAAGTCTTAGTAACATGAAGGAATCTTGGAAAGTACTCACGAAATATGACAATGATGATTTGGTGCAATGCAGTGCAGCAAATCATGACCCGACTCTGAAGCTTAGCCGACCATGCAACAAACACGTTTTATGCAAAAAAAAAAAAAAGAAAAAAAAAAAAAAAAAAAAAAAAAAGAAAAGTAGTTTAAACTTCTATGCAACTTCGGCCTCCTATACAGCAACATGAAAAGTAACTTACAATAATAGAGCACTAAGTAAGATCTAGTGACAAACATTAAGTGGGCGCTTTGTTGGGTGCAAACCAAATTCCCCAAATCGATTGATCAGGTCAAAGTGTCGACCAAGTCAAAGCTCCGGATCGGCTTTTGGACTGACTCTAGCTCAAATGCGTCAATATCAAGCGATTCAATTTACGATTGAAAAGGAATCTATTCAAACCGATTCTCTTTCAATTTTAAAAAACTAATCGAATTGAAGAACAAATGAACTTACTCGTCTGAAACCGGAGCCGAATTAATTATATTGCACACAGTGAAGGAGGGAACCGGTCGTGGGGTTACCGAACACATCTCAACCCACACAGCACACGAGCGCAGCGGAAACATGATCTTTCGTAGATAAAAGTAAACGAGAACGATCGTAGAAAACAAGCACGAGAATAACTAAACAAATAAAACGAATAAGAGAATACAAGGACACAAGATTTACGTGGTTCGGCCAACAATGTGTCGACCTACGTCCACGGGCAAGACCACTTCAATGCGTTCTTCGATTAATTCATGACACAAAAGTACAAGAAGTAAAATTAGATTACAAGAAACTCTCTTACGGAGGCTCTTCACGTTTTTCCTCTCAATTAGGGTTTTTTCAATAAAGCCCTGAAAAATAAAAGATAAATCACAAGAGTTAATATAACTCTAAAAATCTAATTCTAATAGAAAACGATCTCCACCGTCCATCCGAGTTTCCAAATCACTTCTAGTCGTCGTCCATATCCTCTTAAGAATTATCTTTAAGATATTCCTAAATCATCCCTAATTTTTAGGAACAAGATTGGATCAAATCCATATGGACTCAAAACATGATTTTACATAATCCAACAATTCTCCCACTTAAAAACATGTGTCGAATTCCATAAAACTCAAAATTGAAGATCTTGCCAAATTCCCCCTCTCCTCACGTAGCTCCAACACCGAGAGAAGTCATGCTCTAATTGAACATCTCTCGAGTTACCGGTTTCGTTAAAATATCCGCTGGATTCACATCTGTGTGAATTTTCAACAATGAGATAACACCCCCATCCACCACATCTCTCACGAAGTGATAATGAATATCAATGTGTTTCGTCCGAGAGTGAAACGCCGGATTTTTTGCCAAGTGTATTGCAGTTTAACTATCACAATTCACTCCCACCACATCTTGCTTCACTTTCAATTCTCCTAAAAGTCTTTTTAGCTAGATAGCCTCCTTACAAGCATGTGTCACTGCTATATACTCCGCCTTCATCGTCGACAAAGCGACTACCGACTGAAGCTTCGACTCCCAGCTAATAGCAACATCGCTCATGGAGAAAACATAACCCGTGGTAGACTTTCTTTTGTCCTTATCTCCTGCGAAATCTGCATCCACATATCCGACGCACTCCAAACCCGCAGAACCATAACAGAGTGAGAAATCCGCAGTGCCTCTCAAATATCTAGGAATCCACTTCACTGCATTTCAATGTTCACAACCTGGATTCGCCATATACCGACTCACTGCTCCCACTGCTTGAGCAATGTTGGGTCTCGTGCACACCATGGCAAACATAAGGCTCCCTACTGCCGATGAATATGGTACCCGAGCCATGTCGGCCTTTTCTACTTCCGTACCCGGTGATTGCTCGGCCGACAATTTTAAATGAATGGGAAACAGGGTAGCGACTTGCTTTGCGTTCTGCAAGTTGAACCGCCGCAGAACCTTCTCCACATAACTCTTCTGTGAAAGCCAAACTTTCCTATTCTTTCGCTCTCATAGTACCTTCATCCCGAGTTGATTCACGGTTCCTAAGTCCTTCATATCGAACTCACCGGCTAACTGAGTTTTCAAGATAAATATCCGGCCTTTGTTATTTCCGGCGACCACCATGTCGTCGACATATAATAACAAAATACAGAAGCTCCTGTCATTATAATCGCAGAAATATGCACAATGATCGGCTTCAAGCCTATCAAAATCCAAACTCATAATGAAGGAATCAAATCGCTTGTACCAACACCTTGGCGCCTGTTTCAAGCCGTACAACGATTTGTTCAACCGACAAACCAAATAGTCCTTGCCTTTTTCGACAAAGCCTTCCGGTTGCGATATATATATATCTCCTCCTCCAGGTCACCATGCAAGAATGTTGTTTTTACATCCATCTGCTCAAGCTCCAAATCCATGACCGCTGCGATTGCCAAAACAACCCGAATAGTGGTAAGATGAACCACCGGTGAGAAGATCTCATCGAAGTCGATTCCCGGCTTCTGAGCATATCCCTTCACCATCAATCTTGCCTTGAACCTCTCCACATTCCCATCTGTATCCTTCTTCACCTTAAACACCCACCGGCATCCAATTGCGTTCCTTCCCTCTGGCAAATCAACAAGTTTCCAAGTCCTGTTTTTCCGAATTGACTCGATCTCCTCCTCCATCGCGCATTGCCACTTCCCAGCATCGGTCGACTCACAAGCCTCCTTATATGAAGTCGGCTCATTTTCTTCCGCCAAAGCAACATATGCAGTAACATGATTAACAGAAGGAATAAATGAAGTAATATAGTCATTATACCTCGCAGGAGGTCTAATAACCCTCCTAGGACGCCCGGAATCCGCTGGCGGCTCTGCCAGTGAATTTGTATCTTCGGATGATTGCGGAGATTCCAAGTCTGGTTCATCATCAACCGCTTCATCGTCCTGTTGTGTTTGCTCAACTTGCACCTCATCGCGCGCTTCAAAGAGCTCAATTGGAATCATAGCATCATCATCTTGCTTTTCCTTGGTGCCGTGAAAGGACCCTTCATTGAAGACAACGTCACGACTTACGACTATTTTGTGGATAGTAGGGTCCCACAATCGATACCCCTTAGCACCTTTCGCATAGCCAAGAAATATACACCTCCCAGAGTTCTTATCCAATTTTGACCTTTTCTCCTTCGGTATCCACGCATAAGCATCACATGCAAAGACCCGAAGATAGGAGTAATCAATGGACTTGCCGCTCCAGACTTCTTCAGGAATTTTCAAACCAAGTGATTTTGTCGACGCTCGATTAATCAAATAACAAGCCGTGCTTACGGCTTCCGCCCAAAATCTCTTGTTGAGTTTTGAGGTACTCAACATGCTACGGGCCCTCTCCATGAGTGTTCTATTTAACCTCTCCGCTACACCGTTTTGTTACAGTGTACTCGGTACCGTGAGATGATGCTTAATTCCATGCTCAATACAAAATTCATCAAATTCTCTTGAACAATACTCCTCTCCGTTATCAGAACGTAGGCACTTAATTTTTAAATCCTTTTCATTCTCCACAAGAGTTTTGAACTTCTTAAAAGTCTCAAACACATCAGACTTTCGCTTTAGAATATACACCCAAGCTTTTCGAGAGTAATCATCAATGAATGAAACAAAGTAAGAACATCCGCCCAACGAAATATCAGGCGACTCCTAAGTATCCGAATGAATCAACTCGAGATGTTTCTTACTTCTTTGATGTGATAGAGAAAAAGACAATCTTCGTTGCTTTCCAGAGATGCAATCTTCACAAAAATCTAATGGCGCAGACTTGTAACCTGAAAGAAGTTCACGGTTGGATAATACCTGCAATCCGCGCTCGCTCATGTGTCCTAAACTGCGATGGCACACCGTTGAAGACTCCACCTTTGCGCTTGCAATAACCGCTTCTCCCACTTGAGTCTCGCCCGCTAATCTATAAAGACCACCTACTTACTCTTCTTTCATCAGCACCAAACAACCTTGACATACCTTCAAGTAATCTTTCTCGCCGATGAATTTAAATCCTTGTTTGCAAAATTTTTCAAGTGATAGAAGACTTTTCTGAAGTGCAGAAACATGTCGAACATTAGAAACCGTCCGAATAACACCATCAAATATCTTGATCCGAACGTCTCCCACTTCAAACACTGGACATGCCGTGTTGTCACCCAAATAGATAACTCCACCATCCCATGACTTATAAGAATGAAAACACTCCTTATAAGGAGTCATGTGGAATGAAGCGCCCGAATCCAAGATCCAATGATAAATAAGCTCAGATCTATCCAATGCGACTAACGCATCTCCGTCCTCCAAACTAGCCGACTTAGCATCCGCTTCGGTTATATTACTTTGAAAATTATTTGAATAGGATTTACTATCAACTCCTTTAACCCGACAATCTTTCTATACGTGCCCCATGTCACGCCCCGGGTGTAAACCAGAACCCGGGCCTGTCCACAGATCCGCCGTGCACACGAAATTTTCCGTGTACACGAAACGCTGGTAACCTGCTCAGATATAAGAGATATAATAAAGGAACATAAAAACAGAGCTGAACTAAAACTAATACATCTCAGACCAAAGCTGGAAATAAAAGTACAATAACTCTCAAATAAGTACAAATGTCTCTCCCAGCTCACCAAATAAATACAACCAGTTGGCCGAAGCCAGACCCAAAATAAAAGAAAATACAACTGTCTGAGTGTATAAGGGATACAATCAAAATACTGCTATGCTCGCAGACGGGGTAGATGACTATTTAGTCTACTATCCTCTTACCTCGATCTGCCGAAGATGGCCCAGCTACTCTCGCAGAGGACTCTGCAAAACAGGAGAGAACAAAAAGAAGAAGGACAATGGGGGGTGAGAACTACTATAAAAATAGTAGCCTCCCCTAGTGGGTTAAGCGTCAAACTCTAACAAGCCCACTAGGACAACCAGATGCGGAAAGGAAAGAGAGGTGGTATGCTATGAATATAACTGCTGATGAAAAAGCTACCACTAATATGCCTCTAAATGCCGAGCGAAAAAGAATAGCTAAATGTATGCATCAGTAGCTAACATGCCTGCCTGAATAAACCCAATCGATGGATCAGTAAGAACTGGTACTGCCTGTTGTGCCTGCCGTATCGGGTATGCTAGCCAACGAATAACACCGATGTAAAGAAGGAGTCTCAAGGACTCAAAGCCTGCCTGTCGCACACTCCGGAGTGGCACTCGAGGGGAGCGACCCACACGAGTAAAGTATCTCAGTAACAAGTATCATAAGTATCATAAAATAGCAGGACTGGATCACGACTCTGATCAAAGTGGAAAAACCCATCCACTAAAGAAAACCCCGGTCTTCAATCAGATGCAAAAGTACTCAATAAGTGGAAAACTCTGTCCACTAGAGAAATCAGATACCCAATCTGATGCAATAGTACATATCCGGTCAACCGCCCAATATCCGCGGTCGCCGTAATACCCTGCCCTCAAGCCAGCCTGTCCCAGATCCCAAGAATCTGACTACACTATCCCAAAACCCCCTACTCGCGCATGAGCTACAAATACCCGGAGTTTAGCATGAAAGGAGAAAAACAGAAAATATGGTTTCTCCTAAGTCAAGTTCCAGCATAATAGTGTAGCAGAAAAAGGTGGCATATCTAGATGACCATATAAGCATGCAAATGTCCCAAGATGATACAAAAGGAAAATAGGTATCGATGTTCTTACATTTATTAGAGCATGCTATTCCAAGATATTGATGATTGCATAAGAACATTAAGTACAAAATAGCCTATGCCTGTCTATACCACATGCACCATGCTCACAAGATATAAATTGGCCTTTTCTTTTTAACATGATATTACCACTTCTAATAACCAAAACCCCCATAAAAGCAAGTTCTAACATAATGTCCTTTGATCTCAAACAAGCATGCAATTATTATTCGTAGGGTGCAATTAGCCTTTTAACATAGGAATTACTCCAATATGCCTAGTGGGTAGTTAAAAGTAAGAGGTTCACAACAACACCCACCTCGATTGCTAAATCCAAATCCAAGAAGCACTCTCGCCCAAGAAGAACGTTGCCCGTCGCGATAACTGCAAAAGTGTCCAAACGGTGTCCAATTAAACATACCATTCCAAACATATATGCTGTCCACAAAACCAGTCTAGAAGAAGCTCGATTTTCACCTGTCAGAAGGACTCCGAAAATTCCAAAAAAAAAAATGCCGCTGCGATCGTCGCATCGATCCGATCGAAACGAGTACTTGCACGTCCCAAACCGAGTCCTGTAGACCAAGTTACAAAATACGCAACGCAGTGAGCACGAAATTCCACAAGCACAAAAACTATAGCACTCCGCCCAGAAAAGATGGGATTTATACCTTCGGGAAAGCCTTAGAAAATTCCAAAAAAATTACGATGACGTTCCTTGCGATGCGTAGATGCGAAATGAGTACTCGCATGCCTCAATCCGATGCTCAAGCGCGGAGAAAACGCAGAAAAACCTCAACGCTGTCCAAAAACTCCGCTGCAGAAAAGAGGTCACAAGAAGGCTCGGAAACTCTAAGAAAAACTCGAAATGAGGGGGAGACAAAAATATGAAAATCATAGCCCTACCTATCATGAAGCCAACAGCATAAGAATCGTCCAAAAAGATGGTCGGAGTAGCCCGGGGGAGCCCGCACACCGAAACGCGATGGAGAAGATCTCCGGTGAAGAAACGTCGCGACGCGCCAAAATACTGTAGACCTCAAAGTACGTGCCTCCTAAAATCCCAGAAAACCTCCAGTGGCTGCAGCACAGGTGGAGGATGAAGTTTGCTGAAGGAGCCTCTGTGAGAAACAATCCAGAAAAGGAGGAAAAGAGAAGAAAGTAGTCATTCGGGCCTATTTATAGGCCCAAAAAAACAATTCCAATAATACCGGATGGGTCCTCGGATTCGGCCGCTCGGACCGGATTCGGGCGCCCGAATCCGCGGGAATAATCCCCAGCAGGGAGCGCCCAGATTAACCTGGGCTTGACATGTGTCCCGAACACGGGACAGCCTTGCAAGCCCAGCCGGGCGCTGCCACACGTCCGCGACGGTCAGCAGGGGTAGGTGGCGCCAGCGAATAGTAGGGCGCCACGTGTCCCGCCTGGCAGCCCTACCACGCACGCACCCCGAGGCACCCGCCCGCGCCTCCGTGCACCGCGCTTGGTGAGCCTGCCAAAGAGACACTGCCACCTGTCCCAGCGCCCGATCCACGCACCGCCGCGCCCTTCTCTGTAGACCGCGCATCAAGAGCCGGCCAATCCGGCAGCGCCACATGTCCCGTGCCAGGTCTATACACCCAGCCGCGCCGCTCTGCATGCCGGCCAATGATTGGCCGCCACGTGGCATTTCGGCGGTCTGCGGTCCCCCTATGCACCAGAATCTACTGAAAACTTTTGGGAGTCCATTTTTGGGCATCCGGACTCAGAAACATACAAGCAAATAGCCGTTTTCAAGCATTTTTCCATGCTAAATCGAAATCCAATCTCTGTTTGGCCCAAAACCCTTTCTAAAATTCGACAAAAGCAGCCGAAGGCCAATCCAGCTCTAAATACCTCACTGGGTCCATCTGTGGCATCCCTTGATGCATTATGGGCCAGACACACCAATAATAGGTATTTCACACTGTGGATTCACGAAAAAAACTGCATGGGGACCTGGACCACTACATCCTCCCCCACTAAAAAAGTTTCGTTCTCGAAACAAAAGTCATACCTCAAGCCGGGGCCTCGAACAAGTAGGGGTAGGTGTCCATCATCGTCAACTCTAGCTCCCAGGTAGCCTCGCGCTCGTCATGGTTGCTCCACAAGATCTTCACATATGGGATGGCCCGACTGCGCAATTCTTTTACCTCTCGATCCAGAATTTGCAGCGGCCGCTCCACGTAACTCAAATCCTCGCTGATCTCCAGTGGGGTGAAGTCGATGACGTGCGACGGATCGTATACGTACCTCATCAGAGTGGAAACATGGAACACGTCGTGGACACCAGCAAGTCTAGGGGGAAGTGCAAGCCGGTAGGCAACTGACCTAATACGGTGCAATACCTTGAAAGGTCCGATAGAACGGGGGCTAAGCTTCCCACGAATGCCAAATCTCCTGATCCCCTTGGACGGCGAGACCTTCAGAAAAATGTGATCTCCAACCAGAAACTCTAGGTCTCGTCGCCGCACATCTGCATAACTCCTCTGCCTGCTCTGAGCGGTCTGTAGATGCTGCCTGATCACTCTGACCTTTTCCTCTGCCTCTCGCAGTAACTCTGGCCCCAATGTCCGCCTCTCCCCCACATCGCTCCAGCAAAGCGGTGATCGACACCTGCGTCCATACAATGCTTCAAATGGAGCCATTTGAATGCTCGCCTGAAAGCTATTATTGTACGCGAACTCAGCCAGGGATAAGTGTCGGATCCATCCACCGCCAAAGTCCACAATGCAAGCTCTGAGCATGTCCTCAAGGATCTATATAGTGCGCTCTGACTGCCCATCCGTCTGTGGGTGAAAAGCTATACTGAAACTAAGCTGCGTCCCCAAGGTGGCCTGTAAGCTCCTCTAAAAACGTGAAGCAAACCTCAGGTCTCGATCTGATACAATAAAGGCGGGTACCCTATGTAACCTCACCACCTCATCTAAGTACAGCTGAGCCAACTGCTCAAGTGACCAAATAGTCCGCATCAGCAAGAAGTGAGCGGACTTAGTGAGTCGGTCAATAATCACCCATATGGCATCTGCTCCTCCCTGGGCCCTCGATAATCCGACCACAAAATCCATCGTGATGTGTTCTCGTTTCCACTCAGGGATTGGGAGACTCTGCAACTTGCCAGCCGGCACTCGGTGCTCAGTTTTTACCCGCTGGCAAGTTAAACACTGAGCCACAAACCTCCCGATATCCCTCTTCATACCACTCCACCAGAAGTGTGCCTTGAGGTCATTATACATCTTACTCCTACCAGGGTGGAGGGTGTAAGGTGTATAATGGGCCTCTCTCAAAATTTGGTCTCTGATCTCTAAATCCACCGACACACAAACTCGGTCTCTGTACCGTAGTACTCCCGAAGCATCAACTGCAAAGTCCCCAGGCTGATCGCTCAAAATCTGATCTATAATCCAGGTCAAGTGGGGGTCCTCACTCTGTCTCTCTCTGATCCTGTCCAGCAGAGTGAGCTGCACGACTAAAGATGTCAGTCGAGCAGAGACCCCAGGGGACACAACTTCTAGCTCAAGCCGCCTCATCTCCTCACGTAGTGGCGCCTGGTCAGTAATCATCAACGATAAGTTCTGCACTGCTCTCCTACTCAGGGCATCTGCAACCACGTTGGCCTTGCCAGGATGGTATAATATATCCACATCATAGTCCTTTAACAGCTCCAACCATCTGCGCTGCCTCAAGTTGAGCTCCTTCTGTGTAAACAAGTACTTCAAGCTCTTGTGGTCGGTATATATCTCACAGTGTTCCCCATAAAGGTAGTGGCGCCACAACTTCAATGCGAATACCACAACAGCAAGCTCTAGATCATGGGTAGGGTAATTCTTCTCATAATCCTTAAGCTGTCGAGACGCATAAGCAATTACCCTACCCTCCTGCATCAGCACGCAACCAAGTCCACTGTGCGATGCGTCACTGTAAATCACATATCCTTTCCCCATAACAGGGAGGAAAATGATAGGAGCCGACATCAATCTACCTTTCAAGTCCTCGAAGCTCCTTTGACAGTCTTCACTCAAGATAAACTTAATTCCTTTGCGTGTCAAACGAGTGAGGGGTGTGGAGAGCTTCGCAAAGCCTTCCACAAACTGACGGTAGTATCCAGCCAATCCTACGAAGCTGCGCACCTCAGAAACGGTCGTCGGTCGGGGACAATCCTTCACTGCCTCAATCTTCGCTGGGTCCACTGCCACACCTGCGGCTGAAATTATATGGCCCAAGAAAACTACCTCCCGGAGCCAAAACTCGCACTTCGACAACTTGGCGTACAACTTCCTCTCTCGTAGTTGTTGCAGCACAATCCTCAAGTGCTCCTCATGATCAGTGTCGCTCCGGGAGTAAACTAGGATATCATCAATGAACACAACCACGAACCGATCCAGATACGGTCAAAAGATCCGGTTCATCAAATTCATAAAGGCGGCAGGGGCATTAGTCAATCCAAAAGGCATGACGGTAAACTCATAATGCCCGTACCGTGTCCTGAACGCCGTCTTCGGGATATCCTCGGCCTTCACCTTCAATTGGTGGTAACCAGATTGCAGATCAATCTTGGAGAAGACACAAGACCCTTGCAGCTGGTCAAATAAATCATCAATGCGCGGCAAAGGGTACTTGTTCTTGTATAGTGTCCTGACTTTTCTAGTGTCGTCGTTGACCTCGCCATTTAACGTTAGTTGTAGATGTCTGTTTCTTTTCGACTTGTGGGGGATTGTGTTTTAGTGCACGTTAGTATTTTTCGTTGGTAGGGCTCGCGAAACGGCAAACGGTGGTACGACCGGATCCCCAAACCGACACCTGAATCTCCCGAAATAAATTTCTGAAGTGCGGAGGGGTGCACGTACCGTGCATCGGTCCGTGCCATGGTTTTTCACCCTTTCCGAGGCGACTTGGGGGGTTAAACTCGCGTTGGATCGGGGTTAGCAACTTTTATTCGATGTGCCGATCGACGGACTTGCAATCCCAGTTCGACCCGATTTACCTCTCACCTTTTCGGTACACGCCTGGTTAGGGTTAGGGTTTTGTAAGACCTGGCCTTTCTTTGACCTTTTTCCGTTATCCCTTTTCTTATGACAGTCCGACTGAGGGTCTAATTTTGGTATTTTTTCGGACAGTCCGTCGGGGCTCGCGGACATTTTTAAGCAGTAGAGCTCGCGAAACGGAGCGCGAGGACGCGATCGGTTTCGGATTCTGACTCCCGGTTCAAACAGAATTAATTTTTTGAAGTTCGGACCCCCTGTAGGCGCACCGGGATTCGTGCGGGCGATCTGTGCTTTTTTCGAGGTAGTCTGTTATTCGACCCCTTTAATTGGCGAGCTAGGGCACGTTCAAGAAAGTTCCCTCTTTTTCACCTCCTCCCTCTCGTAGCACTAGGGCAACCCGAGGCGATCGAGCGAAAGGGGGAGGGAAACGAAATCCCCATCTCTCTCTTCCTTTCCGTGCAAGGAGGTGACAGTGATTTGGGCGTTTGAGGCAAGGAAGGAACAGTGATCTCGTGCTCGCGGAACCGACGTTTGGACGATCCCCCTTCTCCTTCTCTCCCTCGGAGGACCCAAGGAGCGCGGGACGTTGTAGACTCGACAGTCGCACGGTCACGGACGAGCCGAGCCCCGGACGACATACATCGAGGTGGGTACATTCCCGGGGATTTTGGGAATAGGCATTTAATGTTAGAAATAGTATGTTAGGGGGCAAAGGTGAACAGTAAGTCTCTTTCTGATTATGTTACTAACCCTGTTGTATTATTTTACTTACTATCGATGTGAGGCTCTAGTTCTGCTACACGCACACCGGCGGTTTGGCCACCGCGAGAGTGTGCTTTTACGGAAAAGTGGTACGTTGACCCGTGTACCCCACGCGACGGTGGCGTTAGGAATGGGGGCCCTCGTAGGTGGGGGGTGTGAGCGGTGATGCCGAGGCAGGTGCTCGGCGGCTGAGGCAGGTGCTCGGCGGGGGACACCGGGGTAGGGGCTCGGTGCGGTGGTCGGGAAAGGTGCCCGGTGTTGTTTTGGTACAGGGTGTGATTATCGCTGACGGTATATGAGAGGGACGGTTGCTCCGGTTTTTGTGGTTTGCTATGTCTTAGTCCTTTTTGCTTATCATACTATTTCTAGTCACTGACTTCCCACTTCGTGACAGGTTCGTCCAGGGGCGAGTGCTAGGGCACCGGTGAGGCCGCGAGAGTGCTGTTCTGACATTGATCGACTTCAGACACAGTGACTCTTCTTTCCCTCTTTCTTTTATTACTCATGTTAGTTAGTTGTGGATTGCGACACCCCCGTGGGGTCGAAGTGGATGTTGCCTCTCTCTTTTCCATATGTGCGAATGAATATTATTTCCTTCTTTACTTGGCCGCTTTTAACAATGAAAAACAAAGAAAACTGTTTGCGAAAACCACTTTTAAAACGTGGGTGTCGTGTCGGCACCGGATTTTAAAACCTTGTGGAATTTATGTGGTTTCGAACTGGTTTTACAAAAATTCGGCATCGGGTGGGTGCCGTTTTCAAAACTCTGTGGATTTATGTGGCTTTGAAACAGTTTTCTAAATAATGGCGTCGAGTGGACGCCGCTTTCAAAACCTTGTGATTATTTATCCTTTCAAATCAGTCGGCCCTTTTCCTTTGTGTAAAAGTTGCTGGAACGTTTGGAATGCTTGTTGTATGTATCTGTGCTTCGATTAGTGTGGTTAAAACCTGTATGTGATGCATATTGTAGTTGAGACGCCGTGCATATACAAAGGAGACTCTGCCCGTTTGCAGAGTGAATTTTTATATGTGGCGGGTCTGGGCACGCGACGGGGAGTAAAGGTTTTTCAAAAAAAAAAAAAAAAATGTATAGCTGAATTGGGAGCATCAGTGGCTCCTCTTCCGCGCGTTCGAACCCCGGGGCCTGACAGATTAAGATGGTATCAGAGACATTAACTTTAACCACAATAGTCGGGGCCCAACATCCACGGGGCGCAATATACTAACTACTGATTAATAAAGTGAACTTGGGGTAGACAAGTAAAACGCGAGTGCCCGTGGGGGAGGGGGGAAATTAGGGTGTTTCTTCCTTTTGGGGCCAGCGTTTGCGGTGTTATTTTAGTTTAAACTAGAAGTAACTGGTTTGTGCATGTGTTCAGATCATGGTTAGAACTAGATCTACCGCCGAGGACGCAGGGGCGGACGCAGCGGCGTCGGCGACCGCGGAGAACCAACTCCTGAGACAGCAGCTACGGGAGATGGCGGGGCAGTTGGCGGCCCTGACGGATCACGTGCGTCAACTGACACAGCAACAGCAGGCCGCTGCAACGGTGGTGGTCGCCCCGGGGCCTCTTCCGGGGCCAACTGCACCGGCGACGGGACCGCCGACGAGGGAGTCCGAAGCGGGGGCTGCCCTTACCCGGGCCACGGCGCCTGAGGTACCGTTAACCCAACAGACGGTGCCAGAGGTAGCCCCTCCGGCGGCAGCAGCAGGATCGACGCCGGGAACTTCAGCCAGGGACACCCCCGTGGAAACCGGGGTGAGGCCTTCTACCGTCATGGCCGCTACTACCACGGGGGAGGGGTCGGCTCCGTCGACGGAGCGGGATCGCGTGCGTGCCAACTTAGCAGACTTCAAGAAGTACGACCCGCTGACGTTTGAGGGGGAGACAACGAACCCCTGGGTCGTGGAGAAGTGGGTGGATACAATGGAGAAATTATTTGAGGACCTACTGATGGAAGACCACGAGCGGGTTCCCCTGGCCGTCCACTTTCTGGAGGGGAACGCCCGCATATGGTGGAAGACGGTACGCCCCGACTCCGCGAAGGGTACTGCCCTCCCGTCGTGCACCACCTTTAAGCAACAGCTGTTCGGGGCATTCTTTACGAACAGCGTCAAGAAGCAACTGGAGGACGATCTCAACCACATTAAACAGGGAACCAGAACAGTGATGGAGTACCAGCGGGAGTTCGTGAGGCTGGCGAACTGCGTCCCGTTCGTCATTCGGGACGAGTCTCATAAGGTGCAACTGTTCGTGGATGGACTGAGGACCGACATTTTTCAAGTGGTGGATGCGGCAGATCTGCATACCTTTCAGAAGGTGGTAGACCGGGCCACCATTGTAGAGCGCGGCTTCGCCGTTACGCGCGCTCGAAGGGATGGCCCCCATCAGCAAGAAGACAGGAAGCGGACTCAGACGTTTTCAGGGGGGGGCTCCTCCAGTGGGAGTCGGCCCTCTAAGCGGTGGAGGTCCCAGGAGAGTGTCACGCCCCGGGGTCAGAACTGTACCCCGGGCTTGCCAACAGATCCGCCGCCCCTACGGGAAGCCCCGTAGAGACGTAGCGTCTAACCTGCAAAAATAGAACAACTATACCAACAGACATCAGAGCTGTAAAAGAAAACTAATTATGAACAGAAAGTAGAACAGACTCTCACATAATATACATAATATCCTCACCAGAATACAGAAGTCTCTCCAAAGAAACGAAAGAGTACAACTCGATCCCTCACTACAAGATCTCTCAAACATGACACAACCAAAAAGAGCATTAGGGTACCTCTATCACTCGCTGAAGCTGAAGGGGAAAAGGGATCTATCTCGCGACTCCCTTACCTCGGTCTGTAGGGGCTGGATCAGCAACTGGTGCAGCAGGAACTGGAGCAGAAGTCCCTGGGGAAAAAGACACCACGACGGGTGTGAGAACTACATCCCACCGTAGTTCTCAGTGGGTGCCGCCAACAAGCCCGACGGTCTGCCCACTAAGTCTACTAGAGGCATAAAGTACAAAAGGAAAGCTGTATAGGAAAGCTGGAAAGTAAAAATCTACTGCTACTATGTCTCTATCTAAATGCTCAAGGAGTAGGACAGAAGGAACAATATGCCACTACAAGTACTCATCTCAAACCCAATCCAAACTGACTGCCGCATCGGGTCCAGTCCAACCTGCGCCTACCTACTGCTGTAGGTATGTCCGTAGCTGCCAAAACTGGCTCAGCCAGAGGGACGGTGTCCGTGACTGCCAAAACTGGCTCAGCCAGAGGGACACCAGCATCGACAAGCCGCGATAGAAGTATCAGCCCAACTCCGGAGTGGCACTCGTGGGGAGCGACCCCACCGAGCAAAGTATCAGCGCATCTCTGTCGAGCTAAAATATGGCTCCTGCAGGCTATGATCCAATCACTGTCTCACTCACTGGCTAAGAATCCACACTGTCACTATGACCATGTCCCAAAGATCCCAGATCCACCATCACTATCACTATCACTATCATAATGCAAACTGGTCTACAGACTGCTACAGACTCCACTCGGTCCCCAGACGCGAGTGCAAATGCAACCTCAGCTAATAAACCTCCCAGCTCACAACTCGGGGAAAATCACTATGTCCAGAATGACGAGAGTATAACCACTGTGGGGAAGCTAAGGTGATGAACAAATCTGTATACATGTTCAAATTTACTGTAGTCTAATTGTGACACCCCCGGAATTTGGATTAGTCCTCTATATAAATGATATAATAGGACTAAATCTCTAACCCGGCTATAGCATTTTGGATGGTAGCAAGATCCAAGAGGAACATGAGAGTTAAGCGTGCTAGAGCTAGAGTAGTTCTAGGATGGGTGACCCCCTGGGAAGTGGGGCGTCACAGTTGGTATCAGAGACATTCACCAGCCGGAAATGTGAGATGAGTCTCGGCTGAGCCAGGGTTATATAGCGGGTAGAGCGAGGCTCCCCGGCTAATGACCGTTGTGAGTGGAGTGCAGCTCCTCACAAGGTCGGCTAAGGCTAGCGAGACTAGTCTCACATCGCCTGGTGCTTGTGAGTGTGCTTGAGCCTGACGTGGACGTCAGGGCTTAAAGGGGGGAAGAATGTGACACCCCCGGAATTTGGATTAGTCCTCTATATAAATGATATAATAGGACTAAATCTCTAACCCGGCTATAGCATTTTGGATGGTAGCAAGATCCAAGAGGAACATGAGAGTTAAGCGTGCTAGAGCTAGAGTAGTTCTAGGATGGGTGACACCCTGGGAAGTGGGGCGTCACACTAATTGTGCATGAATAATTAATTAACTGACAATTATGCAAAATTGAGTTTCCATGTTGCAAAACTTACCAAGAAGTCATCAGATCTAGCAGCTAGCTACAGTGGTTTCAACATACAGTTTGCACAGATTATTTAGCTCATATACTAACAAGCATGCTACTACATTCGTAGAATTAGAGTGCAGTCCATAGATTTTGAAAGCAGGGTGCATGCTACTACATTCGTAGAATTAGAGTGCAGTCCATAGATTTTGAAAGCAGGATCACCCACCTGAACACGCTAACTGTCCGGGACGGTACAGATAAGAAACCCAGAAATCGACAAATCTCCAAATCCACTAAGCAAAGAGCACAATAGTGGTGCTCACAAAGTCCTGGGTACAACAACAATCCACAATTACATAAAGTTCCACACAAATTCTATGTTCAAAAATCTGCAAGAACAGTCCTCATTCACACGAAATTTTCACCTGAAAATAATTCTCAATAAATTCCGATAAAAATATCACGACGATCCTCGCGAAGTGTAGATGTCGATAGGCTCTTGAATCGTCGAAATCCGATACCCGGAAGTGGAGATAAAAATCCGCGAAGCAGCAGCTGTCCAGAAACTCAAACAGTCACAAAGGGTAGTTAAAATGTACCCCAAACCCCTGTAAAAGCTCATTTCCAGCAGAAATGTCCAACACGGAAAACGTAGATTTACCTCTTGTGAAAGCGCTGTCGAAGAAATCGTCCAAAAATAAGGTCGAGGTAGCTCTGCAGGTCTCCCAGACGAAAATGCGACAGAAATGGGCCTCCAACAGTAGAACGTCGCTCCGCACTACGAGGTAGAAAACACAGTCGTCGCGGCCTCCAGAAAATCTGAGATTTCACCAAGAGATGGGCAAGAGGGAGAGGAAGATTTCATATGAAGGGAGCAGAGGCTAAAACCCACGGGAAAGGCACAAAATCGCGGCCCAAATGGCCTATTTATAGGCCCACAAGGAAAACAGCCCAAAAACCCAAGTTGACCACTTTCGGGCCCACTTTCGGGCGCCCGAAAAGTTTCGGGCGCCTACAGTGTTGGGCCCGGCCCAACACTGTTCACGCCCGAAACTCCCTCAAGCCGCCACGTGTCCGCCGAACAGCAAACATCGGTGCAGGGCCACTCAGAAGCCGCCACGTGTCCCGCCGAACAGGGAACACCGGTGCGAACCACTGAGAACCCGCCACGTGTCCGCACCCGCACACAGTAAGGCGGTGGCGCCCGCCAATGAGCGGGCGCCACGTGTCCTCCCCGCTGACCCGCCGACCGGCGCCGCGCCCGCCGGTCGCGCGACGTGGGTCGCACGTGCGCACGCGTCCCGAGGCACCTGCCGCGCGCTCCGTGCACCGCGCAAGCTGCACCCGCCAATCAGGGAGTGACACGTGTCCCCTGCACCCGGTCCACGCCTTCCGCAGGAATTCCGTGGACCGCGCCGCGTGCACCGACCAACCGGAGGCTGCCACGTGTCCCCCGCCTGGTCCATGCACCGCCGCGCTCACCCGGTAGACCGCGCGCCCTGGGCCCGCCAATCAGGCGGTGCCACGTGTCCATGCGCCGGGTCTGTGCACCCCGCCGCGCTGCTCTGTGGACCGCGCATCCTGAACCGGCCAATGACAGGCCGCCACGTGGCATCCCGGCGGTCTACGGCCCCTCCCATGCACCAAAATCCACTAAAAACTTCCGGGTGTCCGTTTTTGGGCATCCGGACTCCAAATTAAACAAACAAATAGTCGTTTTCAAGCGTTTTTCCGTGCTGAATCCATTTCCGACCTCCGTTTGGCCTAATTCTTTTCAGAAATTTCGGCAAACCCAGCCGAAGGCCAACACAGCAAAAAAACACACAGGGTCCATCAGTAGCATCCAATTGATGCACCGTGGGCCAGATACACCAATACTAGGTGTTCTAACAGTGGATTCATCGGAAAAACGCTGCATGGGAACTAGGGCCACTACATCCTCCCCCACTAAAAGAAAGTTTCGTCCTCGAAACGAAACAGAGTAAAACAAGCGTACCTCAGCCAGAAGTCTCGAACAGAAAAGGGTAGGCATCTCGCATCTCCGTCTCAAGCTCCCAGGTAGCCTCTCGCTCCTCGTGGTTGCTCCAAAGGATCTTCACATAAGGTATTGCCCGGTTGCGCAATTCCCTCACCTCACGAGCCAGAATCCGCAACGGGCGCTCCTCGTAAACCAAGTCCTCGCCGATATCCAAGGATGCGAAGTCAATCACATGAGACGGATCGAACACATATCTCCTCAAGGCCGAAACGTGGAAGACATCATGAACACCAGCCAAACGGGGAGGTAGAGCAACTCTATAAGCCACAGGGCCTACCCTCTCAAGCACCTCAAAGGGTCCAATGAAGCGGGGACTAAGCTTCCCACGCACTCCAAATCTCCGGACCCCTTTCGAGGGCGAGACCTTCAAGAAGACATGATCACCAACCTGGAACTCAAGGTCTCGCCGCCGAGTATCTGCATAACTCTTCTGGCGACTCTGGGCCGTCTCCAAGATGCCGACGAATAACTCTGACCTTCTCTTCTGCCTCCAGCAGTAAATCAGGCCCCAACGTCCTCCTCTCACCCACATCACTCCAATACAGGGGCGACCGACACTTGCGTCCATACAACGCCTCAAACGGAGCCATCTGAATGCTCGCTTGATAGCTGTTGTTGTACGCAAACTCAACCAGGGGTAAGTGTCGGTGCCAACCTCCTCCAAAATCCATGACGCACGCTCGCAACATATCCTCAAGAGTCTGAATGGTGCGCTCTGACTGACCATCTGTCTGTGGGTGGAATGCTGTGCTGAATCTAAGCTGAGTCCCCAAGGCTGACTGTAGACTCCCCCAAAACGTGACACAAACCTCGGGTCTCGATCTGAAACAATGGACGCTGGTACTCCGTGCAGCCTCACGATCTCATCCAAGTATAGCTGTGCCAGGCGCTCCAAGGACCAAGTCATCTGTACAGGCAGGAAATGTGCTGACTTGGTGAGTCTATCAACAATCACCCAGACTGCGTCGGCTCCACTCTGTGATCTCGGTAGCCCAGTCACAAAATCCATGGTGATGTGGTCCCACTTCCATTCGGGAATTGGAAGGCTCTGCAACTTGCCAGCAGGAACACGATGCTCTGCCTTCACTTGCTGGCAAGTTAAGCAATGAGCTACAAACCTTCCAATATCCCGCTTCATTCCTGACCACCAAAAGTGTGCCTTGAGGTCCTTATACATCTTAGTACCTCCAGGATGGATGGTATAAGGTGTATAATGGGCCTCTCTCAAAATCTGATCTCTGATCTCCAAATCCGATGGCACACAAACTCGGTCCCTGTACCGCAGTACTCCCGAGCTGTCCACTGAAAAATCCCCTCTCTGATCTGTCTGAATCTGTGCCCTGATCCTCTCCAAGTGGGGGTCCTCACTCTGCGTCTCCCTGATCCTGTCCAACAGAGTGGGCTGCAAGACCATAGACATAAGTCTAGCAGAGACCCCAGGGGATACTACCTCAATCTGAAGTCGCCTCATCTGCTCTATCAGCTGTGCCTGCTGGGTAATCATCAAACTCAAGCTATGCACTGACCTCCTGCTCAAAGCATCTGCCACCACATTGGCCTTGCCGGGGTGATAAAGGATACTCAGATCGTAATCCTTTAACAGCTCCAACCACCGGCGTTGCCTCAGGTTCAGCTCCTTTTGGGTGAACAGATACTTTAAGCTCTTATGATCTGTATAAATCTCACAATGCTCACCATAGAGGTAATGCCGCCACAGCTTCAGTGCAAAAACCACAGCTGCAAGCTCCAAGTCATGAGTAGGGTAATTCTTCTCATAATCCTTTAATTGCCGTGAAGCATAGGCAATTACCCTACCATGCTGCATCAGACACAACCCAAACCGCTGTGCGAGGCGTCACTGTAAATCACGAAGCCCTCTCCCATAACCGGCAGTGCACGAACAGGTGCTGAGATCAATCTCCTCTTCAGCTCCTCAAAACTCTGCTGACACTGCTCGGTCCAAACAAACCTCGTCCCCTTCCTCGTCAGACTGGTCAGGGGAGTAGAGAGCTTCGCAAAGCCCTCCACGAACCGACGATAGTAGCCTGCCAGGCCCAAGAAACTCCGTACCTCAGTAACCGTCGTCGGTCTCGGCCAATCCCGAACTGTATCAATCTTCGTCGGGTCGACCGCCACTCCAGCGGCTGAAACAATGTGGCCGAAGAAAGCAACCTCCCGAAGCCAAAACTCGCACTTTTTAAGCTTGGCATACAGCTTCTTCTCACGTAGAAGCTGCAGCACTATCCTCAAGTGCTCCTCGTGCTCCACATCGCTCCGGGAGTAGATCAGGATGTCATCAATAAACACAACCACAAACCGATCCAAGTACGGCTGAAATACCCGGTTCATCAGATCCATGAATGCAGCTGGGGCATTGGTCAAACCGAACGGCATAACCGTAAACTCATAATGCCCATACCGGGATCTAAACGCCGTCTTGGGGATGTCCTCGGCCCTCACCCTCAGCTGGTGGTAACCTGACTGGAGATCAATCTTCGAAAACACGGAGGCTCCCTGTAGCTGATCAAACAAGTCATCAATCCGTGGCAGAGGATACTTATTCCGGATGGTCACTTTATTCAGCTCCCGGTAGTCCACACATAAGCGAAGTGTCCCATCCTTCTTCTTCACGAACAACACAGGCGCTCCCCACGGAGAAACACTGGGCCGAATGAAGCCTCTGTCCAAAAGATCCTGAAGCTGGGCCTTCAACTCTCTCAGCTCGGCAGGCGCCATCCTGTAAGGTGCCTTCGAGATTGGTGCGGTTCCGGGTACCACATCAATCACAAACTCAATCTCCCTCTCCGGCGGCATGGTCGTCAACTCTGGGGGAAACACATCGGGAAACTCGCGGACAACTGGAATATCCTCGAGTCCCCGTGCCGCCGTAGGCACCTCTACAATCGTCGCCAGAAATGCGGTGCATCCTCTACTCATCAACCGCCTGGCCCTCGCCGAAGAAATAGTCAAGGCAAACAAAGAACTCTGACAGCCCCTGAAGACAAACACCTCCTGCCCCGGCTCACGAAGAGTAACAGTCCTCTCTCGGCAATCTATGGTAGCATAATATCTCGACAACCAATCCATACCAAGTACAACATCGAAATCCTGGAGCTGTCGTAAGACAAGCAAGTCGGCCGGCAGAATCCAGGATCCCAACTGTACGGGGCAATCCCTACAGTACTCCTCGACATGCAGAACATGATCCGGTAACTGAACCTCTAATGCATGTGATAAAGAAGCTACCGCTATACCATGCAGGGATGCAAATGCTCTACTGATGAATGAATGAGAAGCACCGGTATCAAAAAGAGCCCGAGCACGGACTGCTGAGATCAGAATAATACCTGCGACGACCTGCTCTGCTGCTGAAGCGTCCTCAACCTGAGCGGCATATACACGACCGCTCGGTGCCGGGGGACGTCGCTCTGGCTGCCGAGAAGAAGATGAGGCAAAATCTGGCCTGCTGTAGGCTGCTGAAGGACCGGCTGGCTGGTAAGGAACGGACGGTGCTGATGCTGAAGAAGGAGCTGGATGACCGGCCCTGGGACACGCACTCGCGATATGGCCGGCCTGCCCGCATCGAAAACACCGGCCCTATCTCTGCGGGCACTGAGTCGGCGGATGAGGGCCTCCACAGATAATACACCGATCTGGGCGCTGCTGCCGAGAAGACTGCTGTGAGGACTGCTGCTGTCGCGGGGGTCGACGCTGCTGCTGCTGCTGCTGTGACTGACGAGACGCCCCCGATCTCTGGCGTCCCTGGTGCCCCCGGCCCTGAGGGTGGAAACGCGGAGGTCTCGGGGGTCTCTGCCTGCTAGACTGCCCCTCCTCCGCAGAAGCCGGGCGCTTCGCCCCAGAAGTCACTACAAGGGCCGGAGATACCTCATCCATCACGGCCTCTCCACACTCCACATACAAGGCCTGTTCCATCGAGGCCTCCAAGGTTTGCAGTCTGCGGGAGCGGACGAATTGGTAGATGTCTCGCGAAGTCCTCTCTCAAACATGTAGATGCGGTGGCTCTCATCTCTGGCCACGTGAGGCACACATGCCAATAGCTGATTGAATTCAGCTATGTACATGTGCACGGCCTATCTCCCTGGCGGAGATTCTTCAACTGCTCCTCCAGTCGCTGTCTGACACTCTCAGGAAAGAAGGCTCCCAGCAACATGCTCCGAAACTCGGCCCAGGAAAGAAGCTGCGTCCCAGGTGGACCAGCTGGTCGCACACGCCGCCACCACGCCTCGGCGTTGCTCTCCAGAAAGTGGGTAGCCAGAATAACCCGAAACCTCTCATCAACAAATAAGCTCTCAAAGTGGCGCTCCATGGTGATAATCCAAGTCTCGGCTGCCCACGGCTCAGCACTCATGCCCGAAAAGCGGGGCGGATCGAACTGCCGAAATCTCATCAACAAATCTACAACCTCCCGCTGCTCTGCCGCAGTCAACGCTCCCGTCGCCCCGGCCGGTGGCCTACTCGAAACCGGCTCAGCAGGAACCGCCGGTGCAGGCTGCACCACAGGGGGTGCCACAACAGGGGAAGAAGGCACCGGCGAAGCCTCAGGGGGTGCCACTGCCGGCTGTGCTCTCTGCTCCATCATGAGCATCAGCCGCGCCATTGCCTCCTCCTGGCGTCGGGTCGCCTCCGCCATCTGTGCCATCTGGGCACGGAGCTCCTGAATCTCAGCCTGATGTCCTCGCCCCGAGTCCTCCTGCTCGGGCTCAGAGGACGAAGGCTGCGAGCGCGTCACCATCGAACGTCGAGGAGGCATCCCCACCTGAGGGACAAAGCAAACAATCAGAACCAGAAGCAACACTCGACCCAATCTAGCGAAAGTCAAAAGGCATGTCCCCCTTTCCGAAGTACTATGTTGTCTGCAGCCAACATAGTCGCTACCAAAGGAAGACATGTCTATCACTCATCCCTATCCACTCGGGAGAGTTAAAAACCCAATCAAGACTTTCGCTAAAAGTCTCGGCTCTCACGTGGGTCATCCTAGGGTTCAACCACAAGCCTAGGGTTCCTAAGTCCTCAAAGACCTACATCCTAGGCTCTGATACCACTCTAATCTGTCACGCCCCGGGGTCAGAACTGTACCCCGGGCTCGCCAACAGATCCGCCGCCCCTACGGGAAGCCCCGTAGAGACGTAGCGTCTAACCTGCAAAAATAGAACAACTATACTAACAGATATCAGAGCTGTAAAAGAAAACTAACTATGAACAGAAAGTAGAACAGTCTCTCACATATTATACATAATATCCTCACCAGAATACAGAAGTCTCTCAAAGAAACGAAAGAGTACAACTCGATACCTCACTACAAGATCTCTCAAACATGACACAACCAAAAAGAGCATTAGGGTACCTCTATCACTCGCTGAAGCTGAAGGGGAAAAGGATCTATCTCGCGACTCCCTTACCTCGGTCTGTAGGAGCTGGATCAGCAACTGGTGCAGCAGGAACTGGAGCTGAAGTCCCTGGGGAAAAGACACCACGACGGGTGTGAGAACTACCTCCCACAGTAGTTCTCAGTGGGTGCCGCCAACAAGCCCGACGGTCTGCCCACTAAGTCTACTAGAGGCATAAAGTAACAAAAGGAAAGCAGTATAGAAAAGCTGGAAAGTAAAAATCTACTGCTACTATGCCTCTATCTACAATGCTCAAGGAATAGGACAGAAGGAACAATATGCCACTACAAGTACTCATCTCAAACCCAATCCAAACTGACTGCCGCATCGGGTCCAGTCCAACCTGCGCCTACCTACTGCTGTAGGTATGTCCGTAGCTGCCAAAACTGGCTCAGCCAGAGGGACGGTGTCCGTGACTGCCAAAACTGGCTCAGCCAGAGGGACGCCAGCATCGACAAGCCGCGATAGAAGTATCAGGCCCAACTCCGGAGTGGCACTCGTGGGTAGCGACCCCACCGAGCAAAGTATCAGCGCATCTCTGTCGAGCTAAAATGTGGCTCCTGCAGGCTATGATCCAATCACTGTCTCACTCACTGGCTAAGAATCCACACTGTCACTATGACCATGTCCCAAAGATCCCAGATCCACCATCACTATCACTATCACTATCATAATGCAAACTGGTCTACAGACTGCTACAGACTCCACTCGGTCCCCAGACGCGAGTGCAAATGCAACCTCAGCTAATAAACCTCCCAGCCCACGACTCGGGGAAAATCACTATGTCCAGAATGACAAGAGTATAACCACTGTGGGAAGCTAAGGTGATGAACAAATCTGTATACATGTTCAAATTTACTGTAGTCTAATTGTGCATGAATAATTAATTAACTGACAATTATGCTAAATTGAGTTTCCATGTTGCAAAACTTACCAAGAAATCATCAGATCTAGCAGCTAGCTACAGTGGTTTCAACATACAGTTTGCACAGATTATTTAGCTCATATACTAACATGCATGCTACTACATTCGTAGAATTAGAGTGCAGTCCATAGATTTTGAAAGCAGGATCACCCACCTGAACACGCTAACTGTCCGGGACGGTACAGATAAGAAACCCAAAAATCGACAAATCTCCAAATCCACTAAGCAAAGAGCACAATAGTGGTGCTCACAAAGTCCTGGGTACAACAACTGTGACGCCCCACTTCCCAGGGGGTCACCCATCCTAGAACTACTCTAGCTCTAGCACGCTTAACTCTCATGTTCCTCTTGGATCTTACTACCATCCAAAATGCTATAGCCGGGTTAGAGATTTAGTCCTATTATATCATTTATATAGAGGACTAATCCAAATATCGGGGGTGTCACATTGTCACGACCCGGAACCGAAAATTTTTGCGGTTCGGGCACGCCGACAGACCCGCCAATCGGGCACGACATTTCGCTACCCGAAAGGAACGGTAACATCCATCTCGAATCAGAACAATGTGCATGATGAGATATAATATCAGAGTAGATCACTACTAAACTAAAACTTTCATTCAATAACAAATAGTTAAAGCGGAAATGAAAGCAGGATAAGAATGAACCATAATAAACTTTATTACATTTTACATCTCTCCAATTACACTTACATGATATTACAATGCCTTTCCTCACAATACATGGTTCACTCGAAACATAAAAGAAAGGTACCTCTGCTAGACCCTCTAGGTCACTATGCTGCTGGGCACTTGCCCCTGACGTAAGCCTCGCCGTCTGCATCTGAACCGTCTCGTCTGCTGTATCCAAAGCTGAACCTGTGGGGGGGGGGGTCACCCAAGGGGTGTGAGAACTTTCGAGCGAGTTCCCAGTGGGTTCATCCACCGAGAAGAAATGTCCTACACCACTTGGTCCAATGGAAGCAACAATAATAGTGCTAGGAAACTAAATCATCAATGTCAATCTGCAGCTATGCAATGTACCAGGTCACTACACTATCTGTGTAAAACCAACTACCCAGCACTAAACCGACTAGCCACCCTAGGCTGCTAAGCACCAACTCGGCCACTATGCCGCTACACACAGGGTTCAACTAACCCGGCCACCTTGGCCACTCTATTTTCTTTGTTCTTTAGATTCTGGTGCTTTAGTTCAAGTTAACCCTCAGAAGTCCTTATCCAACGGGCCCGAGCCCGGTAGTCCTGCTACCATAAGATAAGGATTCTAAGGTTGCCGATAACACCCGCGAGTGTTACCCCGTCCTACGAAGTAAATGTGTTCTTCGGACCACCTGCATCGGGGAGGGGGCTTCCCTCGTGTCCGGAATGGTGCACCCGGGGAGAGGGCAAGCCGGTAACCCTTTACGTCCCGCAGAACCACATTTCACCTTCGAAGGCACGCCCGTTTTATTATCTTTGTATTTCAGTGTTTTGTCCTACGGCTGAAGCGTACCGAACGGGTCTCTACCCGGGAGAGGGATTAACCGCCCGTGCCTCCTACTTGGCCTGGCTTCACCGTTGGACCTTTAAGTCCTCTTGGTTTTCCTTTCTTTTCACTTTAGTTCTTAGCCTCTTTGCTTTTGAACATTTACTTTTCTTTTCTTTCTCACTCGGCCTTTCAGCTCACATTGCCACTGGCAAATCTCTTCCTCTTTTCTTAGAGGGTTGGCTCTTTACTTTTATTCTTAGCCCTTCGAAAGTACCTCGTCCGACGGCCCACTGCCCAGGGAGTCCTGCTCCACATGACGAGTCCCAAATTCGAAGGCGCCATTTGCATTCTCTTTATGCTTTTTAGCCACTTTTAGCTTGCTTTTAACTTAAAGCCTTTTTCCTTAAGCAATTACTTGTTTTGCTTATTAACCACTTTTTCATCTCTTACCCTAGGTCTTACCATACGGGTAACCAGCGAGTCTCCTGGACTCTTACATATTTCACTTTCTTTATTTAACTCGAGTTGAAGTTAAAGTTATTGTCCCTTTGCCCGGACACCCTATGACTCTTTCTAGGGTTGTATTTGTTGATTCTTTTGACTCTGGGGTCTCATCCCATTTTTCCGATTTCTTACTGAATTCTAGAGTTAGCTTGACTCTATTATTCGGTTCCTTTATTAACTTAGAGTTGCGCCGACTCTAATTTCATGTTCCACTTTTATCTTAGAGTTCCACTGACTCCCTGTTGATTACTGGTTCACTTTAGGTTCTCTTTACCTAAGTTTCATATCATACTCATCCTAGAGTCCCGCGACTCTATGTTGATCACTCTATCCAGTGTCCTTAGGTTATCTCCTAAGACAGTGCCACTCGTTCAATCCTAGGATAATTCCTAAGTTTTAATGCCACTCTGTGAACCCTGAAGCTAGGTTTTCTCCTAGTCTTACTACCAACAAGTTTCCCTTCCTTATGTCACATGATTCCTAGGGTCAAACCCTAACATGATCACAATCATAAAGGCTATTCATATTCATGCATGCGGCTATTTTCACATTCATCATAAAATAATATTTACCTTCTAGGCATGCAGATCTATCCTTTATCTCTGGCAACCAACAGTTGCACTTTTCGTCTGTGTCCTTTTACACATGCACATATATCATTTATCTCTGGCAACCAACAGTTGCACTTTTCATCTGTGTCCTTTGACACATGCACATATATCATTTATCTCTGGCAACCAACAGTTGCACTCTTTCATTTAATCCCAGTCACACAGGCAATTATAATCATAATTACCTAACGCCTCTAGCAGGCTACTATCATGCTTCGAATTGAAAAACAAAGGAGCAAGGGGAGAGGTCACCCCTTTTCGGCAGAATTCCCCACCTTGTAGCGTCCCCAATTGCTTGTAGACACTTGCAATTGGTCTCCGCGCGATTCCACCCTTTTATTCTCCAATACCTCCTAATGGCCCGCAGACACTGGTAATTGGCCTCCGCGCGGCTCCACTTGGTACCTCGAGTTTGCACGCGAATCGGGGCATGCCTCGCTGAAGGGTGCACACCCAAGTGGTGCACGTCTCTCAGGCCCTGCACGCAAAACGGTGCACACTGTTAGTGACGGCATGCTAAACGGTGCGCGACAACACGACCTGCACGCGAAACGGAGCACATACCCCAAATTGGCTCGCAAAACGATGCACGCTCCACTGTAGGGGTGCACGCGGAGCAGTGCACGTTTGTTTAGTTCTGCACGCAAAACGAGACGCATCGTTAGAGCCGGTACGTAAAACGATGCGCGATAGCGCGAACTGCACGCGAAACGGTGCACGTACCTCAAAACTGCACGCAAAACGGTGCACATTCGACTGTGGGGTTGCACGCATAACGGTGCACCTTTGTTTGGTCCTGAACACAACACGAGATACATTATTAGAGTCTACACGTAAAACTGTGCGCGATAACACGAACGGCACGCGAAACGGTGCACGTACCTCGAAACTGCACGCAAAACGGTGCAACTTTAACTGTAGGGTTGCACGCATAACGGTGCACACTTTTCCGACCCTGCACGCAAAACGGAGCGTATCATTAGAGTCTATTCGACAAACGGTGTCCGCTAGTCCAACCTGCGCGCAAAACGGAGCACATACCTCGTGTCGGCACGCAAAACGAGACGCGTCAAAAACGCCCGCAAAACTCGGGCAGTAAGACGGCACAGAAAGGTTGGTTCCCTAACATGCATATGGGTAAGGGGTCAAATCCAACATCCAAAAGGAAGTATAGAAACTGTGCCGAAAATACCACAAAATATGATAAACGGCCTACCTCGACGGCATCGCGTAGTCTATTTGGCTCTTCGGAGCAATTTGCGCGCTCCACGAAGCCCTCGACGCCTCGCCGCAACACTCCCCAACCTCCCCCCTCGCTCTCCCTCACTCTCGGTTGAAGAAGAAACCGAAGAAGGAGAAGAATGGTGGCTTGCGGGGGAGGAAGAAGAGAAGAAAAAGAGAAAGGGAGAGGGAGTGGTCCACGGTGCACGGTGCACCGTGCACCGGCCGGTGCACCGCACCCACCCGGGTGCACCCGGCCCACCGCAAGAAAAGGGCGGCCACGTGGCCGCATCACTGCGCGCCACGCGGCCGCGGTGCCTGCGCAGAGGCGCGTGACACGCGCCCGTTACACGGGCGCGCGACCACGCGCCTGCGCGCGCCAACAGGGGTCCGCCGCGTGGCGGCCCCCCTGTGGCCCGCGCAGAAGGTGCGCCTGCGCACCTGACGCGCCCTGCGCATCGGGTCACATCAGCCGCGGACCCTCGGGTTCCGTGCCACGCGGGACTGTGCCGCGACGCCTCGATTTGCGTGCCGCTTTGCCTCGAAAAGCGCGCACGCTACCGGACTCCAAATCAACAAATAAATAGTCCATTCTTAGCGATTTCGCGCGCTGAGTCCAGAAACGATATCCGTTTCTCCAAATTCTCATCCAATAATTTGTCGAATTCCCCCGGATAGCCCACTGATCCGGTTTTCCGCACCGGGTCCAATTCTGACGCCCGATTTGCCGAATTGCGACTCTAAAATTCCCCGGAAGCGCCCAGAGAGGAATTATTCAATCCCACTTCGCCCGGGGCCCAATTTGACATCGACGACACGCGAAATCACTTCTGAACACGCGACGGGTCCTCCAATGACCCACGCGATCTCTTTTTAAGCCCGGTTTCCAACGCTTGTGCCCAAGTTGCACAGCAATTCCATTTCTTGGGCCCAACACGCGTCCAATCACGGCCAAGGCCACCGAAAGCCACTGAACAACCAGCAAACCCTATGCTGGGAATTCCGGGACCCTTTTTGATTTGACAAAAGTCCCACTGTCCTTGAATTCACTGGCGGAGCCCGTTCTCTCAATCCGGGTGTCCGATCAACGCGAAACTCTTACTGTGGCCTTAAAACATATTTACGGAGCTCCCGTAATTTTCTCAGCATTTTCCGAGACTGTGAATTTTCCACTTACAATCTGGGCCCACTCTCCTATATAAGATTTTAGATATCTTATTTTAATCCCGATTTGGGCCCAATTCATTTCCAGGTCATCCTGTACTTTTCTAACTCAATAAAATAGTATTTCATACCATTTTATTTACATTTATTTATTTTCTAGATTTCCGGTTCACTACATTCTACCCTCCTTAAAATAAGTTTCGTCCTCGAAACTTGAGTCACATCTCGACTCCTAATCAATCAAGAGGGGAAAACTTGCCCTTGCTAACAGGCTCACCGAACCTCGCGACTGGCGTTACACTGCCTGCTCGCCCACACATAAATGAGCAGCTCATTCCAGGACCCCTATCTCAACTCAGGGACACTCAGACTTGGTGTCTGGCCACTTTCCCCAAGTGGGTGAGAGACATATTGTGTACGTGCTCTCTCAATTGCCACGAACGACCAAATCTTTTCTTGCGAAATCTTCTCTTCCTTAATTTCGCCATCATTTTTCACAATAAGGTTGCATTTGCAACTAATTACATCTACCGCACTTTTGGTCGCTCGCTGTCTAATGTGGAGGGCAAAGGCCAATCCACAAGTCCTCAACTATCACGCACGCTGCTAGCGCTCTAAGTCCACGGGTTATCAGTTAACCCGATATCTCGGACCACTAATAGGTCACAGATCACGGTCCAATAGGGTCTATAGTCCCAAAACTAATCCAACCCTCGTGTGAAAACCCGCTCAACAGGCCAAACCATCGCCACTCACTGGGCGGCATCGCCCCTCACTGGGCGGCATCTCTCTAGCACACAGATCCAATCGTTAAACGGGTAGTTCCACACTTAGGATTACTACTCCAATACTCCCACTAGGAGCTATAGTATCACAACCATCAAACCTTCGCCACTCACTGGGCGGCATCGCCACTCGTTGGCGGCATCGCCCCTCACTGGGCGGCATCTCAATCATCACTAGCACTACGGCCTAGTCAAATCACCCTCTCTGTGTACTAACAGCCTCAAGGCTCACACGTGGCATTCCACGTCTCCGGGTTATTGCTCGGACTACCGCCCCGACCGAATCTCTATCATGCCCTGCCATCAGGTCTCGGGCCGCTGTCTCTCACGGCCGACTGCGCCTACCCACTGGGCTACAGGCCCACAGTCCATAAACATGGTCCAGGCACGGATCGTCCCCAAGCGAACCCGCCAATCGTCGCCACGCGACCACTATGCTCACTGAGCAAAACCAACTAACCAGTCGTCAATCCACGACCCAAACTCTCTATCAACTCTGGCCACACTGGGCAAAGGCTAACGTGCCACCTAGTCAGCTCTCTCTGGCTAAACGATACTTGTGCTCCACGAGCACCCAAACAGTTGGGCATCCAGCGCCCCCATGTTAACTCGCAAATATCTAGTGTTAAGCAACTTGCTTATACACGCGTATGACTCCCGCACACCTCTCCCAACTAGGTTGAGGTATCACAACCACTGTTCATCAACTCTGGTGATTAACTCGCAAATCCTACGGTGGCAATCCTTGCCATTATGCCGATCCCTCAGACCGGCGCCATAAGACTCCCGCTTACTTGCGAGGTTTTCGAATCTCGAAACCTATCCTGGGTCTTACCAACCCCACTATGCGGCACTCAGGCATGAAGACATGCCACACAGTCACTACCATCATCAGGGCGAACTTTCGCCACTAGGCCCATAAGTCTTTCTTGCCCTGACATTTAGGACACAGCAACTTGGCTCTCGCAACAAAGCGATTACCGGCGTTTCATGAGTCGGTCCCTCACTGGACCTCATCAACTATACTTTGCTGGCAAATCAGCTGACACAAGCTTACGGCATCTTTCACAGAAGGTGCAGGGTGCGCCGACAAAGGTTCGGCGACCACCTGCCACACTTTCTACTGTTGCCTCTTAGCTTGAGCTATTTCCCATTTTCTTGAGATAGTGTCTCTCGCCCATCTAGGCGACGTAATCCGCTTCCCTGCCGGCGGAAGACCTCCGCGTATCGGCAAGAAGCATTGATCTGCTGCTGGACCGCATCAACAAGAGCGGTCACCTACATCGCAGCTCGTATACCACGCTTGACCTCGAGTCCTCTCGAGACTCGAGTCAAACAGGTGCGTTTCCCTATGTGGTGTCATCGCCAATATGTACACCATAACGAAACAACCAGCCCAAACTTAGCCGTTTGGGCAACGCGCGGTCTATGTACCAACAAAAGGGCTCGTCGACCCAATCGTGCGAAAGTATAAGAGGGTACTCCTTTTCATCTCCAACATTACGTTGTCGGCCGCCCAACGTAATATCCGAAGGATGAAAGCTCGTTGCCCTCGATCAATTCCCAACATCCTTTTTTGGGAACGACAGAAACCCAATCAAGTACTTTCGCCTAATAATCCGCACGCTCTCTCGTGCTAATCCCTAGGGTCTCCCTAAGGTTGCTAACCACCTAGGACTATTCCTAGGCTCTGATACCACTCTAATCTGTCACGACCCGGAACCGAAAATTTTTGCGGTTCGGGCACGCCGACAGACCCGCCAATCGGGCACGACATTTCGCTACCCGAAAGGAACGGTAACATCCATCTCGAATCAGAACAATGTGCATGATGAGATATAATATCAGAGTAGATCACTACTAAACTAAAACTTTCATTCAATAACAAATAGTTAAAGCGGAAATGAAAGCAGGATAAGAATGAACCATAATAAACTTTATTACATTTTACATCTCTCCAATTACACTTACATGATATTACAATGCTTTTCCTCACAATACATGGTTCACTCGAAACATAAAAGAAAGGTACCTCTGCTAGACCCTCTAGGTCACTATGCTGCTGGGCTCTTGACCCTGACGTAAGCCTCGCCGTCTGCATCTGAACCGTCTCGTCTGCTGTATCCAAAGCTGAACCTGTGTGGGGGGGGTCACCCAAGGGGTGTGAGAACTTTCGAGCGAGTTCCCAGTGGGTTCATCCACCGAGAAGAAATGTCCTACACCACTTGGTCCAATGGAAGCAACAATAATAGTGCTAGGAAACTAAATCATCAATGTCAATCTGCAGCTATGCAATGTACCAGGTCACTACACTATCTGTGTAAAACCAACTACCCAGCACTAAACCGACTAGCCACCCTAGGCTGCTAAGCACCAACTCGGCCACTATGCCGCTACACACAGGGTTCAACTAACCCGGCCACCTTGGCCACTCTATTTTCTTTGTTCTTTAGATTCTGGTGCTTTAGTTCAAGTTAACCCTCAGAAGTCCTTATCCAACGGGCCCGAGCCCGGTAGTCCTGCTACCATAAGATAAGGATTCTAAGGTTGCCGATAATACCCGCGAGTGTTACCCCGTCCTACGAAGTAAATGTGTTCTTCGGACCACCTGCATCGGGGAGGGGGCTTCCCTCGTGTCCGGAATGGTGCACCCGGGGAGAGGGCAAGCCGGTAATGTCACGCCCCGAGGTCGAAACTGCGACCCGGGCTCGCCAACAGATCCGCCATCTGTACGGAAACTGCCGTACAGACGAAGCGTCTACCCTGCAAGTCAGAACTAAAACTAAAAACATGTATCAGAGCTGAACTATAAATCAAAAGCTGAAGAAAACTACACAAGAAAACTGAAATAAATAAAGCTCCACTAATACAAAACTCCTCAATACAGGTCTCTCAAATGAAAAACAAAATACAAGCCTCACCCTCTCAGTACAAATATCCAAATCTCTAAGTACAAAAGTGGAAACATAAAACAACAGGGTACGTCTACCTTTGACTCAAATGCTGGTAAGGAACTACTCGGCCACGTCCTCACCTCGATGAGCTGTCTCCGCGTGAGCTAAGCCGGAACAGCAGCCTCAGAAAACCTGTCACCGCAGCGGGTGTGAGATCTACTACAGAAGGTAGATCTCAGTGGGTACCGTCATCAACATCCACGGTATGCCCACTAAGTCCACTGGAGGCACAACAAATAGGTATGCAAAAAGATAATAGGAAAGCAGGAAAGGAACTATAGCTAATGTGAACCAATATCATGCTCAAGAAAACACTACTCTGATCCTGCTATGCATACACTCTCACTACAATAATATGCCTCAAGTACCATGCTCGAAGGAAAGCCCATCTATGAACATGCTATGCCATCACTCTCTCATATCACCCAATCTCAATGACTGCCTCATAGGGTCCAGTCAAGCCTGCGCCAAACCTACTGCCACCTCATCCTCACTAGGACGGGACTTACGTAGGGCGTCCCACACGGACTATATCAAGCGAACTCTAGTGTATCAACTAGTCGCATCATCGCAGCCTCGTCAGGCTCGGTATCATCACACACACCCGGGTGGTAGCTCGAGGGGAGCGACCCCACCGAACTCAAGTATCTCATCTGTATCACTGTCTCATAAGCGGCACATGCAGGCTATAGTCCACGATCAAACAGATCGGCAACACGATGCCCAGAAACGCAACTCTGTCGGAAAAAGACTCCACGACTCAAACAGGAAGACCCAAACACTCTCACAGCTATGTCGGAGAACCCTCAACGACTCAATCTGATAATGCACGACCCATGGCTGAGTCGGGAAACCTCCACGACTCTATCTGCCAGAACCCCCAAAACTCTCAAGGCTAAGTGGGAGAGCCATCTCCACCTCTAAATCAGAAATACAACCCATGATCTAGAATAACCTCATCAATCCCAACAAGAAAGAAGAACTCTCATGACACTAGGACTCGACAGTCAATGCGCTAAAAAAAAAACACTCGGCCCTCTGGCATAAGTACACATGCAACTCAAACAATCTGGACCATTCATAATGTTCTCAATAATTAAAATAAATCCTTTTAGAAAATAGAGTTTTATATAAAACGGGGTACTAAAAATATATGAAGGTCCAGATGCAGCCTGAATCTCAAATGAACATGCAGTCTAGTGTCAAATAACTTCTAGATCATACTAAAAATGTCTGGGGCTCAAGAATGTCATTCTATAATTTTCTAGGCAACTATCAGATTATCAATATAAGGAAATAAGCTAAACATGATCAATATGCTTACAGAAGCATTAGAGGGCATTCCATAAATCTCGAAGAAATTCCAACCCACCTGGAACGCATTCCGCAGGCAACGCTGAAGTTGGTGTAGTGCCGAAACCTCGAACTGTTGAAACCTTGAAAATCGTGCCGTGCGCGCGCACACCGCCACGAATCACTAAAAATCCTCGAAAGCTCGAGCATAAGTTAAATACATAAGTCGAAGTCCACCAACAAAAAGGTAAACCACAGAACACTTAAACTTCATACTTGCAATAATGAGTCCACAGCACCCTCAAGAAGCTCCAACATTAAAGATCCGCCCACATCAAATCTACTTACATAAAATAAAAATCCACAAAACCAATACTTATATTTTTGGCTCTCAGCAAAGAACAAGTCCTCAATAACATCAACTTAATTAAGAGTTCACAACACCCCTCAAGCATCCAAAATTACACATCCAGCTCACATTCTCAGCCCCAAGCAGCACACTAATTAAAATATAAAGTTCATCCAACCACAACAGCTCCAAAAGCTTACATAATTAATTTACATAAATCCATTTGCACCCAACAGGTTCACATGACACACACTTCACACATTCACAGCACCTTCACAATTATTCAAATCCCCCTACTCTCTCTCAAGTTGCAACAGCACACTAATTCACAAATGCCCACATAATACTATTCACTTAATTCCATCTATAACATCAGCATATTAAAAAGCTTCCAAAAGCACACACTAATTTCACTATTAATTTATTCACAAACACCCACTGTACACCCATAATCCCACAGCACCAACTCAATTTAGCTCATATAAATAAATTACATAATTCCATTGAAGTCCACACAAAATTCTAGCACAAAGCAACTGCCCACATTTCACTTAAAATCCATCACACCAACAGCTCTCATAAAAAAACAAGTTCACCTATACACCATTTACTTAAACACCCACACTCTACAGATAGCTTCAACACCACACTATGCTCACAATAAATCTTATGACCACCTACAGTTTCACTGCACAAAACGAAATCCAAAAACCCAATTCTCTGCTCTCAACACACACAAGCATCCATAGCACACTATTTAAAAGAAAACTCAAGTCCATCAGCACTCACACTCAATCTACATCTCCCCTGTACACCAGCTTCCAAAGAAAACCCCCACAACACAAAATCTCCATTGCACACTAATTAAATAAAGTCCACATATACTGCACACACACACACACACACCACATTCCAATAAACAAAATACAAACTCCACTTAAGCACCATACACACCAACCAATTCTGTAGCTCCAACAACAGCAAGAAAGAACCCAACAGCACATTCAAACACAAGGTCCAATTACTCATATAACATACCATACAAGGATTCTTCTCTCTCTATCTCCATCGCCTTGAGTCCACCAACAAGCTTACATAGCAATTTTATACCAAATCACCATATAAATAACAAAAATCCACCAAAGCATCAATATTAAACATCAACATCATCATCTTCATCAACATCATCAATAACCTCAAGTTGAAGCCCTGATGTTGAGGTGGGAAGTAGAATCACCAATTGCTCTATACTTGGTAGCAACACTTTCATCAAACCGACTTGAATGCCAAACTCCAATCATCTTCACAACAATCCTCAAGATGATGCCCTCTATTAAGGCTTGACGGTGCTCCACTCGGCTTTACACGGCAACAAGACGAAGGCCCACACCACCTCCACCAATTCCTTCATTTTTTTTTTCCTCTTCTCTAATCTTCTTCTTCTTCTCCTTCAATATTTTCCTCTGTTTTGCTTTTGCTTCCTCTGCTTGGAGAGGAAGAAGTGGTGGTGAGGTGGCGTTAATTAGCTACAGGCTAATTAAGGGGAGGAGTGGGTAGTTGGGAGCATTTAATGCTCAACCAAAATATCCCAACACACATTAAATCCAAACACAAAAATCCACTCCCTGCATTCCTTCTCTACAACACAAGCAAAAGCCAAATAAATATCTCCCATAATTAATAAATAATTTAATTAACCCAAATTAGGCCAACTCCAAGTCACTTTTTGTCTTCGGGGTCTCTGCACCGGCCCGAAACCTCCCGAACCCAGCTGTAATCTAAAAATACACATGTCCACAGCTTTTCCTCCTCAAACAGCTCAACCGTGGAGTCGGTGTGCTCATTCCAAAAAAACCGGCTCCAAAATTGCCAGTTTCAACTCACTTTTTGCCCTCGGGTCCTCCGTGTCAGTCCGAAACCTCCCAAACTCCGCTGTAGTCGCAAAGTATACCTGTTCCTAGTATTTCCAAATTTTTCTGCACCCCACTGAAGTCGAGGCTTCCCCGAAGCCAGTCTCCACTATCGGCGCATAATGCCCGAAAAAAATCCCGAATCAAGCTGGGGCTTCCGCGTAGATCCGAATCAACCTGAACTCATCTGTAATCCAATATGGAGCACGCTTGAGGCGATTTATCCGCACCACGCCATCTCACGAGGTCGGTGCGCTATCCGAAATCCCGGTACTCTACAGGTAACCCTTTACGTCCCGCAGAACCACATTTCACCTTCGAAGGCACGCCCGTTTTATTATCTTTGTATTTCAGTTGTTTTGTCCTACGGCTGAAGCGTACCGAACGGGTCTCTACCCGGGAGAGGGATTAACCGCCCGTGCCTCCTACTTGGCCTGGCTTCACCGTTGGACCTTTAAGTCCTCTTGGTTTTCCTTTCTTTTCACTTTAGTTCTTAGCCTCTTTGCTTTTGAACATTTACTTTTCTTTTCTTTCTCACTCGGCCTTTCAGCTCACATTGCCACTGGCAAATCTCTTCCTCTTTTCTTAGAGGGTTGGCTCTTTACTTTTATTCTTAGCCCTTCGAAAGTACCTCGTCCGACGGCCCACTGCCCAGGGAGTCCTGCTCCACATGACGAGTCCCAAATTCGAAGGCGCCATTTGCATTCTCTTTATGCTTTTTAGTCACTTTTAGCTTGCTTTTAACTTAAAGCCTTTTTCCTTAAGCAATTACTTGTTTTGCTTATTAACCACTTTTTCATCTCTTACCCTAGGCCTTACCATACGGGTAACCAGCGAGTCTCCTGGACTCTTACATATTTCACTTTCTTTATTTAACTCGAGTTGAAGTTAAAGTTATTGTCCCTTTGCCCGGACACCCTATGACTCTTTCTAGGGTTGTATTTGTTGATTCTTTTGACTCTGGGGTCTCATCCCATTTTCCCGATTTCTTACTGAATCCTAGAGTTAGCTTGACTCTATTATTCGGTTCCTTTATTAACTTAGAGTTGCGCCGACTCTAATTTCATGTTCCACTTTTATCTTAGAGTTCCACTGACTCCCTGTTGATTACTGGTTCACTTTAGGTTCTCTTTACCTAAGTTTCATATCATACTCATCCTAGAGTCCCGCGACTCTATGTTGATCACTCTATCCAGTGTCCTTAGGTTATCTCCTAAGACAGTGCCACTCGTTCAATCCTAGGATAATTCCTAAGTTTTAATGCCACTCTGTGAACCCTGAAGCTAGGTTTTCTCCTAGTCTTACTACCAACATGTTTCCCTTCCTTATGTCACATGATTCCTAGGGTCAAACCCTAACATGATCACAATCATAAAGGCTATTCATATTCATGCATGCGGCTATTTTCACATTCATCATAAAATAATATTTACCTTCTAGGCATGCAGATCTATCCTTTATCTCTGGCAACCAACAGTTGCACTTTTCGTCTGTGTCCTTTACACATGCACATATATCATTTATCTCTGGCAACCAACAGTTGCACTTTTCATCTGTGTCCTTTGACACATGCACATATATCATTTATCTCTGGCAACCAACAGTTGCACTCTTTCATTTAATCCCAGTCACACAGGCAATTATAATCATAATTACCTAACGCCTCTAGCAGGCTACTATCATGCTTCGAATTGAAAAACAAAGGAGCAAGGGGAGAGGTCACCCCTTTTCGGCAGAATTCCCCACCTTGTAGCGTCCCCAATTGCTTATAGACACTTGCAATTGGTCTCCGCGTGATTCCACCCTTTTTATTCTCCAATACCTCCTAATGGCCCGCAGACACTGGTAATTGGCCTCCGCGCGGCTCCACTTGGTACCTCGAGTTTGCACGCGAATCGGGGCATGCCTCGCTGAAGGGTGCACACCCAAGTGGTGCACGTCTCTCAGGCCCTGCACGCAAAACGGTGCACACTGTTAGTGACGGCACGCTAAACGGTGCGCGACAACACGACCTGCACGCGAAACGGAGCACATACCCCAAATTGGCTCGCAAAACGGTGCACGCTCCACTGTAGGGGTGCACGCGGAGCAGTGCACGTTTGTTTAGTTCTGCACGCAAAACGAGACGCATCGTTAGAGCCGGTACGTAAAACGATGCGCGATAGCGCGAACTGCACGCGAAACGGTGCACGTACCTCAAAACTGCACGCAAAACGGTGCACATTCGACTGTGGGGTTGCACGCATAACGGTGCACCTTTGTTTGGTCCTGAACACAACACAAGATACATTATTAGAGTCTACACGTAAAACTGTGCGCGATAACACGAACGGCACGCGAAACGGTGCACGTACCTCGAAACTGCACGCAAAACGGTGCAACTTTAACTGTAGGGTTGCACGCATAACGGTGCACACTTTTCCGACCCTGCACGCAAAACGGAGCGTATCATTAGAGTCTATTCGACAAACGGTGTCCGCTAGTCCAACCTGCGCGCAAAACGGAGCACATACCTCGTGTCGGCACGCAAAACGAGACGCGTCAAAAACGCCCGTAAAACTCGGGCAGTAAGACGGCACAGAAAGGTTGGTTCCCTAACATGCATATGGGTAAGGGGTCAAATCCAACATCCAAAAGGAAGTATAGAAACTGTGCCGAAAATACCACAAAATATGATAAACGGCCTACCTCGACGGCATCGCGTAGTCTATTTGGCTCTTCGGAGCAATTTGCGCGCTCCACGAAGCCCTCGACGCCTCGCCGCAACACTCCCCAACCTCCCCCCTCGCTCTCCCTCACTCTCGGTTGAAGAAGAAACCGAAGAAGGAGAAGAATGGTGGCTTGCGGGGGAGGAAGAAGAGAAGAAAAAGAGAAAGGGAGAGGGAGTGGTCCACGGTGCACGGTGCACCGTGCACCGGCCGGTGCACCGCACCCACCCGGGTGCACCCGGCCCACCGCAAGAAAAGGGCGGCCACGTGGCCGCATCACTGCGCGCCACGCGGCCGCGGTGCCTGCGCAGAGGCGCGTGACACGCGCCCGTTACACGGGCGCGCGACCACGCGCCTGCGCGCGCCAACAGGGGTCCGCCTCGTGGCGGCCCCCCTGTGGCCCGCGCAGAAGGTGCGCCTGCGCACCTGACGCGCCCTGCGCGTCGGGTCACATCAGCCGCGGACCCTCGGGTTCCGTGCCACGCGGGACTGTGCCGCGACGCCTCGATTTGCGTGCCGCTTTGCCTCGAAAAGCGCGCACGCCTACCGGACTCCAAATCCAACAAATAAATAGTCCATTCTTAGCGATTTCGCGCGCTGAGTCCAGAAACGATATCCGTTTCTCCAAATTCTCATCCAATAATTTGTCGAATTCCCCCGGATAGCCCACTGATCCGGTTTTCCGCACCGGGTCCAATTCTGACGCCCGATTTGCCGAATTGCGACTCTAAAATTCCCCGGAAGCGCCCAGAGAGGAATTATTCAATCCCACTTCGCCCGGGGCCCAATTTGACATCGACGACACGCGAAATCACTTCTGAACACGCGACGGGTCCTCCAATGACCCACGCGATCTCTTTTTAAGCCCGGTTTCCAACGCTTGTGCCCAAGTTGCACAGCAATTCCATTTCTTGGGCCCAACACGCGTCCAATCACGGCCAAGGCCACCGAAAGCCACTGAACAACCAGCAAACCCTATGCTGGGAATTCCGGGACCCTTTTTGATTTGACAAAAGTCCCACTGTCCTTGAATTCACTGGCGGAGCCCGTTCTCTCAATCCGGGTGTCCGATCAACGCGAAACTCTTACTGTGGCCTTAAAACATATTTACGGAGCTCCCGTAATTTTCTCAGCATTTTCCGAGACTGTGAATTTTCCACTTACAATCTGGGCCCACTCTCCTATATAAGATTCTAGATATCTTATTTTAATCCCGATTTGGGCCCAATTCATTTCCAGGTCATCCTGTACTTTTCTAACTCAATAAAATAGTATTTCATACCATTTTATTTACATTTATTTATTTTCTAGATTTCCGGTTCACTACAACAACAATCCACAATTACATAAAGTTCCACACAAATTCTATGTTCAAAAATCTGCAAGAACAGTCCTCATTCACACGAAATTTTCACCTAAAAATAATTCTCAATAAATTCCGATAAAAATATCACGACAATCCTCGCGAAGTGTAGATGTCGATAGGCTCTTGAATCGTCGAAATCCGATACCCGAAAGTGGAGATAAAAATCCACGAAGTAGCAGCTGTCCAGAAACTCAAACAGTCACAAAGGGTAGTTAAAATGTACCCCAAACCCCTGTAAAAGCTCAAATCCAGCAGAAACGTCCAACACGGAAAACGTAGATTTACCTCTTGTGAAAGCGCTGTCGAAGAAGTCGTCCAAAAATAAGGTTGGGGTAGCTCTGCAGGTCTCCCAGACGAAAATGCGACAGAAATGGGCCTCCAACAGTAGAACGTCGCTCCGCACTACGAGGTAGAAAACACAGTCGTCGCGGCCTCCAGAAAATCTGAGATTTCACCAAGAGATGGGCAAGAGGGAGAGGAAGATTTCATATAGGGGAGCAGAGGCTAAAACCCACGGGAAAGGCACAAAATCGCGTCCTAAATGGCCTATTTATAGGCCCACAAGGAAAATCAGCCCAAAAACCCAAGTTGACCACTTTCGGGCCCACTTTCGGGTGCCCGAAAAGTTTCGGGCGCCTACAGTGTTGGGCCCAGGCCCAACACTGTTCACGCCCGAAACTCCCTCAAGCCGCCACATGTCCGCCGAACAGCAAACATTGGTGCAGGGCCACTCAGAAGCCGCCACGTGTCCCGCCGAACAGGGAACACCGGTGCGAACCACTGAGAACCCGCCACGTGTCCGCACCTGCACACAGTATGGCGGTGGCGCCCGCCAATGAGCGGGCGCCACGTGTCCTCCCCGGCTGACCCGCCGACCGGCTGCCGCTCCCGCCGGTCGCGCGACGTGGGTCGCACGTGGGCACGCGTCCCGAGGTACCTGCCGCGCGCTTCGTGCACCGCGCAAGCTGCACCCGCCAATCAGGGAGTGACACGTGTCCCCTGCACCCGGTCCACGCCTTCCGCAGGAATTCCGTGGACCGCGCCGCGTGCACCGAGCAACCGGAGGCTGCCACGTGTCCCCCCCGCCTGGTCCATGCACCGCCGCGCTCACCCGGTAGACCGCGCGCCTTGGGCCCGCCAATCAGGCGGTGCCACGTGTCCCTGCGCCGGGTTTGTGCACCCCGCCGCGCTACTCTGTGGACCGCGCATCCTGAACCGGCCAATGACAGGCCGCCACGTGGCATCCCGGCGGTTTACGACCCCTCCCATGCACCAAAATCCACTAAAAACTTCCGGGTGTCTGTTTTTGGGCATCCGGACTCCAAATTAAACAAACAAAAAGTCATTTTCAAGCATTTTTCTGTGCTGAATCCAATTCCGACCTCCGTTTGGCCTGATTCTTTTCAGAAATTTCGACAAACCCAGCCGAAGGCCAACACAGCCAAAAGAAACACACAGGGTCCATCAGTAGCATCCTATTGATGCACCGTGGGCCTGATACACCAATACTAGGTGTTCTAATAGTGGATTCATCGGAAGGACGCTGCATGGGAACTAGGGCCACTACACAGAGGACCAGAGGCGCGCCAGGAGGAGGACAACGCTCGGACGATCGGCCTTGCGTGATCTGCGGCGGGGCGCACTGAGTGACGGAATGCTCCAAGAGACAGGACCATTATTTTCGATGTGGCAAGCAGGGGCACTTTCGCTTCAACTGCCCCCTGAACCAAGGCACAGCATCTCCAGCAGCTTCCGTGCCGTCATTCCAGCATGCTGGGCGAGGTAAAGCCCCGATGGCGTCAGCTTCCAGACCGCCAGCACCCCGACCAGCAGGGGACAGGCCGCCGCCATCGGGAGGCCGCGTCTACTCAATGAACCAGCAGGAGGCATACCCATCTGAGCACGTTGTCGCAGGTATCACACTTGTTTTCGTTTACCGTGCTAGAACCCTTTTTGATACCGGAGCAACCCTCTCGTTTATGTCTTGTGACTTTGCACTGACCCATGGTTTTGAGACGAGACCCTTACCCAGTTTGATGTCTGTTCACACCGCGGGGGGATCCCTGGAGGCCCGCAACCTTATACCATCCTGCCCGATAAGGTTGGGGAGGCTTTCCTGCCCCTGGGATTTGGTAGTGATCCCAATGAAGGAATACGACGTGGTGCTAGGGATGGATTGGCTCACGTGGTACCAAGCGGTGATTGACTGTGAAAAGCGCCAGGTGCGGCTACTGTATCCAGAGTTCCCAGAGAACGTGTATTTGGTGTGCAAGAGTGTCTCCTTTTCGTCCATCATACCAGCGTCGCGAGCCAGGAAGCTAATTGAGGGAGGGTGCGTGGCCTACTTGGCGTCGGTGGCCTTGGTCACGGGACCCTCTACGGCACTCTCCGACATCCCGGTGGTGAGGGACTTCCCAGACGTCTTCCCGACGGAACTACCTGGACTACCCCCCGAGAGAGAGGTTGAGTTTCCAATCGAGCTTCCACCCGGTACCCGACTGATCACAAAGGCCCCCTACAGAATGGCCTTTGCAGAACTGAAGGAACTTAAGGCGCAGCTGGAAGATCTTCTGGACAAGGGATTCATTAGACCGAGCGTGTCGCCCTGGGGCGCATCGGTACTCTTCGTGCGAAAGAAAGACGGGAGTTTACGGCTTTGCATTGACTACCGGGAAATCAACAGGGTCACTGTGAAGAACAAATACCCCCTACCCAGGATCGATGACCTCTTTGATCAGTTGCGGGGAGCGACGGTATTTTCGAAGATTGACTTGCAGTGCGGCTACCATCAACTCAGAGTGAAAAATGAGGATATTCCGAAGACGGCCTTTCGGACCCGGTATGGCCACTACGAGTTCACCGTAATGCCGTTCGGGCTTACCAATGCCCCTGCGGTATTTATGGACATGATGAACCGGGTTTTTAAGCCCTTCTTGGACCTGTTCGTAGTGGTCTTCATTGACGACATCCTGAGCTACTCGCCCACCGATGAGGAGCACGAGGAGCATCTACGAATTGTTCTGCAGACTCTTAGGGAGCAGGAGTTGTACGCCAAACTCAAGAAATGCGAGTTCTGGCTTCGCGAGGTGGGGTTTCTAGGGCACATCATTTCAGCAGCAGGAATTGCGGTGGATCTTAAGAAAGTGGAGTCAGTGACCGACTGGCCCCAACCGACTTCGGTGACAGAGGTTCACAGTTTTCTGGGCCTTGCAGGATACTATAGGCGTTTTGTCGAGGGATTTTCGAAGATTGCAACCCCCCTAAACCGCTTAACCCGGAAAGGAGTAAAGTTCATTTGGACAACCCAATGCCAAGACAGTTTTGAGGAACTTAAGAAGCGGTTAACAAGAGCGCCTGTGCTTACTTTACCAACACCCGGGGAAGACTACGAGGTTTACTGCGACGCATCACGGACAGGATTGGGGGGAGTACTGATGCAACATGGAAAGGTTATCGCCTATGCGTCAAGACAACTCAAGGATTATGAGCAGAACTACCCGACTCATGACTTGGAGCTAGCTGCAGTGGTTTTTGTTCTGAAACTGTGGAGGCACTATCTCTATGGTGTGCACTGTAACGTGTTCTCTGACCACCAAAGCCTTAAATATCTCTTCACCCAGAAGGAGCTGAATCTGAGACAGAGATGGTGGTTGGAGTTGCTCAAGGACTACGACCTGTCAATCCAGTACCACCCTGGGAGGGCAAATGTTGTGGCCGATGCATTGAGCAGGAAGGGACAAGTAGAGGGGACTTCGGCGAGCACGATCACTCAGCAGGGCGACTTAATCGCGGAGTTCTCGCGTTTGAGATTGGAGGTTGTACCGGCAGGGACGGTTGAGCGACTTTTGTCCCTAACAGTCGCGCCGACCCTATTTGAGAGGATTCGAGAAGGCCAAGATACTGATCCGCAGCTGCAGCTGGAATGGGATAAGCTTTCCCTAGAGCAGAAAGGAGACTTTGCAGTGGGGACGGATGGCACCCTTCGGTTTCGAGGACGGATTTGTGTGCCCGATCTGCCAGACCTGAAGAAGGAGATCTTGACTGAAGCGCACTGCGCCCCCTACGCGGCGCACCCTGGAGGCACCAAGATGTACAGGGACCTCAGACAGACCTTCTGGTGGCCAAAGCTGAAAGGGGATGTGACGCGATTCGTAGCACATTGCCTGATTTGCCAGCAGGTGAAGGTCGAGCATCAGCGACCGGCGGGGAAATTGCAACCCCTACCTGTGCCCGAATGGAAATGGGAGCAAATCACGATGGACTTTGTCACCGGATTTCCACGTTCGCAGCAGGGGCACGACGCTGTCTGGGTCGTCGTGGATCAGCTAACGAAGTCAGCCCACTTCTTACCCATCCACACGACCTGGACACGCGATCGTCTGGCTCAAGTCTACATCGGCGAGATTGTGAGGCTACACAGGATACCGACATCTATTACTTCAGACAGAGACACAAGGTTCGTTTCGAACTTTTGGCAGAGTCTACAACGAGCCTTGGGGACCAAGCTTCATTTCAGCTCAGCCTTTCACCCCCAGACGGATGGACAATCCGAGCGGGTGATTCAGATCCTCGAGGACATGCTCCGAGCTTGCGTGCTGGATTTGGGAGACGGATGGTCGCGCTACCTACCCCTTGTAGAGTTCGCCTACAACAACAGCTACCAGGCGAGCATCCGGATGGCGCCGTACGAGGCATTGTACGGCAGACACTGTAGATCCCCAATTTGTTGGGACGACCTGGGGGAGCGGAAGTTTTTGGAACCGGATCTGGTAGAGGAAACAGAAGAAAAGGTACGCCTCATCAGACGGCGATTGGCGACCGCCCAGAGCCGGCAAAAGAGCTACGCAGACCGGAGACGTCGCAATTTGGAATTCCAGGTGGGAGAGCACGTGCTGTTGCGGGTTTCGCCGTCAAAGGGGTGAAGCGGTTTGGGTTGAGAGGCAAGCTGAGCCCACGGTATGTGGGGCCGTTGAGATCCTGGAGCGCATCGGCCCGGTGGCCTACCGCCTCGCCCTACCGCCGAACCTTGACCGAGTTCATGACGTGTTCCACGTGTCCATGCTTCGGAAGTATCTCCCCGATCCATCACGGGTGCTCGACATCTCTGCATTTGAGCTTAAAGAGGACCTGAGCTTCGAGGAATTGCCGGTGCGGATCCTAGCATGAGAGGACAAAAAGCTACGAAGTCGGACAATTCCCTACGTGAAGGTGCTTTGGAGCAGTCAAGAAGAACGTGAGGCAACTTGGGAACCAGAGTCAAAGATGAGGGAGTGCTATCCAGACCTCTTCGCCGCAGGTGAGGGTTAAGTTTCGAGGACGAAACTTGTTTTTAGCGGTGAGTGGTGTAAGACCTGGCCTTTCTTTGACCTTTTTCCGTTATCCCTTTTCTTATGACAGTCCGACTGAGGGTCTAATTTTGGTGTTTTTCCGGACAGTCCATCGGGGCTCGCAGACATTTTTAAGTGGTAGAGCTCGCGAAACGGAGCGCGAGGACGCGATCGGTTTCGGATTCCGACTCCCGGTTCAACCAGAATTAATTTTTTGAAGTTCGGACCCCCTGCAGGCGCACCGGGATTCGTGCGGGCGATCTGTGCTTTTTTCGAGGTAGTCTGTTATCCGACCCCTTTAATTGGCGAGCTAGGGCACGTTCAAGAAAGTTCCCTCTTTTTCACCTCCTCCCTCTCGTAGCACTAGGGCAACCCGAGGCGATCGAGCGAAAGGGGGGAGGGAAACGAAATCCCCATCTCTCTCTTCTTTTTCGTGCAAGGAGGCGACAGTGATTTGGGCGTTTGAGGCAAGGAAGGAACAGTGATCTCGCGCTCGCGGAACCGACGTTTGGACGATCCCCCTTCTCCTTCTCTCCCTCGGAGGACCCAAAGAGCGCGGGACGTTGTAGACTCGACAGTCGCACGGTCACGGACGAGCCGAGCCCCGGACGACATACATCGAGGTGGGTACATTCGCGGGGATTTTGGGAATAGGCATTTAATGTTAGAAATAGTATGTTAGGGGGCAAAGGTGAACAATAAGTCTCTTTCTGATTATGTTACTAACCCTGTTGTATTATTTTACTTACTATCGATGTGAGGCTCTAGTTCTGCTACACGCACACCGGCGGTTTGGCCACCGCGAGGGTGTGCTTTTCCGGAAAAGTGGTACGTTGACCCGTGTACCCCACGCGACGGTGGCGTTAGGAATGGGGCCCCTCGTAGGTGGGGGGTGTGAGCGGTGATGCCGAGATAGGTGCTCGGCGGCCGAGGCAGGTGCTCGGCGGGGGACACCGGGGTAGGGGCTCGGTGCGGTGGTCGGAAAGGTGCCCGGTGTTGTTTGGTACAGGGTGTGATTATCGCTGACGGTATATGAGAGGGACGGTTGCTCCGATTTTTGTGGTTTGCTATGTCTTAGTCCTTTTTGCTTATCATACTATTTCTAGTCACTGACTTCCCACTTCGTGACAGGTTCGTCCAGGGGCGAGTGCTAGGGCACCGGTGAGGCTGCGAGAGTGCTGTTCTGACATTGATCGACTTCAGACACAGTGACTCTTCTTTCCCTCTTTCTTTTATTACTCATGTTAGTTAGTTGTGGATTGCGACACCCCCGTGGGGTCGAAGTGGATGTTGCCTCTCTCTTTTCCATATGTGCGAATGAATATTATTTCCTTCTTTACTTGGCCGCTTTAAACAATGAAAAATAAAGAAAACCGTTTGCGAAAACCGCTTTTAAAACGTGGGTGTCGTGTGGGCACCGGATTTTAAAATCTTGTGAAATTTATGTGGTTTCGAACTGGTTTTACAAAAATTCGGCATCGGGTGGGTGCCGTTTTCAAAACTCTGTGGATTTATGTGGCTTTGAAACAGTTTTCTAAATAATGGCGTCGAGTGGACGCCGCTTTCAAAATCTTGTGATTATTTATCCTTTCAAATCAGTCGGCCCTTTTCCTTTGTGTAAAAGTTGCTGGAACGTTTGGAATGCTTGTTGTATGTATCTGTGCTTCGATTAGTGTGGTTAAAACCTGTATGTGATGCATATTGTAGTTGAGACGCCATGCATATACAAAGGAGACTCTACCCGTTTGCAGAGTGAATTTGTATATGCGGCGGGTCTGGGCACGCGCCGGGGAGTAAAGGTTTTCAAAAAAAAAAATGTATAGCTGAATTGGGAGCATCAGTGGCTCCTCTTCCGCGCGTTCGAACCCCGGGGCGTGACACCAAGCCTCGACGTTGCGCTCCAAGAAGTGTGTAGCCAAGAGGACTCGAAACCGCTCCTCAATGAACAAACTCTCAAAATGACGCTCTATGGCCGTGATCCAAGACTCAGCCTCCCACGGCTCTGCACTCAATCCAGAAAAACGGGGTGGATTGAACTGGCGGAACCTCATCAATAGATCCACCACCTCACGCTGCTCTGCAGGGGTCAACTGTTCCACCGTCCCGGACGGCTGACCACTGGTAACCGGTGAAGTAGGGGCTGCCTGTGCTGCTGATACAACTGGGGGTGCCACAGCTGGCGAAGGAGGTGCGGGGAAACTCTCAGGGGGAGTAACAACAGGCTGCGCTCTCTGCTCCAACATGCGGATCATCCGGTCCATGGTCTCCTCCTGACGCCGGACAGCCTCCGGCATCAGTGCCATCTAGATCCATAACTCTTGGGTCTTGCCCTGCTCTGATAGCTCTGCCTCCCGCTGCTCGGGTTACTCATCAGATGCGGGATGTGCCCTCTTCACTACACGACATCTCAGGGGCATCGTAGTCCACTGCACAATAACAAACATCACGACACAACAACCATTCGATCCAATCCAGCGAAAGTCTAAGACATGTCATTCCTTCCATAGCATTATGTTGTCTGCAGCCAACATAATCGCTTAGGAGAATAAACATGCCAATCACTCATCCCATCCCTTGGGAGAGGTATAAAACTCAATCAGGACTCTCGCTAAAAGTCACGACTCTCACGTAGTCATCCTAATGTCCAACCACAAGCCTAGGGTTTCTAAGTCCTCAATGACCTACAACCTAGACTCTGATACCACTTTAATCTGTCACGCCCCGGGGTCGAAACTGCGATTCGGGCTCGCTAACAGATCTGCCACCCATACGGTGAACCCCGTATAGACGAAGTGTCTAACCTGCAAAAGAAAGATGCTATACTAAATAGATATCAGAGCTGAAAGTAAACTGCTAGAAATAAAATATATACAACACAAAATCCTCACCAAAGTACATAAGTCTCTCTCAGCAATAAGGAAAGTACAACTCTATCCCTCACTACAAGATCTCTCAACAAGAAATTCTCAACATAATAAGGGTACATCTACTCTCTGGACGACGACTGGTAGGAATCTAGCTCGCGACTCCCTCACCTCGATCTGAAGAAGCAGCAACTGGAGCAGCAGGAACAGGAGCAGACGTCCCTGGGAAAAAAGACACCACGACGGGTGTGAGAACTACATCCCACAGTAGTTCTCAGTGGGTGCCGTCAACAAGCCCAACGGTCTGCCCACTAAGTCTACTAGAGGCATGCTGTAATAATGAAATACTGAAGGAAAAAGCTGGAAATGAATAACCCTACAGCTACTATGCCCCTATCTAGATACTCAAAAAGTGGAACAGACGATAACATGATGCATCTACTATCTCTCAACTCAGATCACCCAATCTACCTGACTGCCTCCTCGGGTCCAGTCAAACCTGCGCCTACCTACTGCCGTTACATCCCGGAGGACCGGACTTACGTAGGGCGTCCGTAGCTGCCAAAACTGGTCCAGCCAGAGGGACTGTGTCGACAAGTTGCGATACAAAAGTAACAATCCACCCCGGGCGTGGCTCTCGAGGGGCGCGACCCCACCGAGAAAAAGGTATCCGCGCACTCTGTCGCTCAGGTGGCACTGCAGGCTATAGTCAAAATCCACGCTCACGCTCTGAACGGAAGAACTCAATCCTCAAACATCTCGCACAACAGTCGGAGCACTCTCGACGACTCAGCTGATCAGCTCTCATGAACACGAGACACTAGCCTCTCCAAGAACTCACAGCACAAAACACACTGGCTGGAGATACTCCACAGCCAGGATCAACCCACCACTCAGGGCTAACAAAACTAGTCGGACAACACTCAACGATCCGGGACCACCGTCAACCCCGACGGTTCCCAACAACAGAACATCAACTCAACCTGCAGACTCACTGACAGGATAAAGCCCACAACAGACAACAATAAAGGATCCGGGAACCCCGAAAGACTAAAACTTACAACCCTATCAAACAAGAACAGGCTCTAGGCATAGCCTCTCGTTGTTCTCGTCCCAAAGAAAAAGGCAGACCTTAGAACCCAGACCACACGAATCATCTCGAGTGGTTAATTTATAGAAAAAATGTGACATTTCTTACTGAAAGCCATTTGATCTGAAAGAAATCCATATTTAATAATTTTTAGTTCTTTTTAGGAAATCAATTGAAAACAAGTTTAATATCCAAGCCTCGTAGAGCTAATGCCTTTGTCCAATCAAACAAGAACAGACTCGGGCGACCCTACGATGCTCGGAAGAAAACATTGGTTGACTAAAATCATATGTGTGTCCAAAAACAGTTCTGGGTTCAAGGTCCTGCTATCACTGGTATACAGCTGCCACTGACACAGTGGCGATAATAAAACAAGAAACCAAAACATCTCGGGACCGCCGTCTACCCAAACGGCTCTCGCCACAGATGAACGATCAACTACACCTACCAGACTCCATGTGGTGACCCTGACCCCCGTGTAGCTTCTCCCATGAACCGTGGTGTAGAACACCTAGTGTTGGTGTATCTGGCCCATAGTGCATCAAAGGGATGCCACTGATGGACCCTGTGTGATATCCACAGCTGGATTGGCCTTCGGCTGCATTTGCCGAATTTTCGAAATTTGATTTGGGTCAAACAGAGGTTGGATTTGGATTCAGCGCGGAAAAACGCTTGGAAACGGCTATTTGCTTGTTTGATTCTGAGTCCGGATGCCCAAAAACGGACTCCCGGAAGTTTTTGCTGAATTTCGGTGCATGGGAGGGGCCGTGGACCGCCGGCTGCCACGTGGCGGCTTGTTATTGGGCCGGTCCGCAGCGCTCGGTCCACAGAGGGGTGCGGCTGGGTGCACGGACCCGGCGCATGGACACGTGGCGCCGCCTGGTTGGCGGGTCCGTGAGGCGCGGTCCACGGAGTTGGCGCTGCGGTGTATGGACCAGGCGGGGTGACGCGTGGCAGCCCCCGGTTGGTCGGTGCACGCAGTGCGGTCCACGGAACCGCAGTTGGGTGCGTGGACCGGGTGCAGGGTACACGTGTCAACGTGTGGTTGGTCGGCTCACCGGGTGCGGCACACGGGGGCGCGGGCGTGGCAGGCGCCGCCTGCCCGCACGTGCGACAGCGACAGTGGCAGGGACGCGTGTCGCCCTGCCACTGGCGGGCGCCACCTACCCGGTTTGACCGGGGAGGTGCCACGTGTCGGCGGCTCATGCGCCCCGCACAGCTGTTCGCTGTGCGGGACGCGTGTCGGGCGCCGGGGCGTGCGGCGTGGCCGCAGCGGAGCGGCTTGGGCCGCTGTCGCCTGTTGGTCGGGCTACGTGGCGGCCCCGGGCCGTTTCGGGCGCGCACAGTGTTGGGCCGGCCCAACACTGTAGCCGCCCGAAAACCGCCCTGCGCCCGAAAGTGGGGACACCCGTGGTATTTTCTCAATTGTTTTTCTACAGCCTATATAAGGCCCGAATCTTCTTCCTCTTCACTTTTTCGGCACTTCCGAGCTCCAAACCGCCGGGAACCCTTTACCAAAGTTGTTCCCCACACAATTTCGCATCCATCTGCAGAGTTTGGAGATTTTTGGGGGCACGCTTTTCGAGATACCTATTTTCTTGGCGCGGCGCGACGCTCCTTCTTCGGTGTTCCTTCCGTCGCTCTTCGGTGTACGAGCTCTCCCGACCTACTCCGACCATCTTTTTGAGCGATTTCTTCGCCGCTGGATTCGTAACAGGTGAGGCTACGATTTTGGGTTTCACGAGCATTTTCAGATTTCGTGTTTTTCGAGGTGTTTTCTCGTGCTCATTGGGACCCCTTTTGCTGTGAGCTTTTGGTGAGGACAGCAGCTTCCTTTGAGGATATCTTCGCGCACAGATCTCGGATCGAGGTGATTCAAAAGGCAAAATTCATCTACTTCTCGCAAGGAATCTCCTGGATTTTTCTCAGATTTTTGTGGATTTTTCAGGAAGGTGAGAACCTCCTTTTTCTGTGGTTCTTTGTACAGAAATTCTGTTCAGATTGGATTGGGGTGTTCCCCTTGCCGGATTTTTATCTCAGCGTAGGAAGCTCCGTTTTGGGCGTGCAGGTACTTGTTTCGAAGCTATCGACGCGAGGAACGCCGGGGTATTTTTGTTGGAATTTACTGAGCTCTGTCTACAGGTGAAATTTCAGCATCTGTATAGCTGAAATTTAGCAAGTGATTTTTTTGGACTGTATTGGGCATACCGTACTGTGAATTGCTGTTCTTGGGTATTCTCAGCTGTAGAGCTTCGGGCAGTTCAGCGTCTTCAGGTGGGTGGCTTTGCTTTCAAGATCTATGGACTGTGCTCTAATTCTATCGTTATAGAATCATGCATGATAGGGATTGGACTTGGGTAGCATGCTAGAAGTAGGAATTGTTGTTCCTAGTATTATCTGTTGATCTTGTGATCTTTTACTTCCTTCTATCATGTTAAATATTTGTTCTCTTGGAACCTGACCTAGCACCCCTGTCATATGTTGCATGTGTAACCAGACTAGTAGAAAACCCTCACTTGGGCTAGGGTTATTTATGTTTAGACATCCACACATTATGTTTCATTCCTGGACTTAGTGTTATCCTCGCCCGGGTAGTGGGCCGAGCGGTCGGGATCTCTTATTAGTGTGGGTTGCATTTGCACTCGTGCTTGGGAGCAGAGTGGAGTCTGGTAGATGTAGCGGATTGCTTGTCTGTACCGGGAACCGTTTGGGGTAAACGGTGAACCCGGGAGGTCTTGTTTTCCCCTGTTTGGGGTTGTCGCCACTGTGTTAGTGGTAGTAGTTTATTAGTGTTAGCCGGACCTAGAACCCAGAGCCCTTTTCGACATACACATGATTTTAGTCTACCAATGTTTTCTTCCAAGCATCGAAGGGCCGCTGGAGTCTGTTCTTGTTTGATTGGACAAAGGCATCAGCCCTTCGGGGTTTGGGTAAAACACTTATTTTTCTAATTGTTTTCCTAAAAAGAACTAAAATCATTAAATATGGATTTCTTCTAGATCAAATGATTTTCAATAACAAATGTCACCTTTTTCCTGTAAATCTCCCCACTCGAAAGGATTCGAGTGGTCTGGGTTCTAGGGGCCGTTCCTCTGTCGGGACGAAAGCCACGGGGGCCGAGCCTGGAACCTGTTCTTGTTTGATAGGGTTGTAGGTGTAGGTCTCCCGGGACTTTCGGGCCCTGTTGGTGTCTTCTGCGAGTTGTACTGTGATTATTGCTTTCCCGAACTATAAGGGATCGGGAACTTCGATAGTCGGAGCCTAGAGTCTGTTCTTGTTTGATAGGGTTCTTAGCACCGGTCTATCGGGTTTCCGAACCCTTATGGAGTCGGTCTTCCTGGTGAGTTTGGTGGTCTGTTGTGGGAGCCGTCTGGTGGACGGTGGCCCCAGCTGTGTGACTTCCAGCTTGTGGTTGAGAGTTGGTGTTGTTGGTCGATCTTGTTGATCGTGGTTTGGACTATAGCCTGCATGAGCCATATTGAGCTCGACAGAGATACGCGGATACTTTCCTCGGTGGGGTCGCTCCCCTCGAGAGCCACTCCGGAGTTGGGCCTGTTACTTGCTATCGCGACTTGTCGACGCCGTCCCTCTGGCTGGGCCAGTTTTCACGGACACCCTACGGTAGACCCGTCCTGTTGAGGATGTGCGGCAGTAGGTGGGCGCAGGTTTGACTGGACCCTTTGCGGCAGTCAGTATAGATTTGGTGAGTATATTGTGTGTGTTAGTAGATGCATCATGTTTCCATCTGTTCCATTTTCTTGAGCATCTAGATAGAGGCATAGTAGCTGTAGAGTTACTTTTCCAGCCCTTTCATTTCAGTTTTATTATTGTTACTTTATGCCTCTAGTAGACTTAGTGGGCAGACCGTCGGGCTTGTTGGCGGCACCCACTGAGAACTACTTGGGACGTAGTTCTCACACCCGTCGTGGTGTCTTTTCCCACAGGGACTTCTACTCCTGTTCCTGTTGCTCCTGTTGCTGCTTCTTCTGATCGAGGTAAGGGAGTCGCGCGCTAGATCCCTGCCAGTCATCGTCCTGAGAGTAGATGTACCCTTACTACCTTTGTGAGTTCATGTTGAGAGAACTTGTAGTGAGGTATAGAGTTGTATTTATTTTACTGCTCGAGAGATGTCTGTATTTTGGTGAGGTTGGATTGTACTATTGAGAGTGTAGTTGTACACTTAGTTTTTATTTCCAGCAGTTTTACTTTCAGCTCTGATATCTGTTTAGTATAGTTGATCTTTTGCAGGTTAGTCGCTTCGTCTATACGGGGCTTCCCGTATGGGCGGCGGATCTGTTGGCGAGCCCGGGTCGCAGTTTCGACGCCGGGGCGTGACAGATTAGGTGGTATCAGAGCCTAGGTTGTAGGTCATTATGGACTTAGAAACCCTAGGCTTGTGGTTGGACATTAGGATGACTACGTGAGAGTCGTGACTGTTAGCGAGAGTCCTGATTGAGTTTTATACCTCTCCCAAGGGACGGGATGAGTGATTGGCATGTTTATTCTCCTAAGCGATTATGTTGGCTGCAGACAACATAATGCTAGGGAATGGATGACATGTCTTAGACTTTCGCTAGATTGGGTCGAGTGTTGTTTGGTACTGTCCTGATGTTTGCATGTGGATTGCAGGTGGGCACGATGCCTCCCCGACGCAGGGTACAGACGCGTTCTCAGCCTTCCCCCTCCGATGAGCCTGGGCAGGAGGAGCCAGCACAGTGTCAGCAGAGTGAGGTACAGGAGCTTCGGGCTCAGATGGCTCAGTTGTCAGAGACCTTGCGACGCCAGGAGGAGGCCTCGCAGCGCCAGGAGGAGGCCTCGCCTCGCAGCGCCAGGAGGAGGCTTCCCGACGCCAGGAGGAGTCCTTGGGTCGGATGATTTTTATGTTAGAGCAGAGGTCACAGCCGGTGGTAGCACCCCCTGAGAGTTCGCCTGTGCCCTCTTCGCCAGCTGCAGCGCCCCCTGTGATTCCGTCAGCACCGGCAGTTCCTGTCGAGCCGGTTCCGTGCAGACCACCGTCTGGGTCGACGGGACCTTTTACTTCTTCTGAGCAGTGTGCAGCGGTGGATCTGTTGATGAGGTTTCGCCGGTTCGATCCACCTCGTTTCTCTGGTCTGGGTGCTGAGCCGTGGGAGGCCGAGACTTGGGTTACGGCCATGGAGCGTCACTTTGAGAGTTTGTTTGTTGAGGATCGGTTTCGGGTCTTCTTGGCAGCGCATTATCTGGAAGGCAACGCCGAGGCTTGGTGGCGGCGTGTGCGACCCGCTGGTCCGCCAGGGACGCAGCTTCTTCCTTGGGCGGAGTTCCGCAGTCTTCTTTTGGGGGCCTTCTTTCCTGAGAGTGTACGGCAGAGATTGGAGGAGCAGCTGAGGAATCTCCGCAGGGAGATCGGCCCGTGCATGTATATAGCTGAATTCAATCAGTTGTTGGCTAGTATGCCTCACGTGGCCAGGGATGAGGCTCACCGGATCTACATGTTTGAGCGGGGGCTGCGCCGGGACATTTATCAGCTTGTTCGCTCCCGCAGATTGCAGACTTTGGAGGCTCGATGGAGCAGGCGTTATATGTTGAGTCTGGAGAGGCAGTCATGGCAGAGGTGGCTCCAGCCCCTGTAGCGATTCCAGGGGCGAAGCGCCCGGCGCCGATGGATGAGGGGCAGTCTAGTCGGCAGCGACCTCCGAGATCTCCACGATCTCATCCTGAGGGTCGTGGGTTTCGTAGGCGCCGGAGATCTGGTGGGCCCTCGCAGCAGCAGCAGCATCAGCAGCAGCGACAGGAGCGGTGTGTCATTTGTGGCGGGCCTCATCCACCGTCGCAGTGTGATCAGAGACGGGGGCGGTGTTTCCTCTGTGGAGAGTCAGGACATTTCCGCGCAGCTTGCCCTCAGGCCGTTTTGTCAGTGCGACCCCTTGCTACAGCACCTCCCTTGCCAGTTCAAGAAGCGGAAGCCCCTCCGGTACACCGTCAGACAGAGTGGAGTACGACGTCGAGACAGGCGGGACGACGATCTTCGGCACCCAGTGGACGGTTTAATGCAGTCCTGGTGGAGGACACTCCGGCAGCAGATCATGTCGCGGCAGGTATGATTTTATTTCAGTTAGCTGAATTGAGCATTTCGTTACCGCTGCATCCTTCTGCATTAATAGTTGAGCATCTGCATCAGCATCTTTGCATGGGTGTGGGTTAGGAATTTTGCTACATGTTTTAGCAATTGGATTCTTCTCGGTATCCTACGTGTTGAGGAGGTTCGCGGTGTATGAGCAGTGCAGTTGAGACTTGGAACTTTACCGGCTGATGTGACGATTCAAGGACAGCTTCAGGACTTGGTTTGAGCACACATGTTGGACTGGTTGATGCGGTTCAATGCTACGACTGATGATGGATTGAGAGCAGTTACCTTTCTGCGAGTTGGACTGGAGGAGTTCGTTTTCTCGGATTGTTGGCGTATCCTTCCGGCAGCAGCAGCTTCAGCGGCTTTGGACAGACGCCACCTCAGGAGCAGTTGTGACGGTTAGGACTAGGGGTTGCGTTCTTATGAGTCTCGTTAGTGGTAGCTTTCGTTTTTGTTGCCGCAGCAGGAACGGCACCAACACTTCTCTCCCTTTTCTCGCCTTAGTACTGAAATTTACGAACAGGACGAAAACTTCGAAAGATTGCTCCAGAAATGGAGACAGTGCCCGAACCTGTTCTTGTTTGATTGGGGCGAAGGCCCTGATCTTTCGAAATTTTTGAACTTTTCGCTAATTTCAGCTGTTTTCTAAATCGAGGGTTGGGGTTGATGACTTTCCTGCTGGTGGAGCCGTACCTTTCTTGTTAGTTTAGTGTTTGTGTTCTTTGGTTGATTTGATTGCTTTTGTTTTTGTGGTGTTGTTTCGGGGACGAAACTTCCTTTTAGTGGGGGAGGATGTGGTGACCCTGACCCCCGTGTAGCTTCTCCCATGAACCGTGGTGTAGAACACCTAGTGTTGGTGTATCTGGCCCATAGTGCATCAAAGGGATGCCACTGATGGACCCTGTGTGATATCCACAGCTGGATTGGCCTTCGGCTGCATTTGCCGAATTTTCGAAATGGATTTGGGTCAAACAGAGGTTGGATTTGGATTCAGCGCGGAAAAACGCTTGAAAACGGCTATTTGCTTGTTTGATTCTGAGTCCGGATGCCCAAAAACGGACTCCCGGAAGTTTTTGCTGAATTTCGGTGCATGGGAGGGGCCGTGGACCGCCGGCTGCCACGTGGCGGCTTGTTATTGGGCCGGTCCGCAGCGCTCGGTCCACAGAGGGGTGCGGCTGGGTGCACGGACCCGGCGCATGGACACGTGGCGCCGCCTGATTGGCGGGTCCGTGAGGCGCGGTCTACGGAGTTGGCGCTGCGGTGCATGGACCGGGCGGGGTGACGCGTGGCAGCCCCCGGTTGGTCGGTGCCGCGGTGCGGTCCACGGAACCGCAGTTGGTGCGTGGACCGGGTGCAGGGTACACGTGTCAACGTGTGGTTGGTCGGCTCACCGGGTGCGGCGCACGGGGGCGCGGGCGTGGCAGGCGCCGCCTGCCCGCACGTGCGACAGCGACAGTGGCAGGGACGCGTGTCGCCCTGCCACTGGCGGGCGCCACCTACCCGGTTTGACCGGGGAGGTGCCACGTGTCGGCGGCTCATGCGCCCCGCACAGCTGTTCGCTGTGCGGGACGCGTGTCGGCGCCGGGGCGTGCGGCGTGGCCGCAGCGGAGCGGCTTGGGCCGCTGTCGCCTGTTGGTCGGGCTACGTGGCGGCCCCAGGCCGTTTCGGGCGCGCACAGTGTTGGGCCGGCCCAACACTGTAGCCGCCCGAAAACCGCCCTGCGCCCGAAAGTGGGGACACCCGTGGTATTTTCTCAATTGTTTTTCTACAGCCTATATAAGGCCCGAATCTTCTTCCTCTTCACTTTTTCGGCACTTCCGAGCTCCAAACCGCCGGGAACCCTTTACCAAAGTTGTTCCCCACACAATTTCGCATCCATCTGCAGAGTTTGGAGATTTTTGGGGGCACGCTTTTCGAGATACCTATTTTCTTGGCGCGGCGCGACGCTCCTTCTTCGGTGTTCCTTCCGTCGCTCTTCGGTGTACGAGCTCTCCCGACCTACTCCGACCATCTTTTTGAGCGATTTCTTCGCCGCTGGATTCGTAACAGGTGAGGCTACGATTTTGGGTTTCACGAGCATTTTCAGATTTCGCGTTTTTCGAGGTGTTTTCTCGTGCTCATTGGGACCCCTTTTGCTGTGAGCATTTGGTGAGGACAGCAGCTTCCTTTGAGGATATCTTCGCGCACAGATCTCGGATCGAGGTGATTCAAAAGGCAAAATTCATCTACTTCTCGCAAGGAATCTCCTGGATTTTTCTCAGATTTTTGTGGATTTTTCAGGAAGGTGAGAACCTCCTTTTTCTGTGGTTCTTTGTACAGAAATTCTGTTCAGATTGGATTGGGGTGTTCCCCTTGCCGGATTTTTATCTCAGCGTAGGAAGCTCCGTTTGGGCGTGCAGGTACTTGTTTCGAAGCTATCGACGCGAGGAACGCCGGGGTATTTTTGTTGGAATTTACTGAGCTCTGTCTACAGGTGAAATTTCAGCATCTGTATAGCTGAAATTTAGCAAGTGATTTTTTGGACTGTAGTTGGGCATACCGTACTGTGAATTGCTGTTCTTGGGTATTCTCAGCTGTAGAGCTTCGGGCAGTTCAGCGTCTTCAGGTGGGTGGCTTTGCTTTCAAGATCTATGGACTGTGCTCTAATTCTATCGTTATAGAATCATGCATGATAGGGATTGGACTTGGGTAGCATGCTAGAAGTAGGAATTGTTGTTCCTAGTATTATCTGTTGATCTTGTGATCTTTTACTTCCTTCTATCATGTTAAATATTTGTTCTCTTGGAACCTGACCTAGCACCCCTGTCATATGTTGCATGTGTAACCAGACTAGTAGAAAACCCTCACTTGGGCTAGGGTTATTTATGTTTAGACATCCACACATTATGTTTCATTCCTGGACTTAGTGTTATCCTCGCCCGGGTAGTGGGCCGAGCGGTCGGGACCTCTTATTAGTGTGGGTTGCATTTGCACTCGTGCTTGGGAGCAGAGTGGAGTCTGGTAGATGTAGCGGATTGCTTGTCTGTACCGGGAACCGTTTGGGGTAAACGGTGAACCCGGGAGGTCTTGTTTTCCCCTGTTTGGGGTTGTCGCCACTGTGTTAGTGGTAGTAGTTTATTAGTGTTAGCCGGACCTAGAACCCAGAGCCCTTTTCGACATACACATGATTTTAGTCTACCAAGGTTTTCTTCCAAGCATCGAAGGGCCGCTGGAGTCTGTTCTTGTTTGATTGGACAAAGGCATCAGCCCTTCGGGGTTTGGGTAAAACACTTATTTTTCTAATTGTTTTCCTAAAAAGAACTAAAATCATTAAATATGGATTTCTTCTAGATCAAATGATTTTCAATAACAAATGTCACCTTTTTCCTGTAAATCTCCCCACTCGAAAGGATTCGAGTGGTCTGGGTTCTAGGGGCCGTTCCTCTGTCGGGACGAAAGCCACGGGGGCCGAGCCTGGAACCTGTTCTTGTTTGATAGGGTTGTAGGTGTAGGTCTCCCGGGACTTTCGGGCCCTGTTGGTGTCTTCTGCGAGTTGTACTGTGATTATTGCTTTCCCGAACTATAAGGGATCTGGAACTTCGATAGTCGGAGCCTAGAGTCTGTTCTTGTTTGATAGGGTTCTTAGCACCGGTCTATCGGGTTTCCGAACCCTTATGGAGTCGGTCTTCCTGGTGAGTTTGGTGGTCTGTTGTGGGAGCCGTCTGGTGGACGGTGGCCCCAGCTGTGTGACTCCCAGCTTGTGGTTGAGAGTTGGTGTTGTTGGTCGATCTTGTTGATCGTGGTTTGGACTATAGCCTGCATGAGCCATATTGAGCTCGACAGAGATACGCGGATACTTTCCTCGGTGGGGTCGCTCCCCTCGAGAGCCACTCCGGAGTTGGGCCTGTTACTTGCTATCGCGACTTGTCGACGCCGTCCCTCTGGCTAGGCCAGTTGTCACGGACACCCTACGGTAGACCCGTCCTGTTGAGGATGTGCGGCAGTAGGTGGGCGCAGGTTTGACTGGCCCCTTTGCGGCAGTCAGTATAGATTTGGTGAGTATGTTGTGTGTGTCAGTAGATGCATCATGTTTCCATCTGTTCTACTTTCTTGAGCATCTAGATAGAGGCATGGTAACTGTAGAGTTACTTTTCCAGCCCTTTCATTTCAGTTTTATTATTGTTACTTTATGCCTCTAGTAGACTTAGTGGGCAGACCGTCGGGCTTGTTGGCGGCACCCACTGAGAACTACTTGGGACGTAGTTCTCACACCCGTCGTGGTGTCTTTTCCCACAGGGACTTCTACTCCTGTTCCTGTTGCTCCTGGTGTTGCTTCTTCTGATCGAGGTAAGGGAGTCGCGCGCTAGTTCCCTGCCAGTCATCGTCCTGAGAGTAGACGTACCCTTACTACTTTTGTGAGTACATGTTGAGAGAACTTGTAGTGAGGTTTAGAGTTGTATTTATTTTACTGCTCGAGAGATGTCTGTATTTTGGTGAGATTGTATTGTACTTTGAGAGTGTAGTTGTACACTTAGTTTTTATTTCCAGCAGTTTTACTTTCAGCTCTGATATCTGTTTTAGTATAGTCTGATCTTTTGCAGGTTAGTCGCTTCGTCCATACGGGGCTTCCCGTATGGGCGGCGGATCTGTTGGCGAGCCCGGGTCGCAGTTTCGACGCCGGGGCGTGACACTCCACTCTGCTCCCAAGCACGAGTGTAAAATGCATCCCACACTAAAAGAAATCCCGACCACTCGGCCCACTACCCAGGCGAGTAATACTATGTCCAGGGAGAAAAAAAGTGTGGATGTCTAAAGCAGAATAAACCTAGCCCAAGTTCGAGTTTTCTACAGTCTGGCTGAACATGCTGCATATGACGAGGGTGCTAGGTCAAGTTCCAAGATAACAATAATTTTACAGATAGTAGGAAATAAGAGATAGCATGATCATCAAATAACACTAGAATTATCAGCTATCATATTCTAGCATACTACATAAGAGTATCACTACCATGCATGGTCCTACTATAGCAGATTTAATGAACATTCCATCAATCTTGGAGACAGGGCCACCCACCTGAAAGTGCACAACTGTCCAATGTCCAAAAAGCTGAAACTGTACCGGGACAATCCACAGATTTCCACAAATCCGTCGGGCCCAAAACCTCCCAAAATAGCACCTGGATACAAAACAAGGTTAACAATTACACTTAATTCCACAATTTACCCAAATAAGTTACAGTCTAAAATCAGCCTCAAAGATGCCACTTTTTCACCTGTAAACAATGCTCTAAAAATTCTAATAAAATTACTACGGTGATCGTCGCGTCGAGACCTTCAAAACGGATATCTGCACGTCCAATTCTGAGCCCCGTAGGCCAAGTTACAAATTCCACAGTACAGGCGCGCAAAATCTCACAACCACATAACTGTAAAACTCTGCACAGTAAAAGGAGAAACAGTATACCTTCGGGCAAGCCTCAGAAAAATCTTGAAAAAATACGATGATAATCCTCGCGACGAGTAGATGCAGAAAGTGTACAGGCTCGTCTCGATCCGACACTCGAGTGCGGAGATAAAATTCCGGCAAGGGGCTGTTGTCCAAAAACTCCACCAGCAAACAGCGGCTTAAAAATGTCTCGAAAACCGTGCCATAAACTCAGAATCCAACAAGATGATCAACACGAAAGTTGAAGACGTACCTCTCATGAATCCGCAGAAATCGTCCACAAATACGGTTGGAGTAGCTCTGTGGACCCCTCAGACTGAAATGCGGCGATAACGGACCTCCGATGAAAAATCGTCGCTCTGTGCTATGATGCCGAAATCGTCAATGCCGCGGCTTCCAAAAATTCCGGGCCTCTGCCAGAAGATGCACAACACGAAGATCTCCAACTTTGTTAAAGCGTCCAAGGGCAGGGGAGCTCGGGAAAAGGGGCAAAAAGCCCAAGCAAACAACCTATTTATAGGCCCAGCCTGAAAAATCCGAAATTAGACTTTTGGGCCCAAAATCCGGGCGCCCGGAACATTCGGGCCGCTACAGTGTTGGGCCCGGCCCAACACTGTGCGCGCCCGAAATCCCGAGAGCCCGAGACGTGACCCGTCGACACAGCCCGCACCTGGCGCACGCGGGCCCGCCAACCGCGCAGCGCCGCGTGTCCCGACACGCGGGCGTGCGCGGCTGCCCCCGGCCAACCGCGGGGCGCCACGTGGCGCACCCACGTCGCTCCCCAACTACCACCGTACGGCCACCTGCTCCAGCCGCTTCGTGGACCGCGCGCACCAGGACCGCCAACCAAAAGCCGCCACGTGTCCACCCCCGGTCCACCGTGCACCCGCGCAAAGTCCGTGGACCGCGCCTGCCGCGCCGGCCAATAGGGAGGCGCCACGTGGCCAGCACCCGGTGCACGCCTTCCGCGGTGGACCGCGCGGCTGCGCCTCCACCCGCTGCCGCGCTCCGCCGCCGCCGGCGCCTCTCCGGCCGCTGGAACAGTAAACCCATGTTGGGTTGTATTAATTGGATCTAAATAGGGGAAAAAACACCTAGAGGGGGGTGAATAGGTGTAAACAGTAAACACTCAAAAATCGTTGGGTAATAAAACCCAATGCGGAAATAAAAAATAACACGCAAAATTTTTACGTGGAAAAACTCCAAACCGGAGTAAAAAACCACGGGACCGATAACACGGCGAAATCCACTAGAATTGAAATACGTACAAGGTGATGTACTGTACACACTTACGACTCAACCTTTTCTATACGCTCCTAGTAGATCTTCTCCGCTCGCTCCGCAACGCTCCTCGAATCCACGATTTGCATCCAACACCGAGTTCACGGCGTCCAACGTCGAATCCACGACGTCCGACCGAATCCACGGTCTTCACCCAGTAGCACGTCTCGAATCCACGAACGTACCTCGCTCCGAATCCACGAGAGCGGTTGCACCTTGAATCCACAAGGCCACGCGAGTCCACGCGCCGATTTTAGGAAAATCGTTGTTTTTGGGTGGTGATGATCCGCCGAATACTTAGATTAGAAATAGATCGGAAATGCCATCTAAGTATTCATTAATTTGATTCTACTCAGAATCTGAGTATGAAAACCTAGAATCAAATTAATCAATATAGATGAAGAAACATAGAATTAAATCTATTGATTTTTTTTCTTCTCTATATGTGAATTTTTCTATTTTCGGTCGTACACGGATCTGCCCTAGAAGACGAATCGTAGGGTCTATTTATAGGTTAGAAACCATTGGAAGAAGATAAGAATAAAAAACTAACCTTTTCTGGAATTTTACAAGACGTCGGTCCGGACTGGAATTATGGCGGTCCGGACTGTCGTGGCGAAACAGACTTTTTCCAGAAAAACATACCTTCGGGGTCCGGACTGAAATTCCCACGGTCCGGACTGTTCATGCAATTCCTGCAAATTCCACGTTCGGGGTCCGGACTGAAGTAACCAAGGTCCGGACTGGAATTGCGCATGAACTATCCTATGTTCGGGGTCCGGACTGTAATGCCTGATCCGGATCCTGAACATGTAGTATGTCCAGTTTTTTGATTTTTATGCAATCAAACATTCATCCAAGTGTTTCTACACTATAAGAAGTATTCGGATCACCAAAAATATGTAATTAAACGTACCTGAACCTTTTGAATTCTTCTTTCTTGAGATTGAGGTATATGATCTAAACTTCTTCATCTTCAATCTTCAAGACTTAACCATTTTCACGAAATACGCTAACACAAATTCCTTAACAACCCACATCTCGAAATTCGTGTTTTCGCGTCCGGACTCCGAAAAATACAAGTGAATAGTCCATCTTGACCGTTTTAGCGCGCTGAATCCAAATCCGATGTCCGTTTGGCCCAATTCCACCTCTAAAATTTTCCAAAAATTTCCAAAAAAGTGAACTTGATCCCTTTTTCGTGCCGGGTCAATTTCTTGGTTCCAATACGCGCGCAGAAACCTCAATCACCCAATATGGGCCTCCTGAAAAGCGATATTGTTCCCAATTCACCAGGAATCTTTTTCTTGGGCCCGACACGCGCACAAACACTCCCAGAAGCTACTAATCCATCAATAAACCTTTAGTGGGATTCGGGTCCTCACATGATGACTTTTGAAACTTTTTACACTTGTTTGAACACATGACATGACATGGAAATTGAATGATTTTAGAAGGTATTTTTCTCTCTAATTATTTATCTTCTTACATATTTGATAACTAATATCATATGTTACATGAGTATAAACTCTATCTCTCTGATTGCTTATTGAAGTTTTGAATTCTTGAGATATCTAACGATTTCTTTTGTCAAGAATTATTTTTTTGCAGAGAGTACAAGCGTCTAAGTTTAGAGTTTGTCTTAGGAGTTTATATCGTGTATTTACATTTTTTTTGGACCTTTCATGAAAATTTTTGTTGTATGGTGATAGCAACAAAAAAATTTTTTTGTTTATTTTTATGGATTACATGTTTATCACGAAATCACCAAAGGGGGAGATTGTTAATGTGATGATCCGGACTTTTGTAGAAGCTTTTGTAGCATTAGCAGTGATTACAGGAAGCTTACACAGTGTATTGAAGCTCGTAGTGTCAAAAACAGACCTCAGAAATGGACCCGGCGCGAAAATCGGATCAAGTGGGCCTTCCGGGGGCTTTCGGCAAAATTTCGGATGAGAATTTGAAGAAACGGACGGCGGATTTGGATTCAGCGCGCGAAAACGATCAAAATGGTGTATTCACTTTTTTTTCGGCACCAAAGTACTGTTCACCGGAACAGTAACTCCGGCCGCCGGAATTACTGTTCCGGCGACCGGCAGCAGGCGGCAAGCGGCGGCGCACGGCGGAGCAAGGCGGCGCACGGCGGAGCAAGGCGGCGCAGGGGGCGGAGCAGGGCCGTGGGCAGGCGCGGGGTCCACGGGCATGGCGTGCACCGGGTGCACGGAAAATAGGTTTTGCCACGTGGCGTTCCCTCATTGGTCGGACGGCGTCAAGGAAACCGGCTTGTCTGTGACACGTGGCATCACCCCATTGGCCGACAAGATCCGGAAGACCCGGCGCGTAGACCGGGGGCGTGGACCACCTGAACCGCGTGGGGACACGTGGCACGTTGTGACTAGCGGGCTCGAGCCGCCCACGTGCACCGGGCGCGTGGAAAACGTGGGCGGCGGCTGACACGTGGCACACTTCTAATTGCCCGTATGGCTGTTTCGTGTTTTGAGAGGCGTGGCGCTTTCTGAGTGGCCGGATTTGTTGTTTCCTGTTCTAGGCCTGGATCTGGTATGGAGCCCGAATAGGAATTTGGCCCATTATAAATACCCCTCCCTCTCTCTTTGCAAATTCCGAATTTTAGAGAGAGAAAGTAAGGTTGAGGCCTTAAGAAAAGTTGCTCCTCCCTCTGTCCTCTACCTCTACAGAAAGTTTCAGAATTTTTGGAGTCGCCGACAGAGAGTTATCTGCGACGCGGCGTACTGTGACGATTTTCAATTCCGGCCCAGCTTCCGTCGCAGTTCAGTCGGAAAATCTCTGTGTACTAACCAGGAGGAATTTTTGAACGATTTCTGCGGCAGCGCGTTCCTAAGAGGTAAGGCTTCGTTTTTCGTGTTGATCACTTTGCTCCATTTCACACTTTTGGCATGGTTCCCGAGGCACCTATGACCCCTCTTTTTGCTGTGGTATTTTCTGGACAGCATTGACTTCTCCGATTTATATCTTGAGCTAGGAACATCGGATCAAGGCGTATAAGTAGTCGATTTCGATCTACTCGTCGTAAGGAACGCAACCGTAATTTTTCTGGATTTTTTGAGCACTGTACAGAGGTGAAAAACTCCTCTTTTTCGTGCTGTTTGGAAAACAGCAAATACTGTATTTTAGGGATTTGTATTTATACCGGTGCGTTGTTCTGTACAGCTGTGCACTATTTTCAGCGAGTTGTGGGATTAAGGACTGTGGACAGCAAGGAGGCTTTTGGGGTGTGGTTTGAGCTTTTCGAGGTGGGTGGTTGTTGCTTACCTCATTTTTGACTTACTCACTAGGAGTATTAGAGATCCCCTATTTCAAAACTGATAATCGATATTCCAATTATGAATTGCATGAGTAGACCCCACAAATTATATGACAGCTCATTTATGTTAAATTGGGACACTATTGTTGAGACAAATGCTATATCCTATTCTCGCATGCAAATGACTTATCATGTTGGGGAAATTTAAACTACCTTTTTCCAAATAAATATCAAACACTTTTCTTCAGTTTTTAAAGAGGACAATTGCATGCTTGTTTGGACATCTAGTTAGGCCACTATTCATTGCTACACTATCATATTGGGACTTGACTTAGGAGAAACCATGTTTCGTTGTTCTTCTTGTTATTCAGACGCATGTGGCTCAGTTTGAGCAGGGTTTTTGCGATAGTGTAGTCGAGGTCATCGAGTCGGGGACGGGTTTGACTCGATTATATATTGTGGGGCATTGTGGTAACCGCGGACATGAGGCGGTTAGCCAGATGTTGATTACTTTATCAGATTTTGGACTTATAGGGTGTTGCGGCGACCGCGGACATTAGGCGGTTGACCGGATGTTCACTTATGCATCAGATTGGGTTTCAGATTTTCCTAGTGGATGGTGTTTCCCACTTGTTGATTACTATTGCATCTGATTGGGGATCAGGGTTACTTTAGTGGATGGATATTTCCCACTTTGATCATAGTCATGATCCAGTCCTGCTATTGTGAGACATTGGTTACAGAGATGCTTGATACAGAGATACTTTACTCGTGTGGGTCGCTCCCCTCGAGTGCCACTCCGGAGTAGGCTTTTGACCGTGACGGGTACCGGTCAGTTGGTGAGTTGTGAGTGATGACAGAGCAGGCAGTGCCAGTGTTTCCTGGCCCTTTGATTGGGTTTCTTTGGGCGGTTAGCCTTATAGTTGCATGCATACGGTTATCTTTTTGGCACTGCATTTAGAGGCATTGTAGTAGCATTCCCTTTTCAGCAGCCTTTGTAGCTTACCACTGTTCTTTCATTTTTGCCTCTAGTAGTCCTAGTGGGTCCGTCAGAGTTGAGGTTTTACCCACTAGGGGAGGCTACTGGTTTATCTAGTAGTTCTCACCCCCATTGTTGTTCTCTGTCTTTTTCCCTTTGTTTTGCAGAGTCGTCTGCGGGAGCTGCTGGGCCATCGGCAGCTGATCGAGGTAAGGGGATCGCTGAGTAGCTAGATCTCCTGTGAGACTGAGAGCTGCTTTTAGACAGATATTGTACCCTCCACTCAGACTGTTGTATTTTCTTTTATTTTGGGTCTGGCTTGAGCCAGCTGGTTGTACTATTTTGGTGAGCTGGGAGATTATTGTATTTATTACAGCTGTATTTTATTTCCAGTCTGAGATACTATGTGGTTCTTCTATTTCAGCTCTGTATTATGCTCTTTTATTGTACATCTTATATCTGAGCAGGTTACCAGCGCTTCGTGTACGCGGGAAATTCCGTGTGCACGGCGGATCTGTTGGCGGACCCGGGTTCTGGTTTACACCCGGGGCGTGACAGATTAAGTTGGTATCAGAGCTTAGGGATAGGTCAGTTGGGACTTAGGAAACCCTAGGCTTTTGGCAGACCCTAGGATGATAGGGCGTGAGAGACGTGATTTTGCGAAAGTCGTTGATTTATTTGTTTGACTCTTCCAGTGAGTGAAGAGGGATCGACATACCCAATTTCTGGTGAACAGTTATGTTGGCTGCAGACAACATAAAGTCACAGAAATAGGGGGATGTCTTTGACTTTCGCTAGATTGGGTCGTGTGGGGTTTTTTGTTTTGCTGATTTGTGGCTTCTGGTGACAGTATGTCGCCCCGTCGTCGTTTTTCCGCCGGAGGTATTCCCACCCCTTCTGAGGAGCCTGAGCAGGCGGTATCTGCCGAGCTGGGGGAACTGCGGGCCTTGGTGACACATTTAGTGGCAAGGAGCTTTCGACAGGACCAGCGCTTGGAGCAGCTGTTGGCGCAGAGGAGTGATCCCGCAGTCAGGGAGAGGCCAGGGCTCCTGACGGCATTTTGAGAGAAAACGCCCAGCCCGGATGTTGATGGACAGACCAGTTCTCGGAGACGGCCACGGCTTCGCGGCAAGTGTATTTTTTTCTGTAGGGACAGCATCCAAAAGATACCTGTGACTTGAGGTGGGGTCGATGTTTCCTTGTGGGCAGCCGGCCACATCCGAGCTACATGCCCCCTCCCGACCTTTGTAGCACCTTCTTTAGCATTGGCCTCGATCGCATCCCAGCAGAGGTCTCAGCAGCAGTCTCGGAGACGGCGGCAGCAGCAGAGGTGCCCCAGGAGGCTGATAGGTGTATCTTTTGCAAGGGCCAACACTCCGCCGGTACTTGTGAGCAGAGGTGGGGTCGCTGTTTCAAGTGTGGACAGCCCGGGCACATGCGAGTTGCGTTCCCCTCAGGGATGGCTGTGACACCTACTTTAGTGTCCGTTTCCTACTACTTCCCAGCTGCGACTGGGAGCTTCACCGACAGGTCCCCAGGTCACCGAGTTTCGCCTCCACACCCTTTTGGTGAAAGACAGCCGTTGTTGAGCGGTCATGATGGCTTAGCGCAGGCGAGGATTCGCTATAGCTGACTGTGTGGTGGCAGGTATGGTCTATTTCTGGCATTAGGACTCGTACTTTATTTGTTATACGAGCATCGCATTCTTTCATTAGTAGATCATTTGCATCATTACATGGGTTAGAGGTAGGACTTTTACCACGTGCACGAGAGGTTCAGATTCCCGATCACACTTTGCACGTGGAGGAGTGCTGTTGGTCCTGCCCGATGCAGATCGAGTCCTGGATTATGCCAGCAGACCTGTTGGTCTTGAGACAGCTGAGGGACTTTGATGTGGTTCTCGGGATGGACTGGCTGGCTCGGTATTTCGCGACTATTGATTGTGCCGCGAGGACTGTCACTTTTAGAGAGCCAGGCCAGGAGATGTTGGTATACCGGGGATGTCAGAGTGCTTTCTTTGCCTCTATGGTTTCGACTTCCCGAGCGAGGCAGATGATCCATCGAGGATGTGTAGCCTTTTTGGCTAGTGTTGTTGAGGGGCCTACGGCGGCACCGGGACTCGGGGATATCCCTATTGCCCGCGAGTTCCCGGATGTTTTTCCACCTGAGCTGACTAGCATGCCGCCAGATAGGGAGATTGAGTTTGTGATTGACGTAGTTCCAGGAACTGCGCCAATCTCTAAGGCTCCTTACCGGATGGCACCGGCTGAGCTGCGAGAGCTTAAGGCGCAACTCCAGGATTTAATGGATAAGGGTTTTATTAGACCAAGTGTGTCGCCTTGGGGAGCGCCGGTGCTATTCGTGAAGAAGAAGGATGGGTCACTTCGATTGTGTGTGGACTATAGGGAATTGAATAAAGTGACCATCAAGAACAAGTACCCTTTGCCGCGCATCGATGATCTCTTTGATCAGCTGCAAGGGTCTTGTGTCTTTTCTAAGATAGATCTGCAATCCGGTTACCACCAGCTGAAGGTGAAGGCCGAGGATATTCCGAAGACGGCATTCAGATCACGGTACGGGCATTATGAGTTTACAGTTATGCCTTTTGGACTGACTAATGCCCCTGCCGCATTCATGGATTTAATGAACCGGATCTTCCGACCATACTTGGATCGATTCGTGGTAGTGTTCATTGATGATATTCTGGTTTACTCCCGAAGTGATGCTGAGCATGAGGAGCACTTGAGAATTGTGCTGCAACTTCTGCGAGAAAAGAAGTTGTATGCCAAGCTGGCGAAGTGCGAGTTTTGGCTTCGGGAGGTAGCTTTCTTGGGCCATGTGATTTCCGCCGCAGGTGTGGCAGTAGACCCGGCGAAGATTGAGGCAGTTCGGGATTGGCCCCGACCGACGACTGTTTCAGAGGTGCGCAGCTTCATGGGATTAGCTGGTTATTATCGTCGGTTTGTGGAAGGCTTTGCGAAGCTCTCCACACCCCTCACTCGCTTGACGCGTAAAGGAGTGAAGTTTATCTGGAGTGAGGACTGTCAGAGGAGCTTTGAGGAGCTGAAGAGTAGACTGATGACCGCTCCTGTCCTTTCTCTCCCTGTTATGGGGAAAGGATATGTGATCTACAGTGACGCATCACACAGTGGACTTGGTTGTGTGTTGATGCAGGAAGGGAGGGTAATTGCTTATGCATCGAGACAGCTCAAGGATTACGAGAAGAATTACCCTACCCATGACTTGGAGCTTGCTGCCGTGGTGTTTGCACTGAAGCTTTGGCGCCATTACCTGTATGGGGAGCACTGTGAGATCTACACCGACCACAAGAGCCTAAAGTACCTGTTCACACAGAAGGAGCTAATTAAGGCAACGCAGGTGGTTAGAGCTATTAAAGGATTATGATGTGGATATCCTTTACCATCCAGGCAAGGCCAATGTGGTCGCTGATGCCTTGAGTAGGAGAGCGGTGCAGAGTTTGTCTATGATGATTACAGACCAGGCGCCCCTATTAGAGGAGATGAGACGGCTCGAGATAGAGGTTGTGTCCCCTGGGGTCTCTGCTAGACTGACGTCTTTAGTCGTGCAGCCCACTCTGCTGGACAGGATCAGGGAGAAACAGAGTGAGGACCCCCACTTGACCAGGATTAGAGATCAGATTCCGAGTGATCAGTCAGGGGACTTTACAGTGGATGCTTCGGGAGTACTGAGGTACAGGAACCGAGCATGTGTGCCAGTGGATGTGGAGATCAGAGAGCAGATATTGCGAGAGGCCCATTATACACCTTATACCCTACATCCTGGTGGGACTAAGATGTATAAGGACCTCAAGGCACACTTTTGGTGGAATGGCATGAAGAGGGATATCGGGAGATTTGTGGCTCAGTGTTTAACTTGTCAGCAGGTGAAAGCTGAGCATCGAGTGCCAGCTGGCAAGTTACAAAGTCTCCCAATTCCCGAGTGGAAATGGGACCACATTACGATGGATTTTGTGGTCGGATTGCCGAGGGCACAGGGAGGAGCAGATGCTATCTGGGTAGTTGTAGATCGACTTACCAAGTCAGCGCACTTTTTGCCTATGCAGACTACTTGGCCACTCGAGCGACTAGCCCAGTTATATCTAGATGAGATAGTGAGATTACATGGAGTACCAGCCTCCATAGTATCAGATAGAGACCCGAGGTTTGTTTCGCGTTTCTGGAGGTTTGCAAACAGCCTTGGGGACTCAGCTCAGGTTCAGTACAGCTTTTCATCCGCAGACTGATGGGCAGTCAGAGCGGACTATACAGATCCTGGAGGACATGCTGAGGGCTTGCGTCTTGGATTTCGGCGGAGGGTGGATTCGACACTTATCTTTGGCTGAGTTCGCGTACAACAACAGCTTTCAAGCGAGCATTCAGATGGCTCCGTTTGAAGCGTTGTATGGACGCAAGTGTCGATCACCGCTTTATTGGAGTGACGTGGGCGAGAGACGGACCTTGGGACCAGATGTACTGTAGAGGCAGAGGAGAAGGTCCGAGTGATTCGACAGCATCTTCAGACCGCCCAAAGCCGACAAAGGAGTTATGCCGATGTTCGGCGACGAGACTTAGAGTTTCAGGTTGGAGATCATGTATTTCTGAAAGTCTCGCCGTCCAAAGAAATCAGGAGGTTCGGCATTCGTGGGAAACTTAGCCCCCGATATATTGGACCCTTTGAGGTATTGGAGCGTATCGGGCCAGTTGCCTACCGACTTGCACTTCCTCCGAGACTTGCTGGTGTCCACGATGTATTTCATGTTTCTACTCTGAGGAGGTATGTCTTCGACCCGTCGCACGTCATCGACTTCACACCGCTTGAGATCAGCGAGGATTTGAGGTATGAGGAGTGCCCATTGCGAATTCTGGATCGAGAGGTGAGAGAATTGCGCAGTCGGGCTATTCCCTATGTGAAGATCCTTTGGAGCAATCATGACGAGCGCGAGGCTACATGGGAGCTCGAGTCAGAGATGAGGGATACCCACCCCTACTTATTTGAGACATCGGACTGAGGATATTGTTTAGTCTTGTTTCGAGGACGAAACTCTTTTTAGTGGGGGAGGATGTGATGATCCGGACTTTGCAGAAGCTTTTGCAACATTAACAGTGACTACAGGAAGCTTACACAGTGTATCGGAGCTTGTAGTGTCGAAATTGGACATCAGAAATGACCGGCGCGAAAATCGGATCAAGTGGGCCTTCCGGGAGCTTTCGGCAAAATTTCGGATGAGAATTTGGCGAAACGGACGGCGGATTTGGACTCAGCGCGCGAAAACGATCAAAATGGTATATTACTTTTTTTTTGCACCAAAGTACTGTTCACCGGAACAGTAACTCCGGCCGCCGGAATTACTGTTCCGGCGGCCGGCGGCGGCGGCGGGCGGCGGCGCGCGGCGGCGCGCGGCGGCGCGGGGGCGGAGCAGGGCCGCGGGCAGCGCGGGCAGGCGCGGGCAGGCGCGGGCAGGCGCGCAGGCGCGGGGTCCAAGGCAGGCGTGCACCGGGTGCACGGAAATAGGTTTTGCCACGTGGCGTCCCTGATTGGTCGGGCGGCGTCAAGGAAACCGGCTTGTCTGTGACACGTGGCATCACCCCATTGGCCGACAGGATCCGGAAGACCCGGCGCGTAGACCGGGCTCGTGACCCCGTGGACCACGTGGGACACGTGGCCACTGTTCATTGGCGGGCGAGCCGCCCACGTGCGCCGGGCGCGTGGAAAACGTGGGCGGCGGGACACGTGGCAATTTCTATTGGCCCGTATGGCTGTTTCGTGTTTTTGAGACACGTGGCGCTTTCTGGTGGCCGGATTTGGTGTTTCCTGTTCTGGCCCGGATTGGTGTGGAGCCCGAATAGGAATTTGGCCCATTATAAATACCCCTCCCTCTCTCTCTTTGCAAATTTTCGAATTTAGAGAGAGAAAGTGAGGTTGAGCCCTTAATGAAAGTTGTTCCTCTCTCTGTCCTCTACCTCTACTAGAAATTTCAGAATTTTTGGAGTTACCGACAGCGAGTTATCTGCGACGCGGCGCACTGCGACGATTTCAATTTTCGGCCCATTTTCCGTCGCAGTTCAGTCGGAAAATCCCTGTGTGCTAACCAGGAGGAATTTTTGAACGATTTCTGCGACAGCGCGCGTTCCTAAGAGGTAAGGCTTCGTTTTTGTGTTGATCACTTTGCTCCGTTTCACACTTTTGGCACGGTTCCCGAGGCACCTTTGACCCCCTCTTTTTACTGTGTATTTTCTGGACAGCCCCGACTTCTCCAATTTAGATCTTGAGCTAGGAACATCGGATCAAGGCGTATAAGTAGTCGATTTCGATCTACTCGTCGTAAGAACGCAACGGCATTTTGGTGTTGGCATATTTCGTGAGTCAAGTCAGTAAGTTGAGTCGGAGTCTTGAAGTGGTCAAATTGTCAATCAGCATTCGAAGACTTAGAGAAGATTCAACAAGAGCTCAAGTTGACACTCAGTGTTTTGAGTCTTGAAGATTGAAGATGAAGAATTGTGGATCAATTACATCAATCTCAAGAAAAAGTATTCAAAAGGATCAGGTATGTTTAACTAAATAATTTTGGTGATCCGAATACTTTCTTATAGTGTAGAAATACTTGGATGAATTTTTAATTGCATAAAAATCAAAAACTGGACATGGGACATGTTCAGGATCCGGATCAGACAATCCAATCCGGATCCCGAAGGGTGGTTGTTCATTGGCAAATTCAATCCGGATCAAAGGCCAATTCCGATCCGGATCCCGAACATGGGATTTTGCTGAATTGTATGAACGATCCGGATCGGGCTTTGCAATCCGGATCCCGAACCCTGTTTTTCTGGAATTGTCTATCTCGTTACGACGATCCGGATCGCAGTAAATCCGATCCGGATCGCCGTCCTGAAAATTTCCAGATAAGGTAAGTTTTTGATTCTTATCTCTTTCCAAAGGTTTCTAAACTATAAATAGACACTTAGGGTTTCTCAAGAACGTGGGACAAAATACCGAAAACACTCGTGAGCAACCCTAGAGGCTAGGTTTTTATCGTTCTTCTTTATAGCCTCTTTTAGGTCAATTCGACGGTTCTTCCAAGATCTATCTTTTGTCGAATTGATCTAAACTTTGCTTAGAAATTCTTTCTACGGTTCTTCAATGATAATCTAAGCAAAGGATCACCATCGAAGCCAATATTTTCTATCGGCTGAGTTCGCGTCGTGGATTCGACGTAGCACCGTGGATTCGGTGTGTTGAAGGCGTTTCGTGGATTCGAAACGTGTGCTCGTGGATTCGAGTGGCGTTCGTGGATTCGAACGTGTGCAGTGGACGTGCAATCGGTGGAGCGCAAGGTCCGAAGAAGTTGAAGGAGGGGTTTGAGTCCGTGGAGTCGGTAATCACCTTGTTATTCTTCTTTTCTTAGTGGATTGTTATTGCGTGTTGGTCCCGTGGTTTTTCTCCTGGATTGGAGTTTTCACGTAAATCTCGGTGTGCTGTTTTTATTTTCCGCATTGGTTTTTATTTTGCACTGAGATTGATTTTTAAATATTACACCTATTCACCCCCCTCTAGGTGTTTGATAGTACCTATTTAGATCCTTGTGGATCCTTAAAAACCACAATTGGTATCAGAGCGGGTTTTAGGTTTATCTATCATGTCGGGTGAAAGTGGTAATATTTTTAGACCTCCTCTTTTTGATGGGACCAATTATGCATATTGGAAAGTGCGGATGAGAGCTTTTCTCATCTCAATTGATGAGCGTGTTTGGCAAACCGTGGAATACGGTTGGGTGCATCCTGTTGAGGAAGTAGGAAATTCTACTACCCCAAAACCTCGCTCTAGATGGTCCAAAGAGGAAATCGAAAGATCTTCTTACAATGGGAAAGGTATGAACGCTTTATTTAATTCTCTTTCCTCGACTGAGTTTACAAGAATTTCCGCGTGTGAAACCGCGAAGGAAATTTGGGATATTCTCAAAATTACACATGAGGGTACTAATCTTGTAAAAATTCAAAAGCTCCAGATGCTTACAAGTCAATTTGACTCTATTCATATGGAAGAGCATGAATTGTTTACAGATTATTACACTAGACTTCAAGATGTAATTAATACATGTGCTAATTTAGGAGAAAAGATCCCGGAGTCGAAAATTGTAAGAAAGATACTTCGGACTCTTCCGGAACGGTTTAGGGCAAAGGTTACCGCCATTGAAACCGTTAGTCATCCGGATGAGATGAGTGTAGAGGAATTAGTAGGTGCTTTACAAACTTATGAGATGACTTTTCCTACTAATCAAATTTCTTCCAAGTCTTCTTCTAAGCTTACAGGTATTGCATTCAAATCAACAAAGGAAGAAGATACGAATCAAGTTCCGACGATGAAATCTCTTTTGCCGATTTTGAAGAACAATTGGCGCGGATCACAAAGAAATTTCGTCGGAAATTTTGGAAGAATCGAACCGATGGATCTTCATCCACGAAACCATCTAAAGGATCATCGGGTTCTAAATCCTCTAAACTCAAAGGCGTTGCAAAACCTTCTAAAGAAAAAGAAAAAGATGATTTCGAAGGGGAAATCCGATGTTATCGATGCAAAGGCTACGGCCATATTTCAACGGATTGTCCTTCTAAGAAATCATACAAAAGAAGGCTTTGCAAGCAAAAACTTGGGACGATTCTAGTTTCGATGAATCGACCTCAAGTGAAGAGGAAAAAGAAAAAATTGTTGCTTTTCATGCCTCTCAAATTCCCTCTTCTAATTTGTGCTTATCATCTTTAGTCACTGACTCTATTCCTTTGATTTTGCATGAAACATCAACATCCGGAGGAGAGTCATCAAGTGAGGGGGAGTCGGACGAAGAAGAACTCGTTGAGGCATACCAACAACTTCTTGCGGAATCAAAGAAGATGGCCAAGCATATCAAGAAGTTGAGGAAGCAACGACTTGAGGTTCAAGACGAGAATCAAGCTTTAAAGATCAAACTTCATGATCTCGAGGAGGAACAAGACGGTTATTGGATAACAATAAAATCCTCCAAGAAAAGTTAAACCAATCGGAGACGAACGCAAAATCATATATGGACAAGATTGGTTTTCTTGAAAAGCAGTTTGAAGAAATTCATGTCACCAACCAAGCTTTGACCAAGCAAGTTCATGAACTTAAATCCGACATACAAAGGCTTTCAACCGGTTCCAAGAAACTTGATTGTATGTCCGGATTAGGTCAAACAAGCAAGGTTGGTTTGGGATTTAAAAAGAACCAAACTGTGAAGGCTTCAAGTTCCACAATAAAATTGAAAGGAAGAACTTGTCACCTATGTGGACTTGAAGGACATTTGGTGAAGAATTGCCCGAAAAAGAGAAAGAAGAATCCTTCGGCAACTTCATCTACGGAGCGGACTCAACGGAATCAAAAGACACATCAAGTCAAAGGAGTTCACTCAACCCACCAAAGGTCCGAGCCACAACATCAATCATACAAGTGGATCATTGCGAGGCAAAGACCTAAGGTGGATCAACAGTCAAAGCGGACAACCCCCGGCCACAACGAATCAAGACAACCCAAAATCCAGCGATTTTGGATTCGGAAAGGTGATATCTTTCCTTGTCTTAAGTTCTAAATAGCTTATGACTGTATGTAATGCTTTGATTGGTTTTCCCTTCATATTTTTCTTAATCTTTGCATTACATGTTTTTCAATGCTCTTTGTTTTTATACTTTGTTTTTGAACAAAAGGGTTTTTATTGAACAAGTGCATTGAATAAAAAGGGCTTCACGTTCATTCACTCCAAATTAATTTTATATGTTACTCCATAATCATAATCTTGAAGATACTTCATTATAGGAGTTTTTGATAGTTATAAGCATCAAATTTTAGAAATCATGTGTGATCTTTAGATGCTTAATCTATCTCGTTTGTGTGAATTCTTTGTGACAACACAAGTTGAGCATTGGTTATATTGACTTTAATTGCATCTTTTCACGCATTTAGAAATCTATTATGCTTTTGACATCATAATATTTCGATGTTGCAATGATCATTTATGTTAATTAATTCATCTTTTAAGTGATCAAAGTCAATTTCTCTCTCAATGATCTCTTGGTATAGTCATTATCTATTTGACTATTTAGTCGAGTATGAATGCGAGATCAATTTTTGGTTGAATACCTTATATATTAAATAATTGATAGCCAATTGAGGGGGAGTCAAAGAAAAGTAAAATGCTCAAAAGATGTGGAAAGAGTTACATCCCAATGAGGAGTGTGAAAACTACCACCACATGGAGGAAAAAGATACCCCATGTATGCCAAGCAATTTTTTTTTTTAAAAAAATGATGATGAAATGCATTTGAAATACTTGACTCTGTCAAATTTCAAGGTTGGTATAAGGTGGGATTTTTAACGAAAGATGCTCAAAGAGCCACTCTCTTCAACAGATTGTCTAGATATATTATCTAACTTATCTGGGATTTCAAACATCTATTGATCTTGGTATTTCATTTTCTTTACCAAATTGATGATTTGATAAAGGCATTACGCATAAGATCATGTTAGATGTGATTGAAGTTGTTCAACTTTAAGGGTTTTAATTTTCATAAATTTTCGTTTCATTTTTGAGTATTTTTGATAGATTTGGTATAATCTATTTCTTGTTGCATGAAACGATGACTTTTGTTTAAAGTTGATGCGCTAAAGTGCTTACATACTTTTCTGGTTTTTATGGAATTTTTAAATTATTCTGATGAAAGAAATTTGGATCATACAATCTCAAGAAAGGGTAGAATTCAAGATTGATGTCATTTGGAAATCTCCGTAAGTCATCTTTGTAAATCCGTTACATCTTGATAGAGTTTGGATCTCAAGATTATTTTTGATGACTTGTGTTTGATGAATATAACATGAAAAACTGTTTATAATGTTTTATCTTTGTTTTTCATGATTTAGGAGTAAATCTTTTTAATTTTGTGAAATTAATTGGATTGAATGCATCTGTGTGAATTCATTGTTTAAAGCACTTAAATTGATTTCTTGATGGAATACAAATCGGTATTTGAAAAGATTTAAAATCTGGATTTGTTTCAAGAAATTTTTTGATTTTTGCCTGGTACCGGTACGCAATCTGCATTTTTGTTATATACCGGAACTGAGCTTTTATCTCTCTTTCTCTATGAACTAATGTTGTTAGTGATTTCCTTTTGTCTAGTATGTTCACTGTTTGACAATTTGTGACAAAAAGGGGAGAAGAGAAATGACGGAGATGAGATCATCAAGATAGGACAAACAAAAAAGGGGAGAACAGAAAATAATGATCGTATCACAAAGGGGAGAACATAGATGCTCAAGAACATGGAGAACATGGAGAACATGGAGAACATGTTAGAGATGCTCAAGATAGGGGGAGATAAAGAAAAGATTGAAAGAGCCGAAAAACAAAAGAACCAAAAAGACGAATCAAATGTAGGATTTTAATTTCTAACGACTAACGTTTGATTTTGTTTGGAGTTTTGTTTTTGCAGGAATTACATCACTTGAAGACTCCAAGTCCTAAGTCATAGAGTATGTTCTAGGACTGTTTGGTTCAAATGTAATTTTGTATTTATTGGATCTTTCACGCAAAGAAAATCAATGTTTTGGTGATAACATTGAATTTTGATTTTTTTGGTTTAAGATGAGTGACTTGAGCGTTTTTATGTATTTTTGGGTTTTGTCACGAAATTGCCAAAGGGGGAGATTGTTACGGCATTTTGGTGTTGGCATATTTCGTGAGTCAAGTCAGTAAGTTGAGTCGGAGTCTTAAAGGGATCAAATTGTCAATCAGCAATCGAAGACTTAGAGAAGATTCAACAAGAGCTCAAGTTGACACTCAGTGTTTGAGTCTTGAAGATTGAAGATGAAGAATTGTGGATCAATTACATCAATCTCAAGAAAAAGTATTCAAAAGGATCAGGTATGTTTAACTAAATAATTTTGGTGATCCGAATACTTTCTTATAGTGTAGAAATACTTGGATGAATTTTTATTACATAAAAATCAAAAACTGGACATGGGACATGTTCAGGATCCGGATCAGACAATCCAATCCGGATCCCGAAGGGTGGTTGTTCATTGGCAAATCAATCCGGATCAAAGGCCAATTCCGATCCGGATCCCGAACATGGGATTTTGCTGAATTGTATGAACGATCCGGATCGGGCTTTGCAATCCGGATCCCGAACCCTGTTTTTCTGGAATTGTCTATCACGTTACGACGATCCGGATCGCAGTAAATCCGATCCGGATCGCCGTCCTGAAAATTTCCAGATAAGGTAAGTTTTTGATTCTTATCTCTTTCCAAAGGTTTCTAAACTATAAATAGACACTTAGGGTTTCTCAAGAACGTGGGACAAAATACCGAAAACACTCGTGAGCAACCCTAGAGGCTAGGTTTTTATCGTTCTTCTTTATAGCCTCTTTTAGGTCAATTCGACGGTTCTTCCAAGATCTATCTTTTGTCGAATTGATCTAATCTTTGCTTAGAGATTCTTTCTACGGTTCTTCAATGATAATCTAAGCAAAGGATCACCATCGAAGCCTATATTTTTATCGGCTGAGTTTGCGTCGTGGATTCGACGTAGCACCGTGGATTCGGTGTGTTGAAGGCGTTTCGTGGATTCGAAACGTGTGCTCGTGGATTCGAGTGGCGTTCGTGGATTCGAACGTGTGCAGTGGACGTGCAATCGGTGGAGCGCAAGGTCCGAAGAAGTTGAAGGAGGGGTTTGAGTCCGTGGAGTCGGTAATCACCTTGTTATTCTTCTTTTCTTAGTGGATTGTTATTGCGTGTTGGTCCCGTGGTTTTTCTCCTGGATTGGAGTTTCCACGTAAATCTCGGTGTGTTGTTTTTATTTTCCGCATTGGTTTTTATTTTGCACTGAGATTTGATTTTTAAATATTACACCTATTCACCCCCCTCTAGGTGTTTGATAGTACCTATTTAGATCCTTGTGGATCCTTAAAAACCAACAAGGAACGCAACCGTAATTTTTTTGGATTTTTTGAGCACTGTACAGAGGTGAAAAACTCCTCTTTTTTCGTGCTGTTTGGAAAACAGCAAATACTGTATTTTAGGGATTTGTATTTATACGGGGTGCGTTGTTCTGTACAGCTGTGCACTATTTTCAGCAAGTTGTGGGATTAGAGGACTGTGGACAGCAAGGAGGCTTTTGGGGTGTGGTTTGAGCTTTTCGAGGTGGGTGGTTGTTGCTTACCTCATTTTTGACTAACTCACTAGGAGTATTAGAGATCCCCTATTTCAAAACTGATAATCGATATTCCAATTATGAATTGCATGAGTAGACCCCACAAATTATATGACAGCTCATTTATGTTAAATTGGGACACTATTGTTGAGACAAATGCTATATCCTATTCTCGCATGCAAATGACTTATCATGTTGGGGAAATTTAAACTACCTTTTTCCAAATAAATATCAAACACTTTTCTTCAGTTTTTAAAGAGGACAATTGCATGCTTGTTTGGACATCTAGTTAGGCCACTATTCATTACTACACTATCATATTGGGACTTGACTTAGGAGAAATCATGTTTCGTTGTTCTCCTTGTTATTCAGACGCATGTGGCTCAGTTTGAGCAGGGTTTTTGCGATAGTGTAGTCGAGGTCATCGAGTCGGGGACGGGTTTGACTCAATTATATATTGTGGGGCATTGTGGTAACCGCGGACATGAGGCGGTTAGCCAGATGTTGATTACTTTATCCGATTTTGGACTTATAGGGTGTTGCGGCGACCGCGGGCATTAGGCGGTTGACCGGATGTTCACTTATGCATCAGATTGGGTTTCAGATTTCCCTAGTGGATGGTGTTTCCCACTTGTTGATTATTATTACATCTGATTGGGGATCAGGGTTACTTTAGTGGATGGATATTTCCCACTTTGATCATAGTCATGATCCAGTCCTGCTATTGTGAGACATTGGTTACAGAGATGCTTGATACAGAGATACTTTACTCGTGTGGGTCGCTCCCCTCGAGTGCCACTCCGGAGTAGGCTTTTGACCGTGACGGGTGTCGGTCAGTTGGTGAGTTGTGAGTGATGACAGAGCAGGCAGTGCCAGTGTTTCCTGGCCCTTTGATTGGGTTTCTTTGGGCGGTTAGCCTTATAGTTGCATGCATACGGTTATCTTTTTGGCACTGCATTTAGAGGCATTGTAGTAGCACTTCCCTTTTCAGCAGCCTTTGTAGCTTACCACTGTTCTTTCATTTTGCCTCTAGTAGTCCTAGTGGGTCCGTCGGAGTTGAGGATTTACCCACTAGGGGGAGGCTATTGGTTTATCTAGTAGTTCTCACCCCCCATTGTTGTTCTCTGTCTTTTTCCCTTTGTTTTGCAGAGTCGTCTGCGGGAGCTGCTAGGCCATCGGCAGCTGATCGAGGTAAGGGGATCGCTGAGTAGGTAGATCTCCTGTGAGTTTGTGAGCTGCTTTTAGACAGATGTTGTACCCTCCACTCAGACTGTTGTATTGTTCTTTTATTTTGGATCTGGCTTGAGCCAGCTGGTTGTACTATTTTGGTGAGCTGGGAGATTATTGTATTTATTACAGCTGTATTTTAGTTCCAGTCTGAGATACTATGTGGTTCTTCTATTTCAGCTCTGTATTATGCTCTTTTATTGTACATCTTATATCTGAGCAGGTTACCAGCGCTTCGTGTACGCGGAAAATTCCGTGTGCACGGCGGATCTGTAGACGAACCCGGGTTCTGGTTTACACCCCGGGGCGTGACAGTTAAGGATTTTTGTTTGGCGTATTTCGTGAAGTGTTTTGAGTCTTAAAGATTGAAGTTGAAGAATTATGGATCACTTACATCAATCTCAAGTAGAATGGATTCAAAAGATCAGGTACGTTTAATTAAATTTTTGTGATGATCCGAATACATTCTTATAGTATAGAAACACTTGGAATATTTTTCTTTGCTTAAATATCAAAAACTGGACATTTTAAGTGTTCAGGATCCGGATCAGGACTATCCAATTCGAACCCCGAACATGGTTTAGTTCATGCAATATTCCAGTCCGGATCAACCTCTATCCAGTCCGGACCCCGAACATTATTTTTTCAATATCGCATGATCCAGTCCGGACCACCCCTGTCTCAGTCCGGACCCCGAACCTTAATTCTGGAATTTTCACTGTCAAATGACGACGTCCGGATTAGACCAAATCCAGTCTGGACCGTCGTGCGGGAAAGATTCTGTTATGGAAGTTTTTGATGCTTATCTCTTTCCAAGTTGGTTCTAGCCTATAAATAAACCCTAACATTCATCTTTTAGTGTATTCCTAATGATTCCTAATTTCTTATATTATTCTTAAGAGGAATCAAAGGTAATCTACGTATAGAGAAGAAAAGGTAAACACCGTTGATTTTAAGTTTTCTTTTTCTACATTTATCGGTTTGATTCGAGGTTCTTTTATCTTCGTTTCTATTGAAGAATCAAATCGATGAATACTCAGATGGTGTTTTCCTTATCTATCTATATGATCTAAGTATTCGATTATCACCACCAATAAACAAAACAATGATTTCTGAGAGGACAATCGGCACGTGGATTCGTGTGGCCTTGTGGATTCAAGGTGCTACCGCTTTCGTAGATTCGGAGCGAGGTGCGTTCGTGTGATCGATACGTACTAGAAATTGGTGAAGACCGTGGATTCGGTTGGACGTCGTGGATTCGTCGTTGGACGCAAATCGTGTGATCGAGGCGCGTTGTGGAGCGAGCGGAGAAGATCTACATGGAGCGTATGGAAAAGGTTAAGTCGTAGTGTTACGGCATATCCTTGTACGTGTTTAATCTTAGTGGATTTCACCGTGTTATCGGTCCCGTGGTTTTTCACTCATGTGATAGAGTTTTCAACGTAAAATCTTGCGTGTTATTTACTTTTCCGCGTTGGGTTATTTTTTACGCAACGATTTTAGAGTATTTATTGTTTACACTTATTCAACTGCCCTCTAGGTGGTTTTTCTCCTATTCAGATCTATTATCCCATAACCAACACTCAATGCATTTTTCGATTAATCCACGACACAAAAGTACAAGGAGTAAAATTGGATTACAAGAAATTCTCTCACGGAGGCTCTCCACGTTTTTCCTCTTAATTAGGGTTTTTTCAATAAAGCCCTGAAAAATAGAAAGATGAATCACAAGAGATAATATAACTCTAAAAATTCAATTCTAATAGAAAACGATCTCCACCGTTCATCCGAGTTTTCAAATCACTTCTAGTCGTCTTCCATATCCTGTTAAGAATTATTTTTAAGATATTCCTAAATCATCCCTAATCTTTAGGAATAAGATTGGATCAAATCCATATGGACTCAAAATATGATTTTACATAATCCAACAAACATAATCGAAAGTTACGGACTAGAAACTGCTCCTAGAAATAATTAGTAAGTGCTAGAAATAGAAGAATTATAGACTAAACTACTCTTAAGAAAAGCTGCAGATGCCGAAAATAAAAAGAGTATTAAAAAAGTAGTAATTTTGTTGTCACGCTCTCGCTGTAATCTTTTATTATTTTAAAATCAGAGACTTGCAGAAAGCCATTTTTTTTTTCCTTAGCTTAATCTCGGAACGTACAAACCCGCAACAGACATAGAGTTTCTTCTAAAACTCAGCTCAACTAATTAGAACTCAAATCTATTGGTTTAGAACGAAGAACTTGTTTGGTGAAATCAAATAAAATTTATTAATTCAAATAATTATTATTTATTTTACAAAAATCAAATTTTCATTTCCATTCTAATCTGGAATGAAAATGTGTCAATCCATGCATTTACGCCCAATTGGCCAACTTTATATACTAATTGAAGGGGGACCGGCTGTGGGGTTACTGAGCACACCTCAACCCATACAGCACGCGAGCGTAGCGGAAACAGAATCTTTCGTAGATGAAAGTAGGCGAAAACGATTGTAGAAAACAAGCACGAGAGTAACTAAAGAAATAAAATAAATAGGGGAATGTAAGGACACAAGAATTACGTGGTTCGGCCAATAATGTGTCAACCTATGTCCACGAGTAAGACCACCTCAATGCGTTATTCGATTAATCCACGACACAAAAGTAGGAGTAAAATTGGATTACAAGAAACTCTCTCACGGAGGCTCTCCACGTTTTTCCTCTCAATTAGGATTTTTTAATAAAGCTCTAGAAATAAAAGATGAATCGCAAGAGTTAATATAAATCTAAAAACTTAATTCTAATAGGAAACGATCTCCACCGTCCATCCGAATTTTTAAATCACTTCTAATCGTCATCCATATCCTCTTAAGAATTATCTTTAAGATATTTCTAAATCATCCCTAATCTTTAGAAATAAAATTAGATCAAATCCATATGAACTCGAAACATAATTTTACATAAACCTCAGGCCCATTCTAAAGTAACCTAATCAAACTCCCCTTCATAAACCCCTCCACACCTCCACACGCCAGTCACTCTATCCAAACTCCTCTATCAAAATCCTAGGTGGTCCAATCCCTCATGTGCTAGCTCATTCCTTCCAAAACCCACTTTATTTTGATTTTTATTTTAATAATAAATTAAATATTTTTGAATGAGTTTGTTGTCATTTTATTTTCATTCTAACATAATTTAATTTAATTTAATATTTCAACTACAATCATAAAATAAACAAGCTAGTCCAAATAGTAAATATCAACGTTCTAGTCTTTTAATATGTTATCATGTTCTTTTTAAAACTTTTTTCTGTGAGACAATGTTATTGTTCTTTTTAAAACTTTTTTCTGTGAGACAATGTTATTCTATATAAAACTATTTTTTAGGTAATATTTTATATAAAGCTATTTTTGGCTTTTTTGTGCCTAACATGCCTAGGCTATTTCTTATATTCTAAAACAGTTAAAGCGGCACTTTTCTTGATTGATAGCTCCTGTAGGAAAAAAAAAAAAAAAAAAAAAAAGTAGTCCAAGAGAACAAATCAAGGTGGAAATTTTAGTGTAACAGCTTTATATGCTTCTGCACGTTTACTTTTGCATCTCCCCACATCTCACGCATTCGAATTTAGAAGTATTATTATACTGTCAAAGCTATATATACGTTAGACGACGGTTAAAGTAGAGTAAAGTCCAACCTCGATTACAAGGACCTATTATGTGTGTGTACCTTTCGTTTGTCATACACAAAGACCCAAAACTAACACACACACACACAGACACTCTCTCTCTCTATCTCTCACTTAACCCACCCTAATTAATTTATCATGTATATGTATACAGAACGCTTCAACTAATTGTCGGGACGTTCATGCTTCTAAAGATTGTTTTGTTAGCAAATTCATATCTCATCGAAAAGAAAAATACGTGCATAAGTCAAATTCTTTTGTATTATATATATCGACAGCAATATATTACCTACACATAAAGAAAATCTTTAGAATATTCATAAAATTATAAAAATCATATTTAAAATATGGATCGTGGATTTAATAGTTTAATTATTAAAAGCCACTTAATTAAGAATATATAGTTTATGGTAGTCATAAGAATATATATAATAATCAAACTCATATATATTTAAAGAGTTCTATTATGAAAATGACTTAATTATACAAACAAACTAAAGTTATCGTGCTCATAAAAATATGATAAACAGATATTTTTCCTATTCGAAACTCAAACAATTTTATCAATTAATGAACGCCTTGAACTGTTGGCCACCAAGGCTAGGAAACGACTTAATTATACTTTTCAGCACAAGTGAAAACTGATCAAGTGCACACGTGCTCATCCAGTCATCTACATACCCTTAACTTTTTTTAATTTTCTGAAACAGAAAAATAAAAGGAGAGCTTATGTGTGGGCAGTAAGTAAAGCATCCCAAAGACTTAAAAACAAGACTATATTAATCACTTCGTCAAGACCAAGAAATATATACATGCCAAAGTCCTTCAAGAGTACTCCCCACTACCCAAGCGAGAAAGAGGGAGAGAGAGAGAGCTAGGGAGAGGATTGAATTGAATTAGAGGCTCAATAGGGGATATGGGACTGAGGAAGTGCCCCATGGATAATGAATTTGGCCTCTACTTCCGATCAACTCCTTTCTTTGAATGGCTTAAGCCACCAACATCATCATCATCATCATCCTCCTCTCCACCACCACAATTTAACCAAGAAGATGAAGAGGAAGAAGCAGCAGCAGCAGCTTGCAAAAAAAAGCCCTTCCTCGATCCCCCCACTCACCCAATCGCAATGCTTACCTCTTCTTAGTAGGCTTGAGGAGGACAAAAGGCCAAATATTAAAGAAGAAGAGGCCAATATTATTGATTACAAGGATTTTGATCACCTCACTATAAAAAATTGCACCCACAAGGATATCACTGTGTCCTTGAATATTGGGCTGCCTGGTACTGCTTCAGGAGGTGATTATGATGATCATGAGGAAAACAAATCTCCTGGTTGCAAGAAGGAAGAGGATATGAAGGAGATGGAGGACTACAAAGAAAGAAGGTTTTGGATTCCAAGCCCATCTCAGATTCTTGTAGGCCCAGTGAGATTCTCTTGCTCCATCTGCATGAAAACCTTCAATAGGTACAATAACTTACAGGTTAGCTAGCCTTGATCCTCTTCTTAACATCCATATGTAGATATTCAGGACTGTTTATTTATTTATTTATTTATTTTGTCGTTGGTATTATTAACACAGTAAAAAGATTTAATAAATCGGACCTATACATGATAAAATAGCTTTCTTAACAACACTACCATTTTTCTTGGTGAAAACCTGATTACATAATGGACAACTGAAAGAATGATGGATTATGGTGTGCTTTTTATCCATGTATACACAGTAGGTGATTCAAACAATTTACTCTTCAAAAGTAGTAACAACATGTTGGAACCATGATTGGTCAGCAGTAGAAACTTTTGAATTTCCAGGTTAGCTGGTGTTTCATTTATTGTCAATTTATACTGCTGTATCATACCATGAATGATCTAGAAGGTTTAAATCTTCTTTCAAGATTTAAATTCTTAAATTTTTTAAAAAAATTTGCAAATCAATTAAAACAAGAAAAGGCAGCATTAGTTTTCCAGTTAACAAAATGAAAAATTCCCTTCTAACATGTTTGCATTATTTTGAGACCGGTTTGACTCTTACAAGCAGTCCAAGTTTCAATGAAGTGGCATATTGATCAAGTAGATTATACCTATCAATTGATGAGCAAGCAAATTTATCTAAATTCCTTCTGTAATTATCTGATGATTGTTTTAAATTACTTTTTCTTTTTCTTTCTTTTTATTAAATAAATTAATAAACCTAGTATTAATTCATGTATATTAATTGTATTAGATGCATATGTGGGGGCATGGTTCAGAATACAGAAAGGGTCCGGAATCGCTTAAAGGGACACAAACAATAGCAATGCTGAAGCTCCCTTGCTACTGCTGTGCCCATGGGTGCAAGAACAACATCAACCACCCACGTGCAAAGCCGCTGAAGGACTTTCGAACTCTGCAGACTCACTACAAGCGGAAGCACGGATCGAAGCCATTCAAATGCAGGAAATGTGGCAAACCATTTGCAGTGAAGGGGGATTGGCGGACACACGAGAAGAACTGCGGGAAGTTGTGGTTCTGCTCATGCGGGTCGGATTTCAAGCACAAGAGATCGCTCAACGATCATGTCAGATCATTCGGTAATGATCACTCTCCTTGCTTTCCATCAGAGTTTGTTGGAAAGGAGAAGGATCGAGTTCATCATAAGGTTTGATCATCACAAATAGATTACCAAAAACACCATTTTGGTTAACTACAGTTGAGGTGATTAGGCTCATCAGTAGCAAAAAAGTGGGACTGGTTTGTTTTGGAGCATAAGAAAGTGTCTTTGGCATACATAATTAGGAGGCTAATTTGCTTTTCCCAGCGAATAAAATGGAGGCTACCTGCGGTAAGGGACTGTGAAGTAGCTGAATTTTCTTCAGCTTTTAGGTTATATTATAGGATGTCATGGAAGTTAGTTGCAGAAACTTCTTATGTACTGAAGAAAATTTCTCAGCTTCACAGGCTGATTGGGTAGTTGTAATGAAGTTTTTTCCTAGCTACAGATAGTAATATTATTGTTTTTAATTAATTATGATCGTGTACTCTATATATGTTTACTGACCTCAGTAATTATACGATTTTATAATAATATTCGTCTAGTTAAAAATATATGAATCTTATCTCAGCTTTGTCTCATTTTGAAGTAGATAGCTGAAGTTCAAAAGTTTGATTTATTTGTTGACCTTATTATATACTTAATTGATTTAGTATGTACGTCTCAATTAAAAGTTAATTAGTAGTATTTTAAATTTTTTGCATCAAATAATTTGCTATCTTGTAGAATATTTGATATATTATTAGATCAAATGGTTCTACTATGTTTTTTTTAGTACAGGAATTTGTCAAAATATTTTGAAAATGTTTTGGAAAGCAAAATGAATAAAAGATTAAACAGTAAAATAAAAATTTTAGAATTTACTACTATATCTAAATAAAAATTCATTATAACTCGGATAATTACTAACTGTCCCTACCGTAAGTAATAAAAGATCTGATAATTGGTATATGAAGTCGTAGCATAATTAGTTACTTCACATTTCCAACTAATTTTATCTTTAAAAAAAACAAACAAATAGATAACATTCTATCTTTTTTTCAGAACAAAAAAAAAAAAAAAAAAAAAAAAAAAAAAAACTAAAACTCAATTAATTAAGATTTTGGTATTTTTACCTTCCTTAAAACATGCATATTCCACTAAGAAAATGACACTTGCATGCGTGACTAATGACTCGATATAACTCAATTGATTGCTAGTAGATGAGGATTGTGTTTAATTAGATTATAAGTGCATAAAGTATAAAGAAGGGTTCAATAATTCTAAAGCTCACATACCTATCGAACCTTTTCTAAGGCTGTGTTTGTTTGGGGTACAAGGGGGGATATCCCCCCCTTGTACCCAAACACAATAGAATGGGGGGGGGAATACCAATCCCCCCCTTTTTCCCACTGTTCTGGTACAAACCGGAATCATCCCAACCCCCCCTGAACCAAAGTGAACCAAAGTTTCTCTCTCATCTTGCCCCTCTCTCTCTCTTCGATTATTGCAAACACTCCCCACCCCTCTTCTCCATTTCTCCATCTCCCTCAACTCTCTCTTCTTGCTCCGATAACCTCCGCCGCTCGGATCTCGTCCGCCATCAACTCCCCCCTCGATCAACGCCGCCCTCGACGCCGCTCGGATCTCGTCCGCCGCTCGGTTCAAGTCCGCCATCAAGTCCCCTCTCGATCCGAGCCCGCTCGGAAGTCCTCCGCCGCTCGGATAAAATATATTTTAAAATAATATAATAGATGATTCATATTTTTTTTTTAAATATCGATATTTATTATATTATAAAAATATTTGAAAATTTTTTTTCTAAACTTCGTCTAAAAATATAACTAATTTAATATTTTATCTAATTAATTAAATCCTATTTATAACAAATAACATAATTAAAAAGTTATAATACATTATTTATTTACACAACTTTTACCCATACATAAAAATGTCAAAGGGCATATTCGTCTTTTTACTTAAAAGTCAACTATTTATCCCTCTTATTCTTCATTCCCAACCAAACACTATTTTTCTTATACTGGTACAAACCTATACCCCAACCAAACACTATTTTTACTTTATCCTACCTTATACTCAATTTTATACTTGTACCTGGTACTACTAATTCCCACTAATTCCCCAACCAAACGCTACCTAAAAGTCTAGGGTGACGAACTTTTAATTCCTAGTCCAAATTTGGGGCCCTAGGGCGTGTAACAAATCCACCACCAGCCACTTTGCTTACACACGTATGGTCAAGGTAAGTGATATAAAGAGAGAGATAGAGAGAGAGAGGGCAGCTAGTGAGAAATTGGGTAGGCAGGGAAAACAGAAGAAATCGGGAGTAGGCTATGTACGTAGCTTGACCATGTTAAAGTTTGAGTGTGAACCCATTTTTGGCCTATTTATGGTATCTGCACGGTTGTACCTAAATCAAAAGGTATGAATCAGTGGATTAAGTTCTGGAATGGACGTACAAACAAATTAAGTCTGAACGAACAATTCCAGTAGCCATTACTCCTTACATAAAAAAGATCACAAATGAAAAATATATATATATATATAAAGAGAGAGAGAGAGAGAGAGAGAGATAGAGAGAGAGGGGGTCCGGCTACTATACAATTAATAATACCAAGTCATTGGTATTATCAAGTTTTCTACTCTTTGATTATTTTCATCCGTTAAATTTTACTATTTCCCCAACCACCTATTAAACCCAAGGGGCCCACCATCATCTCAACCACACATCTTTTAATTCAAGGGTTAAAATAACTTGGTAAAAACTTAATAGCACAAATAACTTGATACTATTAATAGTATTATTCCAGCCTAACTATATATATATATATATATATATATATATATATACACACACACACACACACACATATAGTTCAGCTACTATATGTAAAAACAAGAAGTAATTGGTGTTTGTAAGTTTTTTGCCGTTAAATCTATTTTTTTGACTAATTTTATATCTTATATTACACTATTCCACCAACCACCAACTAAACCCAAAGGGCTCACTATCAGCCTAACCACACATTTTTTTATCCAATGGCTAAAAATCGATAAGCACAAATAACTTTACGCTTTTAAAAGTATAGGAGTTCAACTTGGTGCTATTGATAGTATACCAGCCGGACCATATATATATATAATATATATATATATATAATATATATATATATATATATATATATATATATATATATATATATATATATATATATATATAGGCTGGTACACTATCAATAGCATCAAGAATTTGGTGTTACCAAGTTTTCCACCATTAGATCAAGCTCTTTGATCATTTCCAGCTCTTAGATCATACTATTTTTCCTACTACACATTAAACTCTAGGGGCCCACAATAATCCTAACCACACACCATTTCATCGAAGGGTCAAAAACCTAATAGCACCAAGGACTTGGAGTTATTAATTGTATAGTAGCTCGATACTATTGATAGCATAATAGCTGGATTATATATATATATATATATATATATATATATATATATATATATATATATATATATATATATATATATATAATCCAGCTATTATGCTATCAATAGTATCGAGCACTTAGTGCTACCAAGTTTTCCGCCGTTAGATCTACCCCTTTGATCATTCACTTAGTGCTACCAAGTTTTCCGCCGTTAGATCTACCCCTTTGATCATTTTCATCCTTTAGCTCATATTCTACCAACCATTCACAAAATCCTAGGAGACCACTATATATATATATATATATATATATATATATATATATATATATATATATATATATATATATATATATAGTCCTGCTACTATGCTATCGATAGCACCAAACACTTGGTGCTATCAAATTTCTATCGTTAAATCTAGCCCTCTGATTATTTTCCACCCGTTAGACCATACTATTTTCCGACCACCCAATAAACCCTACGGGCCCACTATTATCCTAACCTCCCATCCCTTCATCCAAGGGCCAAAAACCAAATAGGATTAATAGCTTGGTGCTATTAATAGTTTAGTGTATATATATATATGTGTGTGTGTGTGTGTGTGTGTGTGGTGTGTGTGTGTGTGTGTGTGTGTGTGTGTGGTGTGTGTGTGTGTGTTTCTATCAAGATTTAAGTATCTATCGGCACGGTTCATATCCATCGTACCATATCATGCAAGATATCGACATAATACATCCTCTGTGTCTGACGGCACAATTGATGTAGTGCACTGACTTTTGCCTAAGTGGCAAAGTGCAGATAAGTCATCTTGAATATGTTAAAAAATGTGATAAAAATGAGTTAGAGTAAGTTTGGTTCGAAGCAAATTGCATTCGTATCAAAGTTCAGTTGAAAACGGGCAAAAACAGCTCAGTATGGAGTTTCATACTGGTTTCTGACGATCGGAATGTCTTGCGGGCGCCTGGAGCACAGTAGCGGGCGCAAGCGCAAGCGCCCTGTCTGTATTTTCAGACTCTATACCCGAAAGCTGGATTTTTGGTGTGTGCGAACTTTTGGATGCCCAGGGTTGTCCTGCGAGCGCCCAGATGAACATTAGCGGGCGTAGTTGAGGGCGCCCTTGACCACTGAGAGGAACAGTGGCTCCGACGTTTTGGACACCCGGACAGGGTCGCGGGCGCCCGAATTGTGCGGAGGCTGACATGGTTTTGTCCTAAGTTGAGGATTTTTTTGGGGTCAATTGGGTCATTTCGTACCCTCTGTCACTCCTGCCCACCCTCTGACCAAAATCCATTTTAAAACCCCATCACTATCTCTATCTCTTCCTATTACATTCCAACTCTTCCCTTCTCTCTCCCTGCATGCTGTTCCCAGAGAAGAAAAAGCAACAACAGTAGAAGGGGAGGAAGAGAACTAGCAGTTGGGAGGCCCTATAGCTTGGGATTTGATCTCCAAAACAGCAAGAAAAAGGTGAAGAAGATCTTGAGAAAGGCTTTGGGAGAAGAAAGGAGCTCTTTACCCATCTCCTTTGGTTAAAAGCTTGTGAACGGTATGTGGGTTAAAATTAGGGTTTTCAGGGTTTTTGCATATTTTTGGATTTTGAAGAGATAAAATGATCTCTTATGGGTTTCTTTCCCCTTTTTAGGGGATTTCATGGTGATTCAAGTGATCAAGCCACCTTTCCTAGAGCATCCAAGATAGGGGATTTCACTGAAAAGGGTGAACTTATCTCTTTTCCTTTGCTTTCTATGATTTTAGAAGCATGTTGTAAGAGTAAAAATGTAGAGTATTTGTGTAATGGGTTAAAATTAGGGTTTAGCCATAAATGGTGTGAAAGAGAAATTTCAAGATTTAGCCTTACATGAAAATCATGAATAAATCTAGGTTGTTCTTGCATGGAAATGTGTGGCATATGGACTTAGGAGAAAACCTAGGTCAAGTTGTGATATGTGTGGCATGATATCCAGGAGAAAATCTAGGTTAATTCGAGTGACATTAACTTAGAAAAAAACCTAAGGTTGAAATGTAGAGTTTCAACATAGAGTCATTCAGCTCTAAGGTTAGAATGACATAGTTGATGTTTTGGTGTCCTTGGGGCATCTTGTAACCCTAGAGTAAAGAACTTAGGGTGAATGTGCAAAATTGAGTAAACTGTTAAGGAATTTGTGTTGGCGTATTTCGTGAAAATGGTTAAGTCTTGAAGATTGAAGATGAAGAAGTTTGGATCATATACCTCAATCTCAAGAAAGAAGAATTCAAAAGGATCAGGTACGTTTAACTAAATATTTTTGGTGATCCGAATACTTCTTATAGTGTAGAAACACTTGGATGAATTTTTAATTGCATAAAAATCAAAAACTGGACATATTACATGTTCAGGATCCGGATCAGGCACTACAGTCCGGACCCCGAACATAGGGTAGTTCATGCGCAATTCCAGTCCGGATCGTGGTTACTTCAGTCCGGATCCCGAACGTGGAATTTGCAGGAATTGCATGAACATCCGGACCGTGGGATTTCAGTCCGGATCCCGAAGGTATGTTTTTTCTGGAAATAGTCTGTTTAACCACGACAGTCCGGATCGCCATAATTTCAGTCCGGATCGTCGTCCTGAAAAATTCCAGAAAAGGTTAGTTTTTGATCCTTATCTTCTTCCAATGGTTTCTAACCTATAAATAGACCCTATGATTCATTTTCTAGGGCAGATCCGTGTACGACCGAAAAATAGAAAAATCCACATATAGAGAAGAAAGGAAATCAATAGATTTAATTCTATGTTTCTTCATCTATATTGATTAATTTGATTCTAGGTTTTCAAACTCAGATTTTGAGTAGAATCAAATTAATGAATACTTAGATGGTATTTCCGATCTATTTCTAATCTAAGTATTCGGCGGATCATCACCACCCAAAAACAACGATTTTCCCAAAATCGGCGCGTGGACTCGCGTGGCCTTGTGGATTCAAGGTGCAACCGCTCTCGTGGATTCGGAGCGAGGTACGTTCGTGGATTCGAAGCGTGCTATTGGGTGAAGACCGTGGATTCGGTCGGACGTCGTGGATTCGACGTTGGACGCCGTGGATTCGGCGTTGGACGCAAATCGTGGATTCGAGAAGCGTTGCGGAGCGAGCGGAGAAGATCTACTAGGAGCGTATGGAAAAGGTTGAGTCGTCTGTGAGTACGTTATATCACCTTGTACGTGTTTTAATTCTAGTGGATTTCGCCGTGTTATCGGTCCCGTGGTTTTTTACTCCGGTTTTGGAGTTTTTCCACGTAAAAATTTTGCGTGCTATTTTTCATTTCCGCATTGGGTTTTATTGCGCAATAATTTTTGAGTGTTTACTGTTTACACCTATTCACCCCCCTCTAGGTGTTTTTTCCCCTATTTAGATCCATTTAATATAACCCAACAAGTGGTATCAGAGCGGGAATAGGGTTGTAAACAATGGTTGAAGGTGGAAACATCAACAGACCCCCATTCTTCGATGTAACAAATTATGCCTACTGAAAAGTATGGATGAAAGCCTTTTTAATTTCCATCGACGAACGGGTGTGGCAATCAATTGAGTTAGGATGGTCTAATCCAACTGAAATTATTGCTGATGTTCGCACCATCAAACCTAGGTCGAAATGGACCAAGGAAGAGATTGATTCATCTTCTTACAACGGCAAAGGTGTTAACGCTCTATTTAATGTTTTGTCACAAACTGAGTTCTCTCGCGTCTCAGCATGTGAGACTGCGAAAAAAATCTGGGATGTTCTACAAGTTACACATGAGGGAACAAACCTTGTGAAGATTCAAAAACTGCAAATGCTTACGAGCAAATTTGACTCCATTTTTATGGCAGAAAATGAATCGTTCACAGATTATTATACACGATTGCAAGACATCGTGAATACATGTGCTAACTTGGGAGAGTGTAGAGTTATTTAATATAAGGATCCACAAGGATCTAAATAGGTACTATCAAACACCTAGAGGGGGGTGAATAGGTGTAATATTTAAAAAACAAATCTCAGTGCAAAATAAAAACCAATGCGGAAATAAAAAAATAGCACACCGAGATTTACGTGGAAACTCCAATCCAGGAGAAAAACCACGGGACCAACACGCAATAACAATCCACTAAGAAAAAGAAGAATAACAAGGTGATTACCGACTCCACGGACTCAAACCCCTCCTTCAAATTCTTCGGACCTTGCGCTCCACCGATTGCACGTCCACTGCACACGTTCGAATCCACGAACGCCACTCGAATCCACGAGCACACGTTTCGAATCCACGAAACGCCTTCAACACACCGAATCCACGGTGCCACGTCGAATCCACGACGCAAACTCAGCCGATAAAGAAATATAGGCTTCGATGGTGATCCTTTGCTTAGATTATCATTGAGGAACCGTAGAAGAAATCTCTAAGCAAAGACTAGATCAATTCGACAAAAGATAGATCTTGGAAGAACCGTCGAATTGACCTAAAAGAGGCTATAAAGAAGAACGATAAAAACCTAGCCTCTAGGGTTGCTCTCAAGTGTTTTCGGTATTGGTCACACGTTCTTGAGAAACCCTAAGTGTCTATTTATAGTTTAGAAACCTTTGGAAAGAGATAAGAATCAAAAACTTACCTTATCTGGAAATTTTCAGGACGGCGATCCGGATTGGGATTACTGCGATCCGGATCGTCGTAACGAGATTGACGATTCCAGAAATCCAAGGGTTCGGGATCCGGATCGCAAGGCCCGATCCGGATCGTTCATGAATTTCAGCAACATCCAATGTTCGGGATCCGGATCAGAATAGGCTTGGATCCGGATTGGATTTGCACATGAACTAATACCCTTCGGGATCCGGATTGGATCATCTGATCCGGATCCTGAACATGTCCCATGTCCAGTTTTTGATTTTTATGCAATTAAAAATTCATCCAAGTGTTTCTACACTATAAGAAAGTATTCGGATCACCAAAATTATTTAGTTAAACATACCTGATCCTTTTGAATACTTTCTTCTTGAGATTGATGTAACTGATCCACAATTCTTCATCTTCAATCTTCAAGACTCAAGACACTGAGTGTCAACTTGAGCTCTTGTTGAATCTTCTCTAAGTCTTTGATTGCTGATTGACAATTTGATCCCTTTAAGACTCCGACTCAACTGACTTGACTCACGAAATATGCCAACACCAAAATGCCTAACTTGGGAGAGAAGATTCCAGAATCTAAAGTTGTAAGAAAGATTTTAAGAACTCTTCCTGAAAGATTTCGCCCAAGGTTACAGCCATTGAAACAATTAAACACCCGGACGAAATGCGTGTAGAAGAATTAGTTGGTGCACTTCAAACTTATGAAATGACATTTCCTACTAACTATTCTTCTGGAAAAGCATCCTCTTCTAAGTCTTCAGGTTTTGCATTGAAATCAACAAAAGAAGAAGACGCGGATGCATCCTCCTCAGACGATGACGAGAACCTATCTATGGAGGACTTTGAGAAGCAGCTTGCTCTCTTGACAAGGAAGTTTCGCCGAAACTTTCGAAGGGGTAATTCAAGCAAAACTCCATCCTTCGGAAAGTCGAAGAAAGGCAAGGGTTCTTCAAGTTACAAGTCAAGAAAGCAAGAGAACTTTTCAAAGGATAAGAAAAGTTCAGAGGGACAAGTACAATGCTTCAAATGTCGAGGCTACGGCCACATTGCAACGGAGTGTCCCAATAAGAATCCGGCAAAGAAGAAGGCGATGCAAGCAGTCACTTGGGATGACAACTCAACGTCAAATGAGTCATCTTCAAGTGATGAAGAAAACAACGCAACGGCGTTCCACGCGTCCACATCTTCACCCTTCATGTGCTTAATGGCAAGTACATCCGATTCATTGTCCAACTCCTCCCATGTTGAAAAGAATGGCATGGACGACGAATCGAGTAACTCCGAAGGTGAAGATTTTGCTCTTGCCTACCATAAACTTTTGAGGGATTCAAAGAAATTGGCAAAGCAAAACAGGAGTTTGAGAGGGAGATTGCAGGATCTCGAAGAAGAAGTAAAAAGGGCAACTTCTCTCTCAAACCTCTTGAAGAGGAAAGGGATAACCTGATTAAAGCAAATGTTTTCCTTCAAGAGAAAAATAAGCATTTCGAGAAGGAACATGTAAAACTGGTGGATAAGGCGAATTACTTCTTGAAGCTCTACAGCGAGGCTCGACAGGAAAAAATGGAAATGACGAAGACCATTTTCCAACTCAAGGATGATTTAAAGCGATTTTCTTCTGGAAGGAGTAAGTTGGATAAGCTTCTTGGTCTTGGTCAAACAAACCGTTCGGCCTCGGATACACTCAAACTGGAGACAGTCCAAGTTCGAGTGGAACAATTTTTGTGCCTCAGTCGGTATCTCCTCCTCCGACACCGGGATTCACGACAAACAACGACAACAAGCCTACTTCACCCTCTTCGGGATCGTCAAGCACTAAGGTATGTTTTCGTTGTGGTTTTCAGGGCACATAAGGAGAAATTGCAAGATGGGAGCCAAACGATCAACTCAAGCACCTCTTGCAACGACTACCAAAAAGGTGATTCCTCGGAAATCAAATGCAAATTTTTCAAAGGAAAAGAGCCTTGGTAGTTCATCTCTCAAGACGACATCATCAAGGAGTAGCAACTCATCAAACAAGACGCTTTCACCAAGGAGAATAACTTCACGACCATTACCGACGCAGTCCAAAAAGGTTTGGGTGCGCAAAGGTGAAATCTTCCCTTGTCTTGTTACTAATATTTCCTTGCATGCATATGATAATTCGTCTTGGTATCTGGATAGCGGGTGTTCCCGTCACATGACCGGTGACAAAAACTGTTTTCAAACTTTTGAGAAAATCTCCGGAGGACTTGTAGTTTTCGGAGACGGTCGGTCTTCCAAAATTGTTGGAAAAGGAACAATAGCTATTCCAGATGGCCCGGTTCTGAATAATGTGTTATTTGTTGAAGGCCTTAAGACTAACCTCATAAGCATAAGTCAACTTTGTGACAATGGTTTTTCAGTTAATTTTTCATCTGTGAATGTATTGTAACTGATAAGGACCATGTTTTCTTTTTAAAAGGGGTTAGATCTGAAAACAATTGTTATGTTGTTCCTAATAAAATTTCTGAAAAATGTAACCTAGCTTCTTTGAATAATGAAACACTTTGGCATGAAAGGCTAGGTCACATAAACTTTAAGGAACTTGCTAGAATTTCAAACAAAGATGTGGTCAAGGGGGTTCCTAAACTTTCACTTGAACAAAACATTGTGTGTGGCGGTTGCCAAAAGGGAAAACAGTCAAGGACTGCACACAAGAACTTGAACCACATTGGTACAAAACGGCCTTTGGAACTTTTGCACATGGATTTAATGGGGCCAACTCGTCAACCATCTTTGGGAGGTAAATGGTATATTTTCTATTGGTTGATGATTTCTCTAGATATCTTGGGTAGCATTTTTAAAAGAGAAAGCTGATACTTTTGATTCTTTTCACGAGATTTGCCATCGTATTATGATTGAAAAGAATGAAAGATTACTCGTGTTAGAAGTGATAGAGGTGGAGAATTCATAAATTCTAAATTCATTGATTTTTGCACTTCCAACGGCATTAAACATGAATTCTCAGCACCCTATACACCTCAACAGAATGGTGTAGTCGAGCGCAAAAACAGGGTTGTACAGGAGATGGCACGTGTTATGCTTCATAGCCGGAATTTACCGTTATATTTTTGGGCTGAAGCGGTGAACACTGCTGTCTATGTAATTAATCGAGTGTATTTGCGCCCGGGAACTTTAAATACACCATATGAACTATGGTTTTGTAGAAAACCAAATATCAAATATTTTCGTATCTTTGGGAGTCGGTGTTACATTTTACGTGATCGCGAAAATCTTGGAAAATTTGACTCTCGAAGTGACGAAGGAATTTTCTTGGGTTATTCTACAAACAGTAGAGCATATCGAGTATTTAACTTGGAATCTAAGACGATCGTAGAATCGATAAATGTTAAAGTAGATGAAGCTTTTCACTTTATATCTGAAAAATCTACCCTCGATATCTCTCTTGATGATGATACACCTGCTAATGCATCTTCTCTAACAATTCTTTCGATAATAATGATGCATCTAACGGTTCTTCAAGTTTATCTGATGTGCAGGAATCATCTCATGTACCTCCGAGTACTCCGTTACCTCAAACGTTACGCATCTCCAAGGATCATCCTGAATCGAACATTATTGGAGACCCACAAGAAGGAGTCAGAACTCGGAGACAATTGGTTTGCGGATTCGCATGCTACGTATCCTTAATCGAACCAAAGAATGTCGATGAAGCTCTTCAGGATGACTACTGGATTGAAGCAATGCAGGAAGAGCTCCATCAATTTGAGCGAAACAAAGTCTGGGAATTAACGAAGCCTCCGAAGCAACACAATGTGATAGGTACCAAATGGATTTTCAAGAACAAGAAAAATGAGGATGGTACTATCATCAGGAACAAAGCACGTCTAGTTGCTCAAGGCTACTCTCAAGTAGAAGGTATAGACTTTGATGAAACTTTCGCCCCTGTAGCTAGACTCGAGTCCATTCGTATCTTATTTGCGATTGCTTGTCATTTTAAAATCAAATTATTTCAAATGGACGTTAAGAGCGCCTTTTTAAATGGGTTTTTAAATGAGGAAGTTTATGTGGCTCAACCGAAAGGTTTTGTAGACCATAAACAACCTAACCATGTTTTTCGTTTGAAAAAGGCTCTTTACGGTCTGAAACAAGCACCGCGAGCATGGTACGAAAGGTTGACAAAGCACCTTTTAGAAAAGGGCTATACTCGAGGGGGAGCTGACAGGACTCTCTTTGTGAAGCATTATCAAAACGATTTCATTGTAGCACAAATCTATGTCGATGACATTGTATTTGGTGCAACAAGAGATAATGATGCTTCTAAATTCGCGGAGACCATGGAAAGCGAATTTGAGATGTCCATGATGGGCGAATTGACATATTTTCTTGGATTACAAGTTAAACAAAGTGATGAAGGCATTCACTGTGTCAATCCAAGTATGCAATGGAGTTGGTCAAAAAGTTTGATTTAGAAAATTCTAAAGATTTTCCGACTCCAATGGGAACTAGCCATAAGGGACTTGGAAGTGAATCACATAGTGAGAATGTAGACGAGAAACTTTATCGCAGTATGATTGGAAGTCTACTTTATCTCACGGCTAGTCGCCCGGATATATCCTTTAGTGTTGGGATTTGCGCGAGATATCAATCAGCACCAAAGGAGGTTCACCTGAAAGCGGTGAAACGGATCATCCGGTATATCAAAGGAACAATAAATTTCGGAATTTGGTATCCTATGGGAACAAGTTTGATATTGTTGGATACTCAGATGCCGATTGGGCAGGATCTGTGGATGATCGGAAAAGCACGAGTGGTGCATGCTTTTATCTTGGCCATTGCCTTGTTGCATGGCATAGTAAAAAGCAAAACTGCATAGCACTCTCGACTGCCGAAGCGGAATATATTTCTGCGGGTAGTTGTTCAACCCAACTCATTTGGATGAAAAGTGTGTTGAGCGACTTCCGGATTTCAGCAACTTCGGTAACAATTCTATGTGACAACACTAGTGCTATAAACATTTCAAAAACCCTGTGTTGCACTCAAGAACAAAACACATTGAACTTAGATATCATTTTCTAAGAGAGCTAGTTGAATCAAATATTCTTCAACTTTCCTACATTTCAACTGAGGATCAATTAGCTGACATTTTAACAAAACCTTTGGATCAAAAATGATTTATTCATTTGCGTAAGGCAATTGGAATGCTTTCCTTGAAATAATCTCTTTTTGAAACTGTGATGATCCGGACTCCCGCAGAACTGCGCAACATTAAACAGTAACTGTAGGGAGCTTGTACGGTGAATCGGAGCTGTAGAATTGAAATTGGACATTTAATATTGACTCTGCACAAAAATCGGAGCAAATGGAATTTTTCGGGAGCTTTTTGCAAAATTTCGGATGAGAATTTGGCAAAACGGACGGCAAAATCGGACTCAGCGCGCGAAAACGGTCAAAATGGTATATTCACTTTATTTTTTTGGCAAAAATTACTGTTCACGCCGGAGTTACTGTTCCGGCGGCCGGCGGCGGCCGCCGGCGAGCGGCGGCGGGCGGCGGCGCACGGCGGCGGGCAGCGGCGCGGCGGCAGGGCAGCGGCGGAGCGCGGAGGAGAGCGGCGCGGGCAGCGCGGGCAGGCGCGGGCAGGGGGCTCGGTGCGCGGTCCATGGGCCAGGCGTGCACCGGGTGCACCGAATCCTTCGCTTGCCACGTGGCGGCACCTGAGTGGCTGGCCGGCTTCTAGAAGCGTCTAGATGGTTGACACGTGGCACGCTCCTATAGGCCGACATTTTTCCGGAGAACCCGGAGCGCGGACCGATCACGTGGACCACGTGGCCACGTGGCGAAATCTGGTTGGCCCTGCACAGGCTGTTTCCTGTTTGGTTGACACGTGGCGCTTCCTGGTTGGCTCGTTTCGGTGTTTCGTGTTTGGATCAGATCCCGTGTGGGAATATTCCCTTTTGGCCCACTATATAAGAGCCCTCACCCCTCTCATTTTCCCACCTCGTTTTGCGTGCCAAGAGAGAGAATCAAGAAAAGTGCCAAATATGAAAGTTGTTCCTCTCTCTCTCTTCTTTCTCTCTCTAGAATCTCAGGAATTTAGGAGTTACAGATAGTGAGATATCTGCGACGCGGCGCACTGCGACGATTTTCTTTTAGGCCCATTTCCCGTCGCAGTTCCGTCGAAAATTCACTGCGGGCTAACCAGGTGGAATTTTTGGACGATTTTTGCGACAGCGCGACCGTAAGAGGTAGGGCTTCGATTTCCGTATTGATCATTTTGCTCCATTTCGTACTTTTGGCACAGTTTTTAGGTCCTCTTTGACCCCCTTTTTACTGTGATGTTTTTTGGACAGCACCAACTTCTCCGATTTTTATCTTGACGTAGGAGCGTCAGATCGAGGCGTTTTAAGAGTCGATTTTGATCTACTCTTCGCGAGGAACGCAACCGTGATTTTTCTGGGATTTTAGGAGCTCATTTTAGAGGTGAAAAATTCCTCTTTTTCCGTGCTGTCTGAAAAACAGCAAATATTGTGCTTTTTGGGATTTGTATTTATACCGGGAGCGTTGATTTGCAGGATTTGAGGACTGTGGACAACCAGGAGACTACCTGGGGTGTTGTTTGAGCTGCTCGAGGTGGGCGGTTGTTGCTTACCTCATTTTTGACAAGCTCACTGGGATTACTAGAAATCCCCTAAAATATGACAATTAACGAGAACAATTGGGACAAAGTAACATGGTTATTAATGAGAACCATTGGGACTACTAACAGGACTACTAACAGGACTACTAACAGGACTACTAACAGGACAACTAACAGGACAATTAATGAGAACCATTGGGACAAATTAATATGACAAATGACAAGGACCGCTGGGATAAACTCCCCTAAAATTTAATATAACCCCACAAATAATATGATGACTTATATTGGGACACTGTGATTGAGACAAAGCTATGATCTCGCATGCAAATGATTTTTATTCAGTAAATCAATTGTTTTAAACCTTTGACTCCATTTTTCAACTTTAAAGACAGTTGCATGCATGCCCGGACATCAGGTAAGGCCACTATTCATTGCTACACTATCATATTGGGATTTGAACATGTTTCATTGTTGTCCTTTGCATTCATATGTTGTTGCTCAAGTATGAGCAGGGGTTTGGGATAGTGTAGCCAAGGTGGTGCTAGATTGTGGACTTGTGGGGTATTGCGGTGACCGCGGACAGTAGGCGGTTGACCAGATGTTTATCCTTGCATCAGATTGGGGTTGAGTTGGGTTTATTTATTGCATCAGTTGGGGATTGGGTTTCTATAGTGGATGGAGTTTCCCACTTTGATCATGGTTATGATCCAGTCCTGCTATATTGAGACATGTGCTACAGAGATACTTGTGATACTGATGACAGAGATATTTTACTCGTGTGGGTCGCTCCCCTCGAGTGCCACTCCGGAGGTGTGCTTTTTCGGACCCAGCCGTGTGTGCCGGTCTGATACTTATGTTGGGATGCGAGCCGTGTGAGCCGATCCCGCGGTTTCGAGCCGTGTGTGCAGATTCCGCTGAGCAGGCAGTACCAGTTGTTACTGGTGACTAGATTGGGTTTATTTGGTCAGATACTATTTCTGATGCATGCATACAGTTTTGACAGCATAGTAGTGATAGTTTTCCTGTTTCAGCATCTTTTGTATCTACCACTTTCCCTTTTTGCCTCTAGTAGTCCTAGTGGGTGCGTCAGAGTTGAGGTTTTACCCACTAGGGGAGGCTGCTGGTTTATCTGGTAGTTCTCACCCCCATTATTGTTTTCTGTTTCTTTCTTCTCCTTTATTTTGCAGAGTCATCTGCGGGAGCTGCTAGGCCATCGGCAGCTGATCGAGGTAAGGGGATCGCTGAATAGATAGATCTCCTGGGAGACTGAGAGCTGTAGATAGACATTGTACCCCACTCAGACTGTGATATTCTCCTTTTATTTTGGGTCTGGCTTCCGCCAGCTGGATGTACTATTTTAGTGAGCTGGGAGATTATTGTACATATTACAGCTTTATTTTATTTCCAGTCTGAGATACTATGTGGTTCTTCTATTTCAGCTCTGTATTATGCTCTTTTATTGTACATTTGATATCTGAGCAGGTTACCAGCGCTTCGTGTACGCGGGAAATTCCGTGTGCACGGCGGATCTGTAGACGAGCCCGGGTTCCGGGGCGTGACAGATTAAGTTGGTATCAGAGCTTAGGGATAGTTCAGTTGGGACTTAGGAAACCCTAGGCTTTTGGCAGACCCTAGGATAATAGGGCATGAGAGACGTGACATTTTGCGAAAGTCGTTGATTTATTGTTTGACTCTTCCAGTGAGAAAAGAGAGACCGACATAGCCAAATTTCTGGTGTACAGTTATGTTGGCTGCAGACAACATAAAGTCACAGAAATAGGGGGATGTCTTTGACTTTCGCTAGATTGGGTCGTGTGGGGTTTGATACTGAGTATGATTTCTTGTGATAGGATGCCTCCGCGACGTAGGATGTTGACGCGTTCTCAGCCTGATTCCCCTGAGTCCGATCAGGAGGAGTCCGAGCAGGGCCAGCAGAGTGAGGTGCAAGAGCTGCAGGCTCAGATGGCCCAGATGTCAGAAGCTGTTCGGCGTCAGGAGGAGGCCATGAGCCGGCTGACGCAGATGTTAGAGCAGAGGGCTCAGCCTGTTGTAGCACCTTCAGAGAATTCTCCCGTACCTTCTTCCCCTGCTGTGAATCCCCCAGTTGTACCAGTGACCCCGGCATCCCCTGTTGCTCGGGGTACTGGTAGACAATCGTCTGGATTGACGGGATCTCTGACCCCGGCAGAGCAGCGGGAAATGGTTGACTTATTGATGAGGTTCCGCCAGTTTGACCCACCCCACTTTTCGGGGCAGAATGCGGAGCCGTGGGAGGCAGAGTCGTGGATCACGGCGATGGAGCGACGTTTTGAGACTTTGTTCATCGAGGAGCGATATCAGGTGTTATTAGCAACGAACTTTTTGGAACGCAACGCCGAAGCCTGGTGGCGGCGTGTTCGACCAGCGGGACCGCCTGGGGCTCAGCTCTTGGCCTGGGCGGAGTTCCGCAATCTCCTTCTCGGGGCTTTCTTCCCAGAAAGCGTCCGGCAAAGGTTAGAGGAGCAGTTGAAAAACCTTCGCCAAGGAGATCGGCCCGTTCATGAGTACATTGCCAATTTCAATCAATTGTTGGCATGTGTACCGAACGTGGCCAGGGATGAGGCGCACCGGATCTACATGTTCGAGCGAGGGTTGCACCGAGACCTTTATCAATTAGTTCGCTCACGAAGGTTGCAGACCTTGGAGGCCTCGATGGAGCAGGCACTCTACGTTGAGTGCGGGGAGGTAGTGATGGAAGAGGTAGCTCCAGCTCCCGTAGTGATCCCGGGGGCGAAGCGACCAGCACCGGAGGTTGGGGGACAATCTAGTTCGTGGAAGCCGCCACGACCACCGCAGCCACAGTTCCCCGGCCAAGGACGGTCCGAACGACGAGGACCTGGTGGATCTCAGAAGCCCCAGCAGCGGCAGCAGCAGCAAAGATCACAGTCGTCGCAGCGTGGGTCGCAGCGGCAGCATCAGCGACAGCGGCAGTCTCAACAGCAAGCACGACAGCCACGGGCCCCCGGCAATTGTATTTTCTGCGGAGGTCAGCATCTTTCCAACACCTGCGACCAGCGGTGGGGTCGCTGCTATAGATGTGGACAGCCCGGGCACATTCAAGCTTCGTGCCCCTTTTCGACCTCCGCCGCTCCTTCTTCAGCATCTGCTCCATCTTCATCGCAGCAGCGGTCGACGGCTCAGCGGCCATATGCTCCAGCAAGCAGGCCATCTTCTTCCCATCCCACGGATTATCGCCCTCCAGCTCAGAGTGGGCGAGTGTATGCTGCGCAGGTAGAGGACTCTTCGGCAGCAGATCATGTGGTGGCAGGTATCACCTTACTTTCTGGCATTAGGACTCGTACTTTATTTGATACTGGAGCATCACATTCTTTTATTAGTAGATCATTTGCATCATTACATGGGTTAGAGGTAGGACTTTTGCCACGTGCACTAGAGGTTCAGATTCCCGATCACACCTTGCACGTGGAGGAGTGTTGTTGGTCCTGCCCGATGCAAATCGAGTCCTGGATTATGCCAGCAGACCTGTTGGTCTTGAGACAGCTGAAGGACTTCGATGTGATCCTCGGAATGGACTGGCTGGCTCGGTACTTTGCGACTATTGATTGTGCCGCAAGAACCGTCACTTTTAGAGAGCCAGGCCAGGAGATGTTAGTATACCGGGGATGTCAGAGTGCTTTCTTTGCCTCTATGATTTCGACTTCCCGAGCGAGGCAGATGATCCATCGAGGATGTGTAGCCTTTTTGGCTAGTGTTGTTGAGGGGCCTACGGCGGCGCCGGAACTCGGGGATATCCCTATTGCCCGCGAGTTTCCGGATGTTTTTCCACCTGAGCTGACTAGCATGCCGCCAGATAGGGAGATTGAGTTTGTGATTGACGTAGTTCCAGGAACTGCGCCAATCTCAAAGGCTCCTTACCGGATGGCACCGGCTGAGTTGCGGGAGCTTAAGGCGCAACTCCAAGATTTAATGGATAAGGGCTTTATTAGGCCGAGTGTATCGCCTTGGGGAGCGCCGGTGCTATTCGTGAAGAAGAAAGATGGGTCACTTCGACTTTGTGTGGACTATAGGGAATTAAACAAAGTGACCATCAAGAACAAGTACCCTTTGCCGCGCATCGATGATCTTTTTGATCAGCTGCAAGGGTCTTGTGTCTTCTCTAAGATAGATCTGCAATCCGGTTACCACCAGTTGAAGGTGAAGGCCGAGGATATTCCAAAAACGGCATTTAGATCACGGTACGGGCATTATGAATTTACAGTTATGCCTTTTGGGTTAACTAATGCCCCTGCCGCATTCATGGATTTAATGAACCGAATCTTCCGACCATACTTGGATCGATTCGTAGTAGTGTTCATTGATGATATCTTGATCTACTCCCGAAGTGATGCTGAGCATGAGGAGCACTTAAGGATCGTGCTGCAACTTCTGCGAGAGAAGAAGTTGTATGCCAAGCTGGCAAAGTGCGAATTTTGGCTTCGGGAAGTAGTCTTCTTGGGCCATGTGATTTCCGCCGCAGGTGTGGCGGTAGACCCGGCGAAAATTGAGGCAGTCCGTGATTGGCCCCGACCGACGACCGTTTCGGAAGTGCGTAGTTTTATGGGTCTAGCTGGGTATTATCGTCGGTTTGTGGAAGGCTTTGCGAAGCTCTCCACACCCCTCACTCGCTTGACGCGTAAAGGAGTGAAGTTTACTGGAGTGAGGATTGTCAGAGGAGTTTTGAGGAGCTAAAGACTAGATTAATGACCGCCCCTATCCTTTCCCTCCCTGTTATGGGGAAAGAATATGTGATCTACAGCGACGCATCACACAGTGGGCTTGGTTGTGTGTTGATGCAAGAAGGGAGGGTAATTGCTTATGCATCAAGGCAACTCAAAGATTACGAGAAGAATTACCCTACCCATGACTTGGAGCTTGCTGCTGTAGTGTTTGCACTAAAACTTTTGCGTCATTACCTATATGGAGAACACTGTGAAATCTACACCGACCACAAGAGCCTAAAATACCTGTTCACGCAAAAGGAGCTAAATTTAAGGCAGCGTAGGTGGTTAGAGCTATTAAAAGATTATGATGTAGATATCCTCTACCACCCAGGCAAAGCTAATGTGGTCGCTGACGCCTTGAGTAGGAGAGCGGTGCAAAGTTTGTCTATGTTGATCACAGACCAGGCACCGCTATTAGAGGAGATGAGACGGCTCGAGATAGAGGTTGTGTCCCCTGGGGTCTCTGCTAGACTGACATCTTTAGTCGTGCAACCCACTCTGCTAGACAGGATCAGGGAGAAACAGAGTGAGGACCCCCACTTGACCAGGATTAGAGATCAAATTCCGAGTAATCAGTCTGGGGACTTTACGGTAGATGCCTCGGGAGTACTGAGGTACAGGAACCGAGCATGTGTGCCAGCGGATGCGGAGATCCGAGAGCAGATATTGCGAGAGGCCCATTATACACCTTATACCCTACATCCTGGTGGGACTAAGATGTATAAGGACCTCAAGGCACACTTCTGGTGGAAAGGCATGAAAAGGGATGTCGGGAGATTTGTGGCTCAGTGTTTAACTTGTCAGCAGGTGAAAGCTGAGCATCGAGTGCCAGCTGGCAAGTTACAGAGTCTCCCAATTCCCCAGTGGAAATGGGACCACATTACGATGGATTTCGTGGTCGGACTTCCTAGGGCACAGGGAGGAGCAGACGCTATCTGGGTAGTCGTGGATCGACTTACCAAGTCGGCGCACTTTCTGCCCATGCAGACTACGTGGCCACTTGACCGGCTAGCCCAGTTATATCTGGATGAGATAGTGAGATTACATGGAGTACCCGCCTCCATTGTATCAGACAGAGACCCGAGATTTGTTTCGCATTTCTGGAAAAGTTTGCAAACAGCCTTGGGGACTGAACTCAGGTTCAGTACGGCCTTTCATCCGCAGACAGATGGGCAGTCAGAGCGGACGATACAAATCCTGGAAGACATGCTTAGGGCTTGCGTCTTGGATTTCGGCGGAGGGTGGATTCGACACTTATCCTTAGCCGAGTTCGCGTACAACAATAGCTTCCAAGCGAGCATTCAGATGGCTCCGTTTGAAGCATTGTATGGACGCAAGTGTCGATCACCACTTTATTGGAGCGAAGTGGGCGAGAGGCGGACCTTGGGACCAGATGTGTTGTTAGAGGCAGAAGAGAAGGTCCGAGTGATTCAGAAGCATCTTCAGACCGCCCAAAGCCGACAAAGGAGCTATGCCGATGTTCGGCGACGAGACTTAGAGTTTCAGGTTGGTGATCATGTATTCCTGAAAGTCTCGCCGTCCAAAGGAATCAGGAGATTCGGCATTCGTGGAAAACTTAGCCCCCGATATATTGGACCCTTTGAGGTATTGGAGCGTATCGGGACAGTTGCCTACCGACTTGCACTTCCTCCGAGGCTTGCTGGTGTCCATGATGTATTTCATGTTTCTACTTTGAGGAAGTATGTCTTCGACCCATCGCACGTCATCGACTTCACACCGCTGGAGATCAGCGAGGATTTGAGGTATGAGGAGCGCCCACTGCGAATTCTGGATCGAGAGGTAAAGAATTGCGCAGTAAGGCCATTCCCTATGTAAAGATCCAATGGAGCAATCATGACGAGCGCGAGGCTACATGGGAGCTCGAGTCGGAGATGAGAGATGCTCACCCCTACTTATTCGAGACATCGGACTGAGGATTGTTGTTGAGTCTCGTTTCGAGGACGAAACTCTTTTTAGTGGGGGAGGATGTGATGATCCGGACTCCCGCAGAACTGCGCAACATTAAACAGTGACTGTAGGGAGCTTGTACGTGAATCGGAGCTGTAGAATCGAAATTGGATATTTAATATTGACTCTGCGCGAAAATCGGAGCAAATGGAATTTTTCGGGAGCTTTTTGCAAAATTTCGGATGAGAATTTGGCGAAACGGACGGCGAAATCGGACTCAGCGCGCGAAAACGGTCAAAATGGTATATTCACTTTATTTTTTGGCAAAAATTACTGTTCACGCCGGAGTTACTGTTCCGGCGGCCGGCGGCGGCCGCCGGCGAGCGGCGGCGGGCGGCGGCGCACGGCGGCGGGCAGCGGCGCGGCGGCAGGGCAGCGGCGGAGCGCGGAGGAGAGCGGCGCGGGCAGCGCGGGCAGGCGCGGGCAGGGGGCTCGGTGCGCGGTCCATGGGCCAGGCGTGCACCGGGTGCACCGAATCCTTCGCTTGCCACGTGGCGGCACCTGATTGGCTGGCCGGCTTCTAGAAGCGTCTAGATGGTTGACACGTGGCACGCTCCTATAGGCCGACATTTTTCCGGAGAACCCGGAGCGCGGACCGATCACGTGGACCACGTGGCCACGTGGCGAAATCTGGTTGGCCCTGCACAGGCTGTTTCCTGTTTGGTTGACACGTGGCGCTTCCTGGTTGGCTCGTTTCGGTGTTTCGTGTTTGGATCAGATCCCGTGTGGGAATATTCCCTTTTGGCCCACTATATAAGAGCCCTCACCCCTCTCATTTGCACCTTGTTTTGCGAGCCAAGAGAGAGAATCAGGAAAAGTGCCAAATATGAAAGTTGTTCCTCTCTCTCTCTTCTTTCTCTCTCTAGAATCTCAGGAATTTAGGAGTTACAGATAGTGAGATATCTGCGACGCGGCGCACTGCGACGATTTTCTTTTTAGGCCCATTTCCCGTCGCAGTTCCGTCGAAAATTCACTGCGGGCTAACCAGGTGGAATTTTTGGACGATTTTTGCGACAGCGCGACCGTAAGAGGTAGGGCTTCGATTTCCGTATTGATCATTTTGCTCCGTTTCGTACTTTTGGCACAGTTTTTAGGTCCTCTTTGACCCCCCTTTTTACTGTGATGTTTTTTGGACAGCACCGACTTCTCCGATTTTTATCTTGACGTAGGAGCGTCAGATCGAGGCGTTTAAGAGTCGATTTTGATCTACTCTTCGCGAGGAACGCAACCGTGATTTTTCTGGGATTTTAGGAGCTCATTTTAGAGGTGAAAAATTCCTCTTTTCCGTGCTGTCTGAAAAACAGCAAATATTGTGCTTTTTGGGATTTGTATTTATACCGGGAGCGTTGATTTGCAGGATTTGAGGACTGTGGACAACCAGGAGACTACCTGGGGTGTTGTTTGAGCTGCTCGAGGTGGGCGGTTGTTGCTTACCTCATTTTTGACAAGCTCACTGGGATTACTAGAAATCCCCTAAAATATGACAATTAACGAGAACAATTGGGACAAAGTAACATGGTTATTAATGAGAACCATTGGGACTACTAACAGGACTACTAACAGGACTACTAACAGGACTACTAACAGGACAACTAACAGGACAATTAATGAGAACCATTGGGACAAATTAATATGACAAATGACAAGGACCGCTGGGATAAACTCCCCTAAAATTTAATATAACCCCACAAATGATATGATGACTTATATTGGGACACTGTGATTGAGACAAAGGCTATGATCTCGCATGCAAATGACTTTTATTCAGTAAATCAATTGTTTTAAACCTTTGACTCTATTTTACAACTTTTAAAGACAGTTGCATGCATGCCCGGACATCAGGTAAGGCCACTATTCATTGCTACACTATCATATTGGGATTTGAACATGTTTCATTGTTGTCCTTTGCATTCATATGTTGTTGCTCAAGTGTGAGCAGGGGTTTGGGATAGTGTAGCCAAGGTGGTGCTAGATTGTGGACTTGTGGGGTATTGCGGTGACCGCGGACAGTAGGCGGTTGACCAGATGTTTATCCTTGCATCAGATTGGGGTTGAGTTGGGTTTATTTATTGCATCAGTTGGGGATTGGGTTTCTATAGTGGATGGAGTTTCCCACTTTGATCATGGTTATGATCCAGTCCTGCTATATTGAGACATGTGCTACAGAGATACTTGTGATACTGATGACAGAGATATTTTACTCGTGTGGGTCGCTCCCCTCGAGTGCCACTCCGGAGGTGTGCTTTTTCGGACCCAGCCGTGTGTGTCGGTCTGATACTTATGTTGGGATGCGAGCCGTGTGAGCCGATCCCGCGGTTTCGAGCCGTGTGCGCAGATTCCGCTGAGCAGGCAGTACCAGTTGTTACTGGTGACTAGATTGGGTTTATTTGGTCAGATACTATTTCTGATGCATGCATACAGTTTTGACAGCATAGTAGTGATAGTTTTCCTGTTTCAGCATCTTTTGTATCTACCACTTTCCCTTTTTGCCTCTAGTAGTCCTAGTGGGTGCGTCAGAGTTGAGGTTTTACCCACTAGGGGAGGCTGCTGGTTTATCTGGTAGTTCTCACCCCCATTATTGTTTTCTGTTTCTTTCTTCTCCTTTATTTTGCAGAGTCATCTGCGGGAGCTGCTAGGCCATCGGCAGCTGATCGAGGTAAGGGGATCGCTGAATAGATGGATCTCCTGGGAGACTGAGAGCTGTAGATAGACATTGTACCCCACTCAGACTGTGATATTCTCCTTTTTATTTTGGGTCTGGCTTCCGCCAGCTGGATGTACTATTTTAGTGAACTGGGAGATTATTGTACATATTACAGTTTTATTTTCTTTCCCAGTCTGAGATACTATGTGGTTCTTCCATTTCAGCTCTGTATTATGCTCTTTTATTATACATTTGATATCTGAGCAGGTTACCAGCGCTTCGTGTACACGGGAAGTTCCGTGTGCACGGCGGATCTGTAGACGAGCCCGGGTTCCGGGGCGTGACAGAAACCATTGCTTAGGTTAGGTTTTGTTTTGTGTTTTTGTTCATTATCTATGCTTGTACATAGGACATTAATTGAGCATTAGTTATATTGACTTTAACTACATCCTTTTATATAATTAGAAATTTATTATGCTTTAGATATCATAATAATTCAGTTGATGCAATGATCATTTATGTCAATTAAGTCATCTTTTAAGTGATCAAAGTCAATTTCTCTCTCATTGATCTCTTGGTATAGTTTTTATCTTATTTGACAATTTAGTCGAGTATGAAATCGAGATCAATCTTTGGTTGAATACTTTATATCTTAAATAATTGATAGCCAATTCAGGGGGAATTAAAGAAAAGTGTTATGCTCAAAAGATGTGGAAAGAGTTACATCCCAATGAGGAGTGTGAAAACTACCACCACATGGAGGAAAGAGCTACCACCTCGGTCGTCCGAGTACTGTGTGCAGCTACCACATATTTATCAAGCATGGTCTTTCAAGTTGATTAAATAAAATGCTTTTTGAAATACTTGACTCTGTCAAATTTCAAGGTTGGTATAAGGTGGGAATTTTATTGAAAGATGCTCAAAGAGCCACTCCCTTCAACAAATTGACTAGATACATTATCTAACATATTTGGGATTTCAAACATCTATTGATCTTGGTATTTCATTTTCTTTACCAAATTGATGATTTGATAAAGGCATTACTCATAAGATCAGGATAGATGTAATTGAACTTGTTCAACTTTAAGGGATTTAATTTTTATAAATTTTCGTTTCATTATTTGGATATTTTTGATAGATTTTGCATAATCTATTTCTTTTAGTATGAAACGATGATTTTCATTTAAAGTTGATACACAAAAGTGCTTACAATCTTTTTCTGGATTTTCTGAAATTTTTCTAAATTTTTCTGAGAAAAAGTTTGAAGACAGTCCGGACCGGACAATCCGATCCGGATCCCGAACGCAGGAATTCCTGCGGGTAGCCGATCCGGACTGGATTCTTGAGGCAGTCCGGACCGCGGCTAGGGTTTATATGAAACGAAAGGGTTTTCAATTTTATTTCACCACAAGCTTTTGTTTTCAAGTCTCTAGAGTTTCTCTCTCTAGAAAACAACCTTTTTGGAGCCTCTCCAACTCAAGTTCTTCAATTCAAAGTGAGTTTTCTTGATCCAAACTTCGGTTTTTTCACTGTTTTATCTTTTTGCTCAAAACGTGAAGAAAATCATGCAACTTCTTCGTTAAAAATTGGTTTTTGGTCAAATTTCTTTTGAAATAAGAACTCTGAGTAGATTAGTTTTGATTATATGCTAGGTATTCACTTGATAAACGAATTTTTAGGCTTCGATTTCTAAAATTTCGGTTTTAGGGCATATAATGAGAATTTTTGAAAATCATGGAATTGATCTATTTTTAAAATTCTTTTTCCAAAACTAATTTGATTCCTAGTCTCTCTACACGATAATGATTGTTTGGGTACAATTTTTCAAATTTTTGAAAATTAACAATTTTTTTTCGTGTTCTTGAGTTGTTGCTCACAGGATTCTCTTTTTCACAAAAGATAGCAGAAATGGTATTCACGTGGTTAATAGTCCTTCTTGTTGGCATGGTGCACACACGTGTGACTATCAAAAGAGAACAAGATGAGTCAATTCAAGAAGAGACAAGAAATGTTGGTCAAAACGGTTCAGAATCTGATGAAGAAGACTGGGAAGAAATCTGTAGACAAGCACAACAAACTGTTGATGAGGAAGACAGGCTGTATTTGAGGAACAAAAAGCTAATGAAGTCTGCCTCAACAACCAAGCAATATACGAGGCGGAAGAATGTCAAAAACAGTGGAATTCAAATGAATAAACCTCTCACCAGAGCATGCTCACTTCCTAGAGGATCTCCATGGATTGAAGGCCAGCATGCACCATCTGCATCTGCACTACATCCATCGACTTCCAGGAGAGACACTACAGAAGCTAACGTATTGTCCTCCATCCGTCAAGAACAGAGAAGACTGTCTGCTGAACAAGAAAAATTTTCGATAGATCTCCAACAAATTACCTCTGAATATAAAAAGATGAGAAAGAAATGTTCCAAAATATCAAGGATTCTTAAAGGAATTTTAAGCAAGTTGGATTGTACCAGTTCAGACAGTTCTGACTTAGCATGATCATTTGCATTTGTGATCTATTCTTAGGGCTTACTTTTGTTTTGCAGGTTTCAAGTTTTTTTTTAGTTTAGTTCTCAAATTTTGAACTTTTAACTCTCCTTTTATTTTGTAATTTTGGCTTGATTTTGTGACAAAAAGGGGGAGAGAGAGAGAACAAACAATGATCGACTAACAAACAATGATCGACTAATGGTTGTGACTTTGACTTTGAACTATGAAAGGTAAGTAAAGGTAAGTATGACTTCAACTTTGATTTTATATTGTGTTTTGATGCATGCCTCGACTAACTATTCGACTAACTATTTGGGCATGTAATATAACTAACAAGTTGTTGTTGTTGACTAACAATTCTGTGACATTTGGATTTCTAATGTTTAGAAAATATGTCATTTTTTTTTTTTTTATTGTGATTTTATTACATATCTGAATTCATAAATGTCATGGTGAGTATAAACTCTATCTCTGTGTTTGGTTTTGAATGCTAAAATTCTTGAGGTATCTAACAATTTCGTTTGTCAAGAATGATTCCTTTTTGCAGAGAGTACAGATGTCTAAGTCTAGAGTCTGTTCTAGGAGTTTATCTCATGTATTTATTTTTATTTGGATCTCCAATGTAAATTTTTGTTGTATGGTGATAGCAACAAAAATACCTTTTTGAATTTTCTTGAGTGGATTTGTGTTTTGTCACGAAACCGCCAAAGGGGGAGATTGTTAAGGAATTTGTGTTGGCGTATTTCGTGAAAATGGTTAAGTCTTGAAGATTGAAGATGAAGAAGTTTGGATCATATACCTCAATCTCAAGAAAGAAGAATTCAAAAGGATCAGGTACGTTTAACTAAATATTTTTGGTGATCCGAATACTTCTTATAGTGTAGAAACACTTGGATGAATTTTTAATTGCATAAAAATCAAAAACTGGACATGGGACATGTTCAGGATCTGGATCAGGCACTACAGTCCGGACCGCGAACATAGGGTAGTTCATGCGCAATTCCAGTCCGGATCGTGGTTACTTCAGTCCGGACCCCGAACGTGGAATGTGCAGGAATTGCATGAACAGTCCGGACCGTGGGTATTTCAGTCCGGACCCCGAAGGTATGTTTTTCTGGAAATTGTCTGTTTAACCACGACAGTCCGGACCGCCATAATTCCAGTCCGGACCGTCGTCCTGAAAAATTCCAGAAAAGGTTAGTTTTTGATTCTTATCTTCTTCCAATGGTTTCTAACCTATAAATAGACCCTACGATTCATCTTCTAGGGCAGATCCGTGTACGACCGAAAAATAGAAAAATCCACATATAGAGAAGAAAGGAAATAACTAGATTTAATTCTATGTTTCTTCATCTATATTGATTAATTTGATTCTAGGTTTTCAAACTCAGATTTTGAGTAGAATCAAATTAATGAATACTTAGATGGTATTTCCGATCTATTTCTAATCTAAGTATTCGGCGGATCATCACCACCCAAAAACAACGATTTTCCCAAAATCGGCGCGTGGACTCGCGTGGCCTTGTGGATTCAAGGTGCTACCGCTCTCGTGGATTCGGAGCGAGGTACGTTCGTGGATTCGAAGTGTGCTATTGGGTGAAGACCGTGGATTTGGTCGGACGTCGTGGATTCGACGTTGGACGCCGTGGATTCGGCGTTGGACGCAAATCGTGGATTCGAGGAGCGTTGCGGAGCGAGCGGAGAAGATCTACTAGGAGCGTATGGAAAAGGTTGAGTCGTCTGTGAGTACGTTATATCACCTTGTAGGTGTTTTAATTCTAGTGGATTTCGCCGTGTTATCGGTCCCGTGATTTTTTGCTCCGGTTTTGGAGTTTTTCCACGTAAAAATCTTGCATGTTATTTTTCATTTCCGCATTGGGTTTTATTGCGCAACGATTTTTGAGTGTTTACTGTTTACACCTATTCACCCCCCTCTAAGTATTTTTTTCCCTATTTAGATCCATTTAATATAACCCAACATAAACAAGATAACTCTAATCTAAATTGGTATTCATGGGGCATTCTAGCTATCATAGAGTTTATAACTTAGGGTAAAAGAGAAAAGTAAAAGAGAATGTAAATGGCACATTCGGATTTGGGATTCGTAATTTGGGAGGTTTGCACTGATGTCGACTCCTCGGGCATCGGCCCATTAGGCGAGGTACTTTCGAAAGGTTAAAAGGGTAAAGGTAATGTAAATTCACCTTCGGATTTGAGGCTCGTCATTTGGGAGTGAGCGCGCATTGCAGCCCTAGGGCATGGGCCCATCGGACGAGATACTTTCAAAATGTTAAAGATAAAATATATTATAAATGGCTCTTTCGAATTTGAGACTCGTCAATTAGGAGCATTACTCCTAGGGCACAGGCCCGTCGGGCGAGAAACTTTCGAAAGGCTAAAGGTAAAAGAAAATATATGTGACCGAATATGGTCGGGTTAGTTGTGACCCTCGATTAGCGGCATAGTGGTTGAAATACATTTGAGTAGTCTAGTGTGGCATGGCTTAGTAGCATTATAGCACTGTACATGCACTAGTAGTGTTGAGATTTCATACTTGCATACTAGTGTAGTATTTACAACTTTTCCTATTATTTTGTTACTATTGCTTTCATTGGACCAAGAGGTGTAGAACATGTTTCTCGGTCGATGAACCCACTAGAAACTATTCGTAGTTCTCACACCCCATTGGTTTATACTTTTTGCAGATCCAGGTACAGCTGGTGAGGCACACGACAAGGGCAAGAGCCCAGCAGCATAGAGACCTAGAGGGTCTAGTGGTTTTTTTGCCCATTTTTGTTTCTTAGAGTGAACATTGTATTTTAGTGAGGTTAAATGAAAGAAAATTGTAAGTAATTGTTATATGACAAATGTTCATTATAGTATTTTATTTCAGCATTATTCAGTTATATTTATATTTAAAGTTGAATGTTCAGTTTAGTAGTAGTTTTACTCTAATATACATATGTTGAGACAAAAATTTGAGCCACTTAGTAGAGTGACATGTGGCGTATACTATCGGTTAAGGGCATCAACCGATAGGAGGATGAATCAGTAATGAGGGACCCGCATCTTGTTTAAGACCGGTCTTAGTTGTGTAAGAAAGCAGCTCGCGACGCATGTCATCGACCAAAGACATCAATCGATGAAGGAAGAAGGATCCGCATCCTGATCCAGACCGATCTCAGTCGCGTGAGAATGCAGCATGCGATGCATACCATCGACTGAAGGCATCAGCCGATAGAAGGAGCAGTCGACGAGGAGAGTCGTGCCTCATGCAGGATCGACTTCGGCTGAAAGCGACCACTGGACTGCTCCAATCAAGCGACGAAAAGACGAAGGTCAGAGTCAGCTTTCGGCTACTCGGGCCGAAAAAGAGAAGACTTCGGAAGGACGGAGTGAGAGATTTGGGCGCGAATCTCGCAACTGACCAGGAACGGCAAGCAGCGCTGAACATTGGAAAGCGCCGGGAATCATGCTCTTGCGCGACAATATGGGGTTGAATTTGGACGAAAATTGACAACTATCCTAGTTGAGGGATATTTGACTCAAAAGGAAATAGTTGCTAAATATTCGATAACTTTCCCTAAATTACGCTGATAATTCAAATCGGCGCCTAAAAACGTGGTTCGGGAGGTGTATAAATACCCGAACCATCGAAGGAAAAGTGGTCCAGCAACCTCGTAAGCTCGAGACCAACCCCCTGCTTTTTTATACCTTTACTGCTTTCCTAGGAGTAGGTTAACTTACCCTTTACCACATTTCTTAGGAGTAGATTAATTGTATCCCCTTTTTCTAAGCAATATAATTCCTAATCGGCTCCTTAGCCGTGTCCAATTATTGTCTCTTTATCCAGTTCTACTACTCGAAGTCGAACCCAACTTCTCTCTGCCTCCACATCCCGTCTTCGGCTATTCTAAGCCGAATGGTCGCGAGAGTTACTACAGAAGAGCCCGGTCGACCAATTCTCTCATCGTCTTGATCGCTTGATCCTTTGGCATGCGGCGCATTCACATAAAGAGGGTCAACCGACACCCGAGGCCGATCCTTGTGTATGCGCAATCGTGTATGCCCGATGGATCTCGTGGTTACTCCAATTCGAGAGTTCAATTTGGTACTTAGCATGGACTGGTTGACTTGACACTTTGCGGTTATTGATTGTGAGAAGCGGGAGGTGCGATTATAGGAACCTGGACACCCGAAATTTATTTTCCAGGCGTGCAAGAGCACGTATTTTGCCTCTTTCATCTCCGCTTCTCGGGCAAGGAGTTTGATTCAGGGGGGTGGTTTAGCTTATTTGGCTTTTGTGGATTTGATCACGCGATCTACACCGTTAGTAATGGATATACCGGTGGTGAGCGAGTTTCAGGATGTGTTTCCAAATGAGTTGCCCGAGATGCCACGAGAGAGAGAGATTGAGTTCACCATAGATCTTATTCCCGGCACTCTACCGATTTCAGAGGCATCTTATCGTACGGCATTTGCGGAATTGAAAGAGTTTAAGGCACAGTTGGAGGATTTGTTGGCCAAGGGCTTTGTGAGGCCAAGTGTTTCGCCTTGGGGAGCACCAATTTTATTTGTAAGGAAAAAAGATGGCAGTTTGAGGTTGTGCATAGATTACCAGGAATTGAATAAAGTTTCTATAAAGAACAAGTATCCCTTACCCCGAATTGATGATTTATTTGATCAATTGTAAGGAGCCACTGTTTTCTCAAAAATTGACTTGCAATATGGATATCATCAACTTAAGGTAAAGGAAACGGATGTTCCTAAAACTGCATTCAGGACCCGGTATGGACATTATGAGTTCACTGTTATGCATTTTGGACTTACAAATGCACCGGCAGTATTCATGGATATGATGAACAGAGTGTTCAGACCTTACTTGGATCAGTTCGTGGTAGTTTTTATCGATGACATCCTGATTTACTTGCGTACTAATGAGGAGCACATGGACCATTTGAGAATTGTACTTCAAACGCTGAGAGAGCAGGGACTTTATGCAAAACTCAAGAAGTGTGAGTTTTTGTCACGCCCCGGGGGTTTGAAACGTGCGGAAGAAAAGCTACCGTAAGCTCTCTATTTTGCCTATATATATATATTTTTTTGAAACTGCCCTCCCCCCCCGGCGCGTGCCTAGACCCGCCGCATATACAAATTCACTATGCAAACGGGCAGAGTCTCCTTTGTATATGCATGGCGTCCTGACTACAATATCCATACAAACATCCATTTAACCACAATAGTTCAACAGTCGAATACATACAATCATTTTCCATAAGTACTAAAGAGGCCGACTAACTTTGAAAGAATAAATCCACAGGGTTTTAAAAACGGTGCCCACACAACACCCAGATTTTACAAAACCGTTTCAAAATCCATAAATACACAAAGTTTTGGAAACGGTGCCCACTCGAGACCTATGTTTTTCAAAATTATTTTGAAATCCATAAATCCACAGAGTTTTGAAAACGGTGCCCACCCGACACCAATGTTTTTCAAATCATTTTCGCAATGTTTTCTTTTATTTTCTTTTTAGTTTGAAAATGGCCATCTATCAAATAGTAACTAAACATTCATCCATAGAGTACTGTAATAATCGTACCAACATCCACACCGAACCCACAAGGGCATCAAACCCATATAGCTACTAGCAGATAATGAAATGAGCATAAGGTAGAGAGTAAACACAGTCTGCAGTCTCGAAGGGCCAAAAGATCTCTCGTGCGGCCTCACCGTCGCCCTAACTCTCACCCCTGACTGAAGCTGTCACAGAGTGGAAAGTCAGCAACACAGGATATAAAGTATGAAATGCATGAAGGGCTATAGCTAAAGCAAACCGTAAGAAAACCAGAGCAACCGCCCTCCTCATCGTGCAATCGACGGTATCCCCTCCCCTGCATAACCTGAACCGGGCACCTGCCCCGGCAACCCAGACCGAGCACCAACCTCGGAAAACCAGATCGAGCACCAACCTCGGAAAACCAGACCGAGCACCAACCTCGAAAAACTAGACCGAGCACTTACCTCGGTAAACCACGCCGAGCACCTACCTCGGCGGGTCACACCGCTACCCGCTCGCACCCTGGCGCCTCTAAACCCCCACCTACGGGGGCCCCCACTACGTCACCTTGTGGGGTACATGGGTCAACATACCACTTTTCCGAAAAAGCACACCCTCGCGGTGGCCAAACCGCCGGTGTGCGTGTTGCAGCCTCGAGCATCGTAACCAAGCACCGCGACACTCGGTCGCCATAAGAACAATAATGTCGTACCATAAGGATTAACCGGGTTAACATAAGTATCATGCAAATATTTTATGTCTAAATATTTCCCAAATATTTCGAACCCTAAAACATCGGAAATGTACCCACAACATGATGTATCACCGAGCACCGCGACCTACAGTCGCCATAAATATAAAGATAATAAAACACAAGCTCATACAGGGGTTAACAATATTCCAACATGTCGAAACTTTTACTCTTACCAATTACCCTCACTTCCGCCTCCTGGACTGTCGAAAGAGGAACCCCCTTTCGAATTCCGAATGGTCGCGCCGATCACCGTCCCCAACGCTAGTATGCTCCGAACAACCCTACTGTTGTTCGGAGAGGGCGAACTGCCCGTCCGATCTCCCACCGCGACATTCGTTAATCCGGAAGTCCACGTCACCCACCATACCCCTTAACAAGATAAACATAACAATAATGAAATTGCACATAAAGAGGTTCTAAGGGTGTACCCACCTCAAACACGAAGGAGAAGATGTGCAGAAACTCCAGCTAAAACACTCCCACCTTGTGCCCGAAAAAGCTACAATAAGAAATATTGTTAAAAAATATCATCGTGGTCAAAAACACTCAAAAACGGGACGAAACGGGCTAAAAACGGAGCTTCTAGACTCTTAGGCTGAAGGCGGGTGCACGGGTCCAGGCGTGGACCGGGTCGACGACCAATGGTGGCGGCGGCGCAGACCGGGAGCACGCCACAGCGGTAAACCGCTGTGGCTTAGGCCGGGCCGCGCATGGTGAGGCGCGCGCACCGGGTTCACCCCATCTCGGTCGCGGCGGCAGCACTGGGTGCACGCCCAGGCGTAGATCGCACCTGCGGGCCGGGCTGCCGCACGTGCCATTGCGCTGGGTCCGCACCTTCGGGCTGTGGAAACGTGCGCCGGGTGCACGCCAGTCCAGTGGACCGCGCGGGTGCGGGCCGGGCTGGCGCACGCGCCCGTGCGCCGTGTCTTCTCCTTCAGGCAGCAGCAACGTGCGCCGGGTACACAACGGTGTGGTGGACCGCGCATGTGAGAGGCCGTCGGGATGAATAGTAAATCCCCGTTTTCGCTCCCGCGGCTTCGGTGAAGACCCCGCGAACACGACGGCTGCGGCGGCGAACCCGTGAAAACGATAACGGCGGCGGCGGCCTCCCGTTTAATAACGGCGGCGGCGGCTTCCCGTTACCACAAAACCCACATCTCGCGGGACGTCCGAACAACCAACACCCAACCCTCGACCCCTCAGAAATTGCAAAAAGGAAAAACAACAAGAGGGGTTTCCCCCGATCGCTTACCGTGATCCTGCGAGGAAGGAGAAGGTGGATCGTCCCTATCGTCGCCAACGTAAAACTCCACGAGAGATGGATTCCCCCTTTTCTTCCTTCTCCTTTTTCGCTCGCTCCGTAAATTCTCAAATTTTCAAATTTCGAAAAACTCCCTCTCCGTTCAAGTTCTCCAAAGGAAACCAAAAAGTTACTACTAAAAGGGTGTTATATAAAAATATAACCGCTCACCCCTAGGTCAAGATCCGACTCAGATTTACTCAAAAATCGTGCAAATTGCCATGCACGAATCTCGGTGCACTTTACAGTCACCGGGAGCTTCAAACCCCAATTCCGGGAGATCCGTAAGTCCGATTTCAGATCCGATCGCACCGCCGTTCATCATTTTGCGAGCTCTACCACCTAAAAATACCCGCAAACTCCGACGGTCAGCCCAGAAATTCTCGAACTTCAACCCCCCCTAATCAACTGAAAAGATTCGATTAGGACCAAAACGGAAAACAGGAAGGTCGAGGTATTAGAAAATAAATAAAATAAACAAATAACATAAATAAGATAAAATAATCTGATCATAGACAGATCCCGTCCGATCGCCTCGAAAAGCGTGCCGACCATTTAGCATGGATTTCGATGCACTACTCAACGGCAAACGCTTTGACCCCCATTCCGGGAGATCCGTAAATCGGAATCCGAATCCGTTCGCTTTGCCGTCCCCCGTTTTCCGAGCTCAATTGCAGAAAAATACTTGCGGTCCAGGCCAGTCCACTGCAGAAAACACAGTGAAAAGTTTTTCTAATAATCCCGTCATAAAAAGAAGGTATACCAAGGCATTGGAACGCCAGGACACTACATCACTCACCACTTAAAAGATGTTTCGTCCTCGAAACTTAACCCTTGTCCGCAACGAATAAATCTGGGTAGCACTCCCTCATCTTTGACTCCAGTTCCCAAGTCGCTTCACGTTTTTCCTGGTTGCTCCACAGCACCTTCACATAGGGGACCATCCGGTTGCGCAAACTTTTTGCCCTCTCGTGCTAAGATCCGCACCGGTGTTTCATCAAAGCTCATGTCTTCTCTAAGCTGAAAAGCAGTGACCATCCATCACCCAAAACAAGTACGCAGGCTCGGAGCATATCTTCAAGAATCCGGATCACTCGCTCGGACAGTCCGTCGGTCTGGGGGTGAAACGCCGTGCTGCCGTGTGGTTTAGTCTCTAGAGCTCGTTGTAGGCTTTGCCAAAGGTTCAACACAAGCCGAGTGTCTCTAGTCCACGTCGTATGGATTGGTCGGAAATGAGCCGGCTTCGTCAGTCGATCCACCGTGACTCAAACCGCGTCGTGTCCTTGATGCGATGCGAAAAACCCGCGACGAATTCCATGCTAATTCGCTCCCATTTCCACTCTGGTACATGTAGAGATTGTAGCTTTTCCTCGTCGAGTGCTGATGTTCAGCCTTTACTTGCTAACTATCCAAACAGCGAGCAGCTGTCACGCCCCGGAGGTCTAAAGTTAAGCGGAAAAGCGTACATGTTTTTTTTTTTTTTTTTTTTTTTCTCTTTTAAATAATGACCTCTCTACTGGTGCATGTCAGACCGCCACATATACAAATTCACTCTTCAAGCGGACAGAGTCTCCTTTGTATATGTACGGCGTCTCATTTACAATGTCAACCAATAACCACACAGTCATCAATCACACATCAGGAAATAATTACAACTACGGGTTTTGCAAGCGGTGTCCACTCGACACCCTTTTTTTTTTTTGGAAATAATTACACATTCACAAAAGACGGCGGCTACAACTTTTTGAAAGGATAAATCCAGAGGTTAGCAAAATCTGTGCCCACACGGCACTCGGTTTTGGAAAGCATTTTCGCAATCATTTTGTTTGACGTTAAAACTGCCGCACACGATTCCGTAAAAGTTTATCTAAGTCATAAAAGCATGTCCAATCCACAGTGCAACTATTTAACTACTCACATTTACCACGATCACAATTGCAAATTAAACTAATGGTTAAGCTGAAAAAGGGAATGAGATAAACCAAAAGAACTAAAGTAGAAAGCCTCCTACGGCTACGGTCCTCTCGACGCAGTCTCACCGCCATCCCGGCTACTACACCTAGTCAGACCTGTCACGGAGTGGGTAAAGTCAGTGACAAATAAAGTAGATGATTTAACAATTAACATAAACTTTAAAACAAACCGATTACACCGGAACCTTTCGTTTTTCCCTCTCATAAGTTTACATCACCTGTTTTAATTTCCATGAGTACCTGTCGGGGAGTCGAAGATCTCCCCTTGTGCACAATCACCTCACCTTACGTGATGCTTTTAACCCCAATCACGGTGCTAGTGCGGCACCTATAGCTGGCGTGACGGGGTCCCCACCCTACACTCGTGGGGCACACGGGTCATTTATACCACTTATCCGAAAAAGTACACCAATGCGGAGGCCAATCCGCCTGTGTACGTGCAGCATCCAAAAAACCGGGTTGCCGAAATCGGCGTGTATGAAGCACCGCGACCTCGGTCGCCACAATTAATCATGTAAAATAAAATACATTCATGCGAAAGGTTTAACAGTTCATCTACTTTATTAGATAGGTTAATAAGCTTTTTATGATGACATGGTGCACTTACTGCACTCGTTGCACTTATAGCAAGGGTACCCACCTGGTTGCGGGAAGATCGGAGCACCTGGATCTTTCGCACACTTCTGCTGCGCACCTGTACCTAAAAAAGTCCGCAAGGGAAACTATCATCAAAACCACGCACTAACATCGCAAACCGGAAGTCTGAAAATATCTATTTTACGAAAACCCAAAAACGACATGTTCCCGTCACCCGACGGATCCCCGCGCGAACGTCGCCGCCCGCCGGTGCCCCGCGCGGCCCGAAACCGCGCGGCGTGCATCCGCGGGCGGCGCCTGTGCGGCGCCCGTCTTCACCGCGGCGCCACCGCCGCGGGGATTGCCCGCGCGGCGCCCGCAGGTGTGGCCCGCACGACGCCCGCGGGTGCGGCCCGCGCGACGCCCGCGGGTACTGCCCGCGGGCGGCGCCTACGCGGCGCCCGCACGGGTGCGGCCCGCGCGGCGCCCGCGGGTGCGGGCCCGCGTGGCGCCCGCGCTGGTGTGGCCCGCGCGGCGCCCGCGGGTGCGCCCCGCGTGGCTGCCGTGCGGTGCCCGCGGGTGCGGGACCGCGCGGCGCCCGCGGGTGCGGGCCCGCGCGGCGCACGCGGGTGGGGGCCCGCGCGGCGCCCGCGAAGTGCCCGTGGCTGTGTGCCCGCGCGGCGCCCGTAGGCGGCGCCGCGCGGTGCCTGCCTGCCAGCGGGCGCCCCGCGCGGCCAGAGGCCGGGCGGTGCGCGCCCGCGGGTGGCGCCGACGCGGCGCCCATGCCTTCGCGGTGTCCGCCCGCGCGGTGCCCTAACGGCACCGCGCGTCTCCCCCGCCCGCGCGGTGTCCTAGTTTGCGCGGTGACGGCGGCGGCCGGCGGAGACAACGGAGACGGGGAAGGGGAACAAAAACAACAAACCAATCCGGAAAAAAAATCCCAAAAATACTACGAACAAAAAAAACACTCACCGGATGATCCGACGGGGAAATCGACCGATTGCGTTCTTGTTTCCGGTACGTTGTTCGGGACGATCGGACTCCTCCGTCTCCTTCCTCTTTCTTTCTTTCTTCTCCTCCGGTTAGGGTTCCACCTTTTCCTTTTTTTTTTCTTCCGCGTTCTCTCCGGCTAGGGTTTCTCTTTTACAAAAAGTGAAATTTTCCTTTTGTACGTACAATTAAATTCCCACTTTTTAATTTCTGTCACCGATTAATTAATTTCTTAATTAATTAATCATAGGAAATAAATTCAAAATTCCTCGAAAAGCGTGCAGGATATTTTGCACGGATTCCGATGCACACTAAAACACCGCAACTCTAGAAACCCTGTTCCGGGAGATCCCTATGTCGGATTTCAGATCCGATCGCACCGTCGGTCTTCGTTTTTCGTGCTCTTTCACAGAAAAATACTCATGGAACACACCGACCGACTTACAGAAACTCGATAATTAAAAATCCACTAAAAGAAACACTTTATTAGAAGGAAGAGAAAAACACAGGAAAAGTCGTGTCATTACACCACTCACACTTTATAAAAAGTTTCGTCATCGAAACTTAAATACAGCTCTCGCTAAACAACTCGAGAAAATATTCCCTCATTTTAGATTCCAGTTCCCACGTCGCTTCGCGCTCTTTGTGGTTGCTCCACTGGACTTTTACATAGGGGATGGTCCGATTTCGCAACTTCTTGTCCTCTCGTGCCAAGATCCGCACCGGCGTCTCTTCGACGCTTAAGTCCTCTTGCAGCTCGATTGTAGAAACATCTAGGGCGTGAGAGGGGTCGGGGAGGTACTTCCGGAGCATTGAGACGTGGAACACGTTGTGGACTCGTTCGAGGTTCGGCGGCAAGGCTAACCGGTACGCCACAGGGCCCACGCGTTCTAGGATCTCGAACGGTCCCACGTACCTCGGACTTAACTTTCCTTTCAGGCCGAAACGTCGGGTCCCCTTGGAGGGTGAAACTCGGAGCAACATGTGTTCACCCACCATGAATTCCATGTCTCGTCGTCTGTGGTCCGTGTAGCTTTTCTGTCTGCTCTGGGCGATCAGTAGTCGTTGTTTGATCAAACGCACCTTTGCCTCGGTCTCCTCCACTAAATCTGGGCCCAAAAACTTGCGCTCTCCCAAGTCGTCCCAGCATATTGGAGATCGACAGCGGCGCCCATACAGAGCCTCATATGGCACCATCTGGATACTGACTTGATAACTATTGTTGTCGGCGAATTCCACCAGGGGTAGGTACCGAGACCACCCTTCGCCCAGGTCAGGCACACACGCCCGGAGCATGTCTTCAAGGATTTGGATCACCCGTTCCGATTGTCCGTCAGTCTGCGGGTGAAAAGCCGTGCTGAAGTGCAACTTAGTTCCCATTGCTCATTGCAGGCTCTGCCAAAAGTTCGACACAAATCGCGTGTCCCTGTCCGACGTAATGGACGCCGGTACCCCATGTAACCTCACTATCTCATTGATGTATGTTTGTGCTAGTCGTTCCCGAGTCCACATCGTGTGTATTGGCGGCCGATTTCGTCAAACGATCCACAATGACCCATATCGCATCATGTCCTTGTGGCGATCTCGGGAAACCGGTCACAACATCTATGGTAATCATCTCGCACTTCCATTCGGGCACCGGTAATGGTTGTAACTTTTCTGCCGGGCGTTGATGCTCGGCCTTCACTTGTTGGCACACCAGGCAATGTGCCACGAATTGGGTCACATCTCCCTTCAACTTGGGCCACCAGAAGGTTTGCTTTACATCTATATACATCTTCGTTCCCCTAGGATGCGCCGCATATGGGGCAGTATGCACTTCCCTCAGAATCTCCTCCTTGAGTTCTGGTTGATCCGGCACACAGATCCGTCCCCGGAATCGTATCGTGCCGTCAGAGCTCACAGTGAACTCACCCCCTTGATCAGCGGGTATTCTGTCTCGCACAAGCTGTAGCTGATCATCAGTCGATTGCCCTTTCAGAATCCTGTGCAGTAGGGTAGGTCTGACCACTAGGGTCAAGAATTGTGCGACCGTGCCCGCTGGCACCACTTCCAGTATTAATTGCGAAAACTCTGCAATCAGACGGTCCTGCTGGGTGATAGCACTCACACCTGCTCCTTCTGCCTGCCCCTTGCGGCTCAAGGCGTCGGCCACCACATTTGCTTTTCCCGGATGATAGTGGATCGACAAGTCATAGTCTTTCAGTAGCTCGAGCCACCGCCTTTGTCGCAAGTTTAGCTCCTTCTGGGTAAAAAGGTACTTGAGGCTTTGATGATCGGAATACACATTGCAGTGCGTTCCGTACAAATAATGTCTCCATAACTTGAGGACAAACACAACTGCTGCGAGCTCCAAGTCGTGCACGGGATAATTCCGCTCGTACTCCTTAAGTTGCCTTGACGCATAGGCAATGACCTTACCCCGTTGCATCAACACACCTCCAAGTCCGTTTCGTGACGCATCGCAATAGACCTCATAATCCTCCCCAGGTTCCGGTAAGGCGAGAACCGGGGCCCGCGTCAATCTGTCCTTGAGTTCCTCGAAACTCTAGCACTGATCCGTCCAGATAAACTTCTCCCCCTTCCGAGTCAGGCGATTCAAGGGGGTAGCAATTTTGGAGAAGCCTTCCACAAAGCGCCGGTAATACCCTGCCAACCCCAGGAAGCTTCGCACCTCTGTCACCGTTGTCGGTCGGGGCCAGTCTGTCACCGAATCTATCTTCCTCGGGTCCACTGCGATTCCCGATGTCGAGACAACATGCCCCAAAAAGTCCACCTCACGGAGCCAAAACTCACACTTTTTGAGTTTGGCATAGAGTTTTTGATCCTGGAGGGTCTGAAGGACTATACATAAGTGTTCCTCGTGTTCCTCATCCGTATGGGAGTTGATGAGGATATCATCGATGAAGACCACTACAAATAAATCTAGAAAGGGTTTGAACACCCTATTCATCATGTCCATAAACACCGCCGGGGCGTTAGTGAGCCCGAACGGCATCACTGTGAATTTGTAGTGGCTGTAGCGAGTCCGGAAGGCCGTTTTGGGAATGTCCTCACCCTTTACCCTGAGCTGTTGGTAGCCGGACTGCAGGTCAATCTTTGAAAATACCGTTGCCCCTTGTAATTGGTCGAATAGATCGTCGATCCTTGGCAGAGGGTATTTATTCTTAATGGTGACTTTGTTTATCTCGCGATAGTCTATGCATAATCGAAGGCTTCCGTCCTTCTTCCTCACGAACAGGACGGGCGCGCCCCATGGTGACGCGCTTGGTCTGATAAAGCCTTTGTCCAGAAGGTCTTCCAACTGTGCCTTGAGTTCCTTCAACTCCGCGAAGGCCATCCTGTACGGTGCCTTAGTGATAGGTTTAGTGCCTGGGAGTAGTTCAATAGGGAAGTCGACCTCTCGTTCCGGCGGCATCCCAGGGAGTCCCTCCGGAAATACATCCGTAACATCCCTTACGATTGGGATATCGGAACTAACTTACACTATGGCCCTACGCGACTTATCGGTCTCCTGGGTTCTTAATTGTAAGGTGAGGGGTGGGGCCCATTTAATCCTTACCTAGCCCCTAACAGATCTTACTAAGAACAATAAGGTCTCCTATGCCTCGAGACCCACCCGTGCACATCGGTCGGGGAGGGTACAACTACTACCTAAGGATCTCTCCCCCCAGTCCGCATTAAGCATGTCAGGGGGTAGGGAGGGAAAAGACAAAGGAACGGGAAAGAGAGGAGAGAGGGAGAGTCGGGCGAGGGTAGGAGCTTGGGTGCAACCGGTGTTCCTAAACAGAAAAGGTACGGAAGTTACCTGCTGTCACTTGTTCTGAGACGCCGCGTCTTCCACTGTGGTAGTCCGTCCACAGCCCTTGGGCCAGCGACGTACGGCGTGGTGGGGTAGGGATTTGGTGTCGTAAGAGTCTGCTGAGTGCTGGTCGCCGGGTAGGTCCTTCTGCTGAACGGGGGCTGCAGCGCCCTCTGGTCCTTCCGGCTGTGGTGCGGCGGGGGTAGGGGTTAGCTCTTGAGGGCAGGAGGCACGGGTGTGGTCCGGCTTGCCACATTGATTACAATGAGAGTACCTCCAAAGGCATCTCGTCACCGGGTGTGCCCTCACGCAGATAATGCAGGGTTCCTGTTGCGATTCCGCGCCTCCCGTTGGCGCTCGCTCGCCCTTCTGCGCTTCCTTCGGGCGTTGATTTGCCCGGCTCTTTGGGTTGCGGCCCCCTTGAGGGGTGGGGGTGGCAGTGTTCTCTGTTTCGTCGGGTCGCGGCGCCGGAGGTCTAGTGATAGCCGGCTTCCGGAGGCACGCGTAACGTGTGTGGCCCGGCCTGCCGCATCGATAGTAGTGGTCGAGTCTCCATGGGCAATTCGTCACCCGATGCGCCCCGTCGCATATGGGGCACGGCTTCCTTAGCAGTTCGGGTCCCTCTTTCATCGTTTGCCCAAATTTCTGTTCCGTCCTTGGGCGTTTGGACGCCCGGTCGTCCCGGAAGGGTTCTTTCGTCGGTTCGGGGTAAGGGTATCTCTGTCGAGCACGTGCTTCGGCTAGTTCTCGCTCCGCTCGCATGGCCAAATTGACCGCCTCATGGAAAGTGGAGAAACCTGCCGGTGGCGTCCCCCGATAGGTGTCTTCCCTGGCGTCTCGCTGGGTGTGGTTGATACTCTCGAAGTCTTGTATCAGTAGGCATAGGCGTTCAGTGAGAGTCAGTAATTGCCCCCCCACGTCGCACAGCTGGTTGCGGAGCAGGCGATTTGCTGCGGCTGCGGGGTCCATCCTGTCCATTTTAAAAGAATTTTAGCGCTTGGTGACCGAATCCCGGTCGTTATCTGTTCACACAAAGAAAACGCGTCAATCCTATCATTACTGGCCTAGTCCGGCCATTGTCCGCTGTAAACAAAGAAACCGCGTTAACCCTAAGGTTACCACCCTAGCACCTTGACTTACGAACACACCTACATTACACCCCTTTTTCCCCATACTCTCACGTTCTACCGCAGCTACACCTTGGTTATCTCATGTCCAGTTTGCTTGTGGCATCATGCACTGTGGATATGGATCACCGACTACTGTGGTTAAGGTTGTTTTTCTCTGATACCATCTTATCTGTCACGCCCCGGAGGTCTAAAGTTAAGCGGAAAAGCGTACATGTTTTTTTTTTTTTCTCTTTTAAATAATGACCTCTCTACTGGTGCGTGTCAGACCGCCACATATACAAATTCACTCTTCAAGCGGACAGAGTCTCCTTTGTATATGTACGGCGTCTCATTTACAATGTCAACCAATAACCACACAGTCATCAATCACACATCAGGAAATAATTACAACTACGGGTTTTGCAAGCGGTGTCCACTCGACACCCTTTTTTTTTTTTGGAAATAATAACACATTCACTAAAGACGGCGGCTACAACTTTTCGAAAGGATAAATCCAGAGGTTAGCAAAATCTGTGCCCGCACGGCACTCGGTTTTGGAAAGCATTTTCGCAATCATTTTGTTTGACGTTAAAACATGCCGGACACGATTCCGTAAAAGTTTATCTAAGTCATAAAAGCATGTCCAATCCACAGTGCAACTATTTAACTACTCACATTTACCACGATCCACAATTGCAAATTAAACTAATAGTTAAGCTGAAAAAGGGAATGAGATAAACCAAAAGAACTAAAGTAGAAAGCCTCCTACGGCTACGGTCCTCTCGACGTAGTCTCACCGCCATCCCGGCTACTACACCTAGTCAGACCTGTCACGGAGTGGGTAAAGTCAGTGACAAATAAAGTAGATGATTTAACAATTAACATAAACTTTAAAACAAACCGATTACACCGGAACCTTTCGCTTTTCCCTCTCATAAGTTTACATCACCTGTTTTAATTTCCATGAGTACCTGTCGGGGAGTCGAAGATCTCCCCTCGTGGACAATCACCTCACCTTACGTGATGCTTTTAACCCCAATCACGGTGCTAGTGCGGCACCTATAGCTGGCGTGACGGGGTCCCCACCCAACACACGTGGGGCACACGGGTCATTTAGACCACTTCTCCAGAAAAGTACACCCATGCGGAGGCTAATCTGCCTGTGTACGTGCAGCATCCAAAAAATCGGGTTGCCGAAATCGGCGTGTATGAAGCACCGCTACCTCGGTCGCCACAATTAATCATGTAAAATAAAATACATTCATGCGAAAGGTTTAACAGTTCATCTACTTTATTAGACAGGTTAATAAGCTTTTTATGATGACATGGTGAACTTACTGCACTCGTTGCACTTATAGCAAGGGTTCCCACCTGGTTGCGGGAAGATCGGAGCACCTGGATCTTTCGCACACTCCTGCTGCGCACCTGGACCTAAAAAAGTCCGCAAGGGGAAACTATCATCAAAACCACGCACTAACATCGCAAACCGGAAGTCCGAAAATATCTATTTTACGAAAACCCAAAAATGACATGTTCCCGTCACCCGACGGATCCCCGCGCGAACGCCGCCGCCCGTCGGTGCCCCGCGCGGCCCGAAACCGTGCGGCGTGCATCCACGGGCGGCGCCCGTGCGGCGCCAGTCTTCCCCGCGGTGCCACCACCACGGGGATTTCTCGCGCGGTGCCCGCGGGTGCGGCCCGCGCGACGCCCGCGGGCGGCGCCCACGCGGGTGCGGCCCGCGCGGCGCCCGCGGGTGCGGGCCCGCGCGGCGCCCGGGGGTGCTGCCCGTGGGCGGCGCCCGCGGGTGCGGGCCCGCGCGGCGCCCGCGCGGCGCCCACCCGTCCGCGTGCGCCCCGCGCCACCCGAGGCCGCTCGGTGCGCGCCCGCGGGCGGCGCCGACGCGGTGCCCGTGCCTTCGCGGTGTCCGCCCGCGCGGTGCCCTAACGGCATCGCGTGTCTCCCCCGCCCGCGCGGTGTCCTAGTTTGCGCGGCGACGGCGGCGGCCGGCGGAGACGACGGAGACGGGGAAGGGGAACAAAAACAACAAACCAATCCGGAAAAAAAATCCAAAAAATACTACGAACAAAAAAAACACTCACCGGATGATCCGACGGGGAAATTGACCGATCGCGTTCTTGTTTCCGGTACGTTGTTCGGGACGATCGGACTCCTCCGTTCCTTCCTCTTTCTTTCTTTCTTCTCCTCCGGTTAGGGTTCCACCTTTTCCTTTTTTTTTTCTTCCGCATTCTCTCCGGCTAGGATTTCTCTTTTGCAAAAAGTGAAATTTTTCTTTCGTACGTACAATTAAATCCCCCCTTTTTAATTTCTGTCACCGATTAATTAATTTCTTAATTAATTAATCATAGGAAATAAATCTAAAATTTCTCGAAAAGCGTGCAGGATATTTTGCATGGATTCCGATGCACACTAAAACACCGCAACTCTAGAAACCCTGTTCCGGGAGATCCCTATGTCAGATTTCAGATCCGATCGCACCGTCGGTCTTCGTTTTTCGTGCTCTTTCACAGAAAAATACTCATGGAACTCACCGACCGACTTACAGAAACTCAATAATTAAAAATCCACTAAAAGGAACACTTTATTTGAAGGAGGAAAAAAACACAGGAAAAGTCGTGTCATTACAGCAGTGAACTGTGTTACGTCCCCTTTCAGTTTAGTCCACCAAAAATTCTGCTTGACGTCCTTATACATCTTCGTGTCACCCGGATGCGCCGCATAGGGAGCGCAGTGCGCCTCTGACAGTATCTTTTCCTTCAGCTCTGGCAGCTCGGGCACGCAATTCCGCCCTCGAAAACGCATTGCGCCGTTCGCACTCGTCGAAAAGTCGCTCGCGTGGTCTGGGGGGTCTTGTCTCGAACAAGCTGTATCTGTGCGCCTATCTTCTGACCTTCTAGGATTTCTCTAATAGGGTTGGCTTGACCATCAAGGACAAAAGTCACGCGACCGTACCGGTCCTGCTGAGTAATCGCGCTCATCGGTTCCTCCTCGATTTGACCCTTCCCGCTCAAAGCATCCGCTACTACACTTGCTTTTCCGGGGTGATACTGAATGGACAAGTCGAGTCCTTCAGCAACTCCAACCAACGCCTTTGCCGCAAAATCAATTCCTTCTATGTGAACAAAAACTTAAGGCTCTAGCGATCTGAAAACACATTATGATGAACTCCAAAAAGGTGATGTCTCCAAAGCTTTAAAACGAAGACGACTGCCGCCAGTTCCTGGGAGTCTGGAGAAAAGTCCGCAAGTGCTCCTCGCAGTTGATCGAAGAGGTCATCAATCCTGGGCTTGTTCTACACTGTAACTTGTTTATCTCCCTGTAGTCGATGCGTAGACGTAGGCTTCCGTCCTCCTTTCGCACGAAGAGTACGGGTGCGCCCCAAGGCGACACACTTGGTCTGATGAACTCTTTATCCAGAAGATCTCCTAGTTGTGCCATAAGTTCCTTCAGTTCCACGAATGCCATTCAGTGAGGAGCCTAGGTGATAGGTTGCATGCCTGGTAAAAGCTCGAAAGAGAGGACGACCTCTCGCCCGGGGGTATTCCCGGTAGTTCAGTCGGGAAGACGCCGGAAGTAATCCTTACAACCGGGGTATCAGTGAGCGGTGCAGAGGGTCGAGTCGCTAGGCCCACCGAAACCAAGTAACTATACAACCACCTGTTACCTCGTAAACCAAACCATGCCGAGCACCACGTCGTATTCCTGCTTCCCGACTTGGAGTTCCCCATCACGACGCCACCAGTCTGCAGACCACCTCTGCCGGCGCTGTGCAGTCGGCAACAAAAGTCTCGCGATGCGTTGAGGTACCCCAGTCATACCGCTCAACCCGTACCGATGAGCCCTTAAAAGTCCATAACAACTAACCTGACGACAAGGGGAAAAACCCCACTAACGCCCTCACAAGGCTCCAAGAGGTGCCAACAAAATAGGCTGGGCTACAAACTATCAGAAATTCTCCCCTGAAAACAACGAACTCACCTGTCACCAACACGGACCGCTCCCACCCGTCACCAACACGGGCCACTTCCTCCCGTCACCAACACGGGCCACAAGCTCGGAGCAAGACCACCATCTCGGACTACCCACTCCGACTGTCCGTCCTACCGAGGTGACAGTCAAAACTAAAGTTGGGTTTCAGCTCTAAGACCTACCCCAAGGTCTACCCCATAGAAAGAGCTGCGTACAGGGCGTCCAAGCCGAAAGTGACTAGTGCCAAAGCTCCAAGTAGTCGACAGATCCCCCTGACCCACACTTGCCCCAATTGATCAACGACCCAAAACGCTCCCAAACTAAGCCTCAGGACTACGCCTTGGTCTGGGGAAGCTGGCGACAAAACCCACAAGATATGGTCCTACCTCCGTCCTGACACCAACGAGGTGCGACACTCTGATTAACCACTAACGCTCAGTCCCAATCCGTTGCCCCTCCAAGCACCAGGCATCGAATCGAGCGGTAAAACTCCAAACCAAACAGTGAAACCCACACTAGGGAACTTCTAATCTCAAAGCCCACTAAAACAGCGGCCTCCAGGTACAATCGACTACCCATCCGAAACCTATCGGGTCGGAAAGAAGACATGCAATGAATACAGCGAGAAAGACCCTGTCCAAAAAGGTTGCCTAGGTTTTCCAAGCGCACTCTAGGGAACACGCGCTCACCCATCCGTAGGACAACCCAACCAACCCTCTTGTGCAGAAAACAGGAACCCAACCCAGAGCTACACCACCACAACCCCTTAAAAGAGCTAACTAGCATCACCCAGCGTCAAAGCTAAAACCCCCAATAAAAGTCGCCACTTACGCACACTTGTGCGAAGCGAGACACGACCTCCCTAACCGAAATCGAGCCCAAACGAACGAGATTTACCAGCCACGGTGGTCTCCCTTTCTAACCCAAAGGAGCACCCCGAGACCCCATCACGACGATTTCTACAACCTTCGTAGTGTCTACGGTAAAAAGCCGAACTACGGGTAACAACCATAGGGGAAGAATCCTCATTCCCACCCATACCTTGCCCATTGTGCAAAAAGAATCGGCCGACTATCTACTGTAATCTGCTGTAACCTAACACCAGCAGACCCCCCAACAACCACCAGCGGATTACACTGCCACCAGTCACCGTTGCTAACGATGACCAGGACGTCGGCAGAGGAAGGGGTTCGGAAAACAAAGGCCGGCACAATGATCGACTGTGTTAACAGCCGCACCAGGTGCAGGAGCACCGTCAGCAGTCCCACCGTGCCCTGTGCCGGTTGCTTCATCCATTGATTCCCAGCAATCTCCAAGAACCCGGTGGCAGCCGGCCTCGACCCCAACCTCCAAAACAACCCGACTACACTAGCACAACACCCGAGCTAAAATGAAAAATAAAACTTAACAATCCCGCACTCTCGCATTGTAATGACACGGTTTTTCTGTAATAATTAACCCTCCTTCTAATTTAGTGTTCCTTTAGTACTCCGGGATTATCGTATTTCGTGAGTCGGTCGGTGTGTGGTGCATGTATTTTTCTGCGAAAGAGCACGAAAAATGATGACCGACGGTGCGATCGGATCTGAAATCCGATGTCGTGATCTCCCGGAACGGAATGTTTAGTAATGCGGTGACTAAATGTGCATCGAAATTCGTGCAAAATATCTTGCACCCGTTTGAGATAATGGGGGTTATCTCATAGGGGATAATTAATTATCCAGTGACGGGAAATAGAAAATAGATTTTTAACTACGTTTGAGTTAGAAATAAAATAAATATATGATATAATTAATCCCACCCCTAGTTAAAAAGAGATAAAAGAGAGATACGAAAACCCTAACCGAGAGAGTGGAAAGAAAAAAAAGGGGAAAAAGGCGGAACCCTAACCGGAGGAAAGGAAGAGGAAGAAGACGGCGGGATCCGATCGCCCCGAACCCCGTACCGGAACCTAGACTGCATCGGTTGTTCCCCGTCAGATTATCCGGTGAGTGTTTATGTTCGTAGTATTTTCCGGGTTCTTTTTTGTGAAATTTTTGATGTCTTCCCCGTCTCCGTTTCCTTCGTCTCCGCCGCCCGCCGCCGTCACCGTGCGAATTAGGGCACGGTGCGCGCGGGCGGACTACGCGCGGTGCCGCTAGGGCACCGTGCGGGCGGAGGAGACGCGCGGTGCCGCTAGGGCACCGCACGGACGGACGCCGCAAGGGCGGGCACCGCTCGGGCGCCGCGCGGCCCGCACCCGCGCGGGCGTCGCTCGGGCGCCGCCCGGCCCGCACCCGCGCGGGCGCCGCACGGCCCGCACCCGCACGGGCGCCGCGCGACTCATACCCGCACCGCGCGGGCACCGCGCGGGTAGTCTCCGCGCGGGCAGTCTCCGCGCGGGCACCACCCCCGGGCACTCGTCGCGCGGTCTCGAACCGCGCGGGGCACTCGCGGGCTGGCAGCCGACGCGCGGGCGCCGCGCGGGACCTCCGCGGGCGACGACGCCTGTGCGGAGGGGATGTGCGGGCGCGCGGGAGTCGACAAGTATGGTTCTTGGCGCCGTTTCGGGGTTACAGCGCAGGGTTAATTGGGTTTTGTTTCCGGTAAGTGTATAAGTTATTAACTATGGTTTTTGGGGACTTCTTTAGGTCCAGGTGCGCAGCGGGAGAGTATCAAAGACCCCTAGTACCCCGATCTTCCCGCAACCAGGTTGGTTCTCATGCAACCAGTGCTGTAAGTGCATTAGGTGCAGTAAATCACTCAAAAAGTTTTACTAACCTGTTTAATAAAGTAGATGAAGTATTTCCAGTAAACTAACCATTCGCATTATATGTAACGCTCTTTGCTAATGTTTAAGGCAGCCAAGTGTCGCAATAATTAATCTACGCCGACCCCAGCGATCCATTTTTGGATGCTACACGTACACAGGCGGAATGGCCCCCGCATGGGTGTACTTTTCCGGAGAAGTGGTCTAAATGACCCGTGTGCCCCACGTGTGTTGTTTGGGGACCTCTTCACGATTGCTACATGTCGCCCACGCATCGTGAAGGGGTAAAAAGCATCGTAAGTGTCGCGTGGGGAGATCGTCGACTACCCTGACGCGACGGTGCCACTAAATTATGTAAGGTGAATTCAGGGCAAAGGATAGCGAAAGGTTCCGGTGCAGAGTAACTCATTCTAATTTTCTGTTCATTAATGTATAACATCTACTTTATTTGTCACTGACTTTACCCACTCCGTGACAGGTCCAAATAAGTATGTACATCGGGACGGTGGTGAGGCAACGCGGACCTAGCGATCGGCCATATGAGGCCCTTGCTAAAACTCTTAGTCTGATTATCTTTATTCTCTCTCTCTCTCTCTTAGTTTATTTTGTGTGGACGTGGATCATGCCGGATGTGTGGACAAGTAACTAGTTGTTTGGAGTTGTTTGGATATTGTTATGATTTTTAGACTTTGCGGCTGTTTTAAGATGACAAAAAGAATTTCGAACATGATTTTCAAAAGAAAGGGTGTCGTGTGGGCACCACTTTGAAAACCCTGTGGATTTATCCTTTCAAACCAAAGAGCCGCCTTATTGTGAATGTTTAGACGTTTTTAAAGAAATGGGTGTCGTGTGGACACCGTTTGCAAACTCATAGGCTCATTCCAATGTGGTTGAGTGTTGAATGTTGTTACACGTTTGTACTTGTTCACTGTGACTGTGTGGTCAATGCCGTGTGATGTTATTGTTGTAAAAGTAGTCGTGACGCCGTGCATATACAAAGGAGACTCTGTCCGTGTGCAGGGTGAACTTTGTATATGTGGTGGGTCTGACACGCACCGGTAGGCGAGGTCGTTCTAACTTGCATTTAGAAAAAAAAAAATAAACACGTTTTCCGCTTATCTTGAGACCTCCGGGGCGTGACACGCATCTCTACGCACCTATACCCTGATCATTTTATTAGTTAGTAGCCAGTGGTAATGTGCTCCTGTGGATGTTGGACAGCGATTACTGTGGTTAAAATACCTGTCTCTGATACCATCTTAATCTGTCACGCCCCGGGGGTTTGAAACGTGCGGAAGAAAAGCTACCGTAAGCTCTATTTTGCCTATATATATATATTTTTTTGAAATTGCCCCCCCCGGGCGCGTGCCGAGACCCGCCGCATATACAAATTCACTCTGCAAACGGGCAGAGTCTCCTTTGTATATGCACGGCGTCCTGACTACAATATCCATACAAACATCCATTTAATCACAATAGTTCAACAGTCGAATACATACAATCATTTTCCATAAGTACTAAAGAGGCCGAATAACTTTGAAAGGATAAATCCACAGGGTTTTAAAAACGGTGCCCACATGACACCCAGATTTTACAAAACCATTTCGAAATCCATAAATACACAAAGTTTTGGAAATGGTGCCCACTCGACACCTATGTTTTTCAAAACTATTTCGAAATTCATAAATCCACAGAGTTTTGAAAACGGTGCCCACCCGACACCAATGTTTTTCAAATCATTTTCGCAATGTTTTCTTTTATTTTCTTTTTAGTTTGAAAACGGTCATCTATCAGATAGTAACTAAACATTCATCCACAGAGTACTGTAATAATCGTACCAACATCCACACCGAACCCACAAGGGCATCAAACCCATATAGCTACTAGCAGATAATGAAATGAGCATAAGGTAGAGAGTAAACACAGTCTGCAGCCTCGAAGGGCCAAAAGATCTCTCGTGCGGCCTCACCGTCGCCCTAGCTCTCACCCCTGACTGAACCTGTCACAGAGTGGGAAGTCAGCGACACAGGATATAAACTATGAAATGCATGAAGTGCTATAGCTAAAGCAAACCATAAGAAAACCAGAGCAACCGCCCTCCTCATCGTGCAATCGACGGTATCCCCTCCCCCTGCATAACCTGAACCGGGCACCTGCCCTGGCAACCCAGACCGAGCACCAACCTCGGAAAACCAGACCGAGCACCATCCTTGGAAAACCAGACCGAGCACCAACCTCGAAAAACCAGACTGAGCACCTACCTCGGTAAACCACGCCGAGCACCTACCTCGGCGGGTCGCACCGCTCGCACCTTGGCGCCTCTAACCCCCACCTACGGGGGCCTCTACTACGTCACCTTGTGGGGTACATGGGTCAACATACCACTTTTTCGAAAAAGCACACCTTTGCGGTGGCCAAACCGCCGGTGTGCGTGTTGCAGCCTCGAGCATCGTAACCAAGCACCGCGACACTCGGTCGCCATAAGAACAATAATGTCATACCATAAGGATTAACCGGGTTAACATAAGTATCATGCAAATATTTTATGTCTAAATATTTCCCAAATATTTAGAACCCTAAAACATCGAAAATGTACCCACAACATGATGTATCACCGAGCACCGCGACCCACAGTCGCCATAAATATAAAGATAATAAAACACAAGCTCATACAGGGGTTAACAATATTCCAACATGTCGAAACTTTTACTCTTACCAATTACCCTCACTTCCGACTCTTGGACTGTCGAAAGAGGAACCTACCTTCCGAATTCCGAATGGTCGCGCCGATCACCGTCCCCAATGCTAGTATGCTCCGAAACAACCCTACCGTTGTTCGGAGAGGGCGAACTGCCCGTCCGATCTCCCATCGCGACATTCGTTAATCCGGAGGTCCACGTCACCCACCATACCCCTTAACAAGATAAACATAACAATAACGAAATTGCGCATAAAGAGGTTCTAAGGGTGTACCCACCTCAAACACGAAGGAGAAGATATGCGGAAACTACAGCTAAAACACTCCCACCTTGTGCCCGAAAAAGCTACAGTAAGAAATATTGTTAAAAAATATCGTCGTGGTCAAAAATACTCAAAAATGGGGCGAAACGGGCTAAAAACGGAGCTTCTGGACTCTTAGGCTGAAGGCTGGTGCACGAGTCCAGGCGTGGATCGGGTTCACGACCAATGGTGGCGGCGGCGCAGACCGGGAGCACGCCGCAGTGGTAGACCGCTGCGGTTTGGGCCTGGCCGCGCATGGTAAGGCGCGCGCACCGGGTTCACCCCATCTCGGTCGCGGCGGCAGCACCGGGTGCACGCCCAGGCGTGGACCGCACCTACGGGCCGGGCTGGCGCACGGGCCCGTGCGCCGGGTCCGCGCCTTCGGGCTGTGAAAACGTGCGCCGGGTGCACGCCAGTCCGGTGGACCGTGCGGGTGCGGCCGGGCTGGCGTACGCGCCCGTGCGCCGGGTCCGCGCCTTCGGGCAGCAGCAACGTGCACCGGGTGCACGCCGGTGTGGTGGACCGTGCGGGTGAGAGGCCGTACGGGATGAATAGTAAATCCCCGTTTTCGCTCCCGTGGCTCCGGTGAAGACCCCGCGAACACGGCGACTGCGGCGGCGAACCCTTGAAAACGATAACGGCGGCGGCGGCCTCCCGTTTAACAATGGCAGCGGCGGCTTCCCGTTACCACAAAACCCACATCTCGCGGGACGTCCGAACAACCAACACCCAACCCTCGACCCCTCAGAAATTGCAAAAAGGAAAAACAACAAGAGGGGTTTCCCCCGATCGCTTACCGTGATCCTGCGAGGAAGGAGAAGGTGGATCGTCCCTCTCGTCACCAACGTAAAACTCCACGAGAGATGGATTCCCCCTTTCTTCCTTCTCCTTTTTCGCTCGCTCCGTAAATTCGCAAATTTTCGAATTTCGAAAAACTCCCTCTCCTTTCAAGTTCTCCAAAGGAAACCAAAAAGTTACTACTAAAAGGGTGTTATATAACCGCTCACCCCTAGGTCAAGATCCGACTCAGATTTCCTCAAAAATTGTGCAAATTGCCATGCACGAATCTCGGTGCACTTTACAGTCACCGGGAGCTTCAAACCCCAATTCCGGGAGATCCGTAAGTCCGATTTCAGATCCGATTGCACCGTCGTTCATCATTTTGCGAGCTCTACCACCTAAAAATACCCGCAAACCCTGACGGTTAGTCCAGAAATTCTCAAACTTCAACCCCCCTCCGCCCTAATCAACTGAAAAGATTCGATTAGGACCAAAACGGAAAACGGGAAGGTCGAGGTATTACAAAATAAATAAAATAAACAAATAACATAAATAAGATAAAAGAATTTGATCATAGAAAGATCCCATTCGATCACCTTAAAAAGCGTGCCGGCCACTTAGCACGGATTCCGATGCACCACTCAAAGGCAAACGCTTTGACTCCCATTCCGGGAGATTCGTAAATCGGAATTGGAATCCGTTCGCTTTGCCGTCCCCCGTTTTTCGAGCTCAATCGCAGAAAAATACTTGCGGTCCCGGCCAGTCCATTACAGAAAACACAGTGAAAAGTTTTTCTAACAATCCCGTCATAAAATGAAGGTATACCAAGGCATTGGAACGCCAGGACACTACAATTTTGGATACGGAAAGTTGCCTTTTTGGGACATATTATCACAGCTTCAGGGATTACAGTGGACCCAAAGAATGTAGCATCAGTTTTGGATTGGCCGAGACCGACTATGGTTATTGAGATTCGCAGCTTTTTGGGTTTGGCCGAGTACTATAGGTGATTTGTAGAGGATTTCTCTAAGATCGCATTGCCTTTAAACCGGTTGACCCGGAAGGGTGAAAAGTTTATTTGGACGCCGCAGTGTTAGGAGAGCTTTGAGGAACTTAAGGGTAGATTGACATAGGCACCGGTCTTAGCTTTACCTAGACCGGGAGAGGATTTTGTGGTATATTGTGATGCATCACGGTGGGACTCGGGTGTGTCTTCATGCAATAGGACAGAGTGACAGTGTATGCATCAAGGCAACTCAAGGATTATGTGAGGAACTACCCTACCCATGACCTCGAGTTGGCAGCAGTGGTCTTTGCCTTGAAACTTTGGAGGCACTATTTGTATGGAGCACATTGTGAGTTATATACGGATCAGCAAAGTTTGAAGCATTTGTTTACTCAAAAGGAGTTAAACCTCCGGCAAAGGCGATGGTTGGAGCTTCTGAAGACTACAATTTGTCTATTCATTACCACCCGGGAAAGGCAAACATAGTGGCGGATGCTTTGAGCAGAAAAGCTCCAATCGAGGATTTGACATTAGAGTCGGTTACACAACAAGAGAATTTGATTGCGGAATTTCAAAGGATGGGTTTGGAGGTTGTACCTCAGGGCACAGTATCGCGGTTGTTTACCATAGAGGTTAGACCAACCTTGATGGATCGCATTCGTGAGGGATAGAAGACGGATGTGGAGTTTCAGCGCATTCGTAGCCGGGTTACATCGGGTCAGGACGATGACTTCACCATTGGAGAGTACGACTCGATTCGGTTTCGAGGTCGGTTGTGTGTTCCGGATCAGCCGGAATTGGAAGAGAAAATTTTGACCGAAGCACATCGGACGCCTTACACCGTTCACCCCGAGGGACAAAGATGTACAAGGATCTGAAACAAATATTTTGGTGGCCAAAAATGAAGGAGGATGTGACTTGGTTTGTCGCACACTGTTTGGTGTGTCAGCAAGTCAAAGTTGAGCACCAATGGCCTGCGAAAAATTACAGCCACTTCCAATTCCACAGTGGAAGTGGGAGTGGATTACCATGGACTTCGTCACGGGACTTCCATGATCACAACTTAGGCATGACGCAATTTGGGTCGTGATTGATCGATTGACGAAGTCGTTACATTTCTTGCCTATGCATACTACTTGGTCACAGGAGCGCTTGGCACAGTTGTACATCGATGAGATAGTGAGACTACATGGGGTTCCGGTTATGATTACGTCGGATAGGGATACTCGCTTCGTGTCAAACTTTTGAAAAAGTCTAAAACAGACAATGGGATCAAAGCTCAGTTTTAGTACAGCGTTTCATCCCCAAAGTGATGGACAATCGGAGCGAGTAATTCAGATTTTAGAGGATACGCTCCGGGCTTGCGTATTGGATTTTGGAGGGGGATGGTATCGCTACTTGCCTTTGATGGAGTTTGCTTACAACAACAACTTCCAGTCAAGCTTTCAGATAGCGCCTTATGAGGCTTTGAACGGGCGCCGATGTCGTTCGTCGTTGTGTTGGGACAACTTGGAGGAGAGGAAGCATCTTGGAAAGGACTTGGTGGAGGAAATGGAAGCAAAGGTTCGCCAAATTAGGCAGCGTTGCTAACCGCGCAAAGCCGACAAAAGAGTTATGCGAACCGGAGGCGACTGTACTTGGAGTTCCAAGTCGGGGAGCACATTTTGCTCAAGGTATCACCATCCCGGGGAATCCGATGGTTCGGTTTGCGAGGCAAGCTGAGCCCACGATTCGTGGGTCTATTCGAAATTCTTGAGCGGATTGGTCCGGTAGCATACCGTTTGGCCTTGCCACCTAGTCTAAAAAGGGTGCATGACGTGTTTCATGTATCGATGCTTCGAAAGTATTTTCCCGACCCTTCGCATGTGATCGATGATTTTTCAGTGGAATTACAGAAGGATTTGAGTTTTGAAGAAACACCGGTACGAATTTTGGCTTGAGAGGAAAAGAAGTTGCATAAGAGGTCCATACCATATGTGAAGGTTTGATGGAGTAACCATGAAGAAAGAGAAGCCACTTGGGAGCTTGAGATAATGATGAAGGAGCATTACCCGGACTTGTTTGCAATGGACACGAGTTAAGTTTCGGGGACGAAACTTCTTTAAAGAAGAGAGAGATGTAGTGTCCACGATTTTTCTCTCGGTATCACTTTCGGTATTCGCAGTATTTTTCTTATTTTGTCGATGTGTCTTTTCCCTTGGCTTTTGGTTTTATTTTGTTGGGCTCGTATAACGGAGAACGGCGGTGCGATCGACTCTAAATTTCGATAAGCGAAGCTCCTAGTACGATTTTTCTAAGTAATGGGTGTAAAAGAGTTTTTAAACACTCATTAATAGCATTTAGTGCTTTAATATCCGTGCCAATTTACGATGAGATTTTCGATAGATTTAGAACGCAAATCGAGAAAGAAACGGTTAAATTAAAAGATATGATTTGTTACAAAAGATATGATTTGTGACAAAAAGATAAAAAATGGTTATTGTTGTTTCAAAATCTCTTAAAAATAGTGGGAACTGGGGATCGGTTTCTACTTTACAGATTAAAGAGAGTGAAATAAGAAAACCCTCATTTTTTCGTCATTTGTTAATAAGAGATAACTTCGTTTTCTTCCTTGAGGGGTGCGTCGGAGATTGGAAATGGAATCACCATTGTCGTTAGAGGTCGGAGGAAGGAGTGCCATCATCGCGGGAGACCGGAGGACGGAGAACGGAGCCGAGCATCGTACCGTCGTCCTTGTCGGCTAGGAGGTTTGTTCTTGGCTCTCCGTTATCTCATTTATTGGTTTCGGGGGTTTTTCTATGCTTAAACGGGGGTTGTATGCGAAGACGTGGTTGCCGTCGTCAATGAAGATGGGAGGCCGCCGCCGCCGTCAATGCAGACGGGAGGCTGCCGCCGCCATCATTATGGTTGGGAAGCTGCCGCCGTCGTAGTTAAAAACGGGAGGCCACCGCCGCCAACCGAAAGGAGCACCACCACACCGGGCACGGCCGCACGGAGCACCACCGCACGGGGCACCGCAGCGCGGGGCGCTGCCAGCGTGTGGGGCGCACCCATGCGGGGCGTCGCCCGCATGGGGCGCGGCCCGTGCGAGGCGCACCCCTGCGGGGCGCCGTCCACAGGGATCCTGGGCCATGCGGGGCGCCGCCCGCATGGGGCTTGGCCCGTGCGGAGCGCACCAATGCAGGGCGCCGTTCGCGTGGGGCCCGTGCGGGGCGCCGCCACACGGGGCGCCGTCCATAGGAAGGGCATCCCGCCGGGGGCTCTTGCCGTGCGATCCGGTAGCCGCCGCCGTGGGTTTGCATGCCGCCACACCGACGCCACTCCGTATCTTCGAGAAAAAGCCAGGCTTGTCCCATCAAGTTGTGTTGCTCGCCGTTTCCGTCGTCGGAGCCCCGTTTTGACCCCCACGTTATAGAATTTCTATTCGATTGAGATTTAACAACGATTTTTGGTGTAGTTTTTGTCCGGTTAAAGCTTGACGGGGGTTTTTGAGGAGTTTTTCACATCGTTTTCTTCGCCGGTAGAGGTGGGTAATCAAACCAAGGTAGGGGATTTGTTGGACCATGTAGTCAGGCCCTCATCTTCCTTTTTATTGAGTTTTTGGCATAACTATATTAAATTATAAGGAAGGATATTGTGTTGAATGATTTGGTAAATTGGTACATACGAAAGGATAAGAAAGAACATTTGACTCTATCGGGTACAGCTACTGCATTCTAGGTCACAAGTACAAAATTATGGAGCTCATGGCGCAGTCACGTGCACCTGCGGTTTGGCCACCGCAAGGGTGTATTTTTTCGAAAAAGTGGTCTAAGGACCTGTGATCTCTACGTGGTGACTTCGTAGGGGCCCTCTCTGGCCTAGCGACGACGGTAAAAGGGGCACCAAAGAATTGAGCAGATTTGATATTCCCTTAAGTCTTCTGACTAAGGGTGTGGTATGAATGGTTCGGATGTTTCGGGTTATGGTTTGATGTCCTATTTACTTTTGTACCTGTTATGGCATATTGTTATTGTTACATCGGTTTTCCTTCCTATATTTTTAGTCACTGACTCCCACCATGTGACAAGTTCGGGTGGGGACGGGGGAGAGGCATCGGCGCAAGAGTGACTTGCATTTCGTCATTCTGGCGATATTTTTACTCCTCTTTTGATCATTATATTTGGTAGATGTTGGATGCATGATATTTGAACAGTTTGTGATGTGAATGTGATGTGACATGGATGTAGAAACATGTCAACGCCGTGATTGCCTAGGGATAATGAACTTTTAGACTTTCCATTTATCTCGTGATGGTTGTATGTGGAATGTGGAGATCATTTTAAAAGTTAAAACGGTTGCGAAAACGATTTTCAAACTGTGTCGGGTAGGCACTGTTTTAAACCTTATGGCTTTATCCTTTCAACTTGAAGTATGACGAGTGGGCGATCTTCTTCTGTACGATGTAAAATTTTAATTAATCCCTTATCCGTTTTGTGTGTATGTTAAATTGGTGATAGTTGGTGATTGTATGTTGTGCGACGCTGTGCATATATATGGGAGACTCTGTCAATTTGTTTAAGTGATCTTATATATGTGGCAGGTCTGGACACATGCCGGGGTGAAGGCTTTTAGAAAAAAAAAAAAATGGTCGTTTTCCACTTTCAAACCACTCTAGGGGCGTGACAGCTGGTTTGCTACTGATAACATTCCAGCCTAGTTATATATATATATATATATATATATATATATATATATATATATATATAATATATATATATATATATATGCTACTATACTTCAATAGTACCAACCACTTAGTACTATTGACTTTTTGACCATTGGATGAAGAGATGTGCAGTTAGGATTATAGTAGTCCCCTAGGGTTTAGTGGGTTGTTGGTGAAATAGTATAAATCATAGGAGACCACTATAACTCTAACAGCACATCTCTTCATCCAGGAGTCAAAATGTCAATAATACCAAGTGCTTGATATTATTGATAGTATAGTACCGGGATTATATATATATATATATATATATATATATATATATATATATATATATATATATATATATATATATATATATATATATATATATATATATATAGAGGCTTGTGTGCTTTAAAAGTACGGAGGCTTCCGTACTTCTAAGTCGTTTTTGATATTGTAATTAACTTTCGAATGAACGAACAACTTCATTAAACTTGATCTAGAGTACTTAAAAAATTTAGAAAATAAATTTTGTGAATTTTCGATGTTATTTGCCTAGTGATCAAAGGTACTCAAAATCAACAATTTTAACAGTTATGGTGAGCCGTTTGCAAATTTAATGGTATAAAAATATTCAAATCACGTAAAATTTTGATAGAAAAATTTTTATACTATATAAAACAAGATCAATATTTTTGATCTAAAATTTTAGTATAATATCGTCACTTTTTGTAAAAATTTTATTTTCAGTTGTTGATTTTTAACCTCTTTGATCGCTTGGCAAATGATATTAAAAAATCGCGAAATTTATTTTCTAGGTATTTCAAATATTTTAAATCAAGCCTAATAGAGCCGATCGTTGATTCGGAAGTCCCAACATCGAGAACGACTTGGAAGCACTAAGAGCTTCGTGCTTCCAAAAACTATATATATATAAAGAGAGAGAGAGAGAGAGAGAGAGAGAGAGAGAGAGAGAGAGAGAGTCTGGCTACTATGCTATCGATAGCACCAAGCATTTAGTGCTACCTAGTTTTTCACTGTTAGATTTACCTATTTGATTATTTCCATCCCTTAAATTAATATACTATTTCACCAACAACTCACTAAATCCCAAGAAACCACTATTATTCTAACTGCTTGTCTCTTTATCTAAGAATCCAAACTTAATAGTGCAAATAATTTGGTCCTATTAATAGTATAATAGCTTTTATATATATATATTATATATATATATATATATATATATATATATATATATATATATATATATATATATATATAATATATATATATATATATATATATACAGAGAGAGAGATAGAGAGAGTCCGGCTACTAAGTTTGTACAAGTACCAAGCAATGCAATTGGTGCTTGTAAGTTTTCTACCCTTAGATCTACCCTTTAACTAATTTTATTTTTTTAGATCATTCTATTTCTCCAGCCACTCACTTAACCTAAAGGGCCCATTATCATCCTAACCACACATCTTTTCATCCAAGAGCTAAAAATCTACCAGCACTAATGACTTAATATTTTTAAAAGCATAGATGATCAATTATATATATATATATATATATATATAGAGAGAGAGAGAGAGAGAGAGAGAGAGAGAGAGAGAGAGAGAGAGCGCTAGGCTGGAATACTATTAATAGTATAAGTCATTGATGCTATTATGTTTTTAACCTTTGGATTAAAAGATGTGTGATTGAGATGATAGTTGGTCTCTTGGGTTTAATAGGTGGTTGGAAAAATAGTAAAATCTAACGGAAGAAAATAATCAAAGGAGTTGATTTAAGAGCAGAAAACTTAATAGCATCAATAACTTATACTATTAATAGTATATATAGTAGCGGGACTCTCTCTCTCTCTCTCTCTTTATATATATATATATATATATATATATATATATATATATATATATATATATATATTAGTGAAATAGATTATGAATTACAATTCAAATGAAAGATGTGATGACTGTACGACCTTGCAAGATGCTCGAGTAAGTTCTCAATTGACGACGTGTGTTATATTAATTTTGTTTTTATTTTACGGGTGCAATCTAGGATTTGATTTTAATTTGTCACTAAACTCTCATAATCATGCTCTTGAGTGATTACCATGTGAATTTGAATAAACAAAAAAAGGATTTATGCTGAATAAAATATTTTTTTGAATACACCAGACGGACACTTGGCGCCTGTATAGAAGGTAAGGAAGTTAGCAAGCTAGTGATGAGAGAGAGGACTGCCGCAAGGCTTTGTGAATTTGTTTTTCATTTCGTTCAAGACTTTGCTTCTTCATTTTTATAGTTAAATTTATTTTTTATAATAAATAAAATAATTAGTGTGCTATTTTTATCTCCAGAATAAAATAAAATAAAATATTATTTGTGGTTACTTACGTGCTTTCCTTTTCGATCAATTTGTTTAGTTGAAAAATGAACAGAGAGAGAAGAATGTATCTGGACATGGTGGAAATTGAACAATAAGACCTTTGGGGAGGGGGTGTTTGAATTTGAACGGATCAAGGTTAAATTGGGATGTCAAAAAGGAGGGTCGATCAGGTAGATGAAAAGAGAGAAATTAATTGCATGCGTGTGAGTGCGGGCAGGGGATGACTTGGGAGATGACTAATGACTAAAATCAGACAACCACCAAGCTTTGTCGGGTTGAAGTCATCAACAAGATAAAAAAAAGAGTCGGTTCTTTCCCATTAATTGGTCTCACTCTGAAGTCTGAACTCGAAAAAGCCTTGATCTCTAGGGCTGTACATTAAATACAATCACGTTTGCTCGTTTGCGGAATTTTTCTTTGTAGAAAACTATCTCGCGACGTATACATCTTCGACTAGATTTATTCTGTCGCGGGTGTACACAGGAATGCCTCTATGCAGAGAAAAATCCTGCTGTAGAGCTGCAGGAAATCCACACCCGAGTATCTGTGGCCTCAGTCCTCTCTCTTTGACGCAGTCCAACAATCCTGATATAGAGCTGCAGGAAAATCACACCTAGTCTCTGTGGCCTCAGTCCTCTCTCTTTGATGCAGTCCAACAATCCTGCTTTAGAGCTGCAGGAAAATCACACCCAGTCTCTGTGGCCTCGGTCCTCTCTCTTTATGCAGACTGTTGGACATTAGAAACTGTTTGGTTACGTATAATCGCAACTATCCTGTAATTGTAACTATATGTAAATTCAAATTCAGTGTTAAGTTTAATGAGTTTGAAATTAACCACTGTAGTTGAAATTGCATGCGGAAACCCGACCACAGCAGCTGAAACTCTATTCAAATTGACCATAGTTCTAAGTGCATTAATTAAAATAAATAACTTTAAATAAAAACAAACTTATAGTAGTTTGAGGCTTAACCCTTTCCTTTTCGCCTCTGGTAGACCTAGTGGGCATGTCAGAGTTTGAGGCTTAACCCACTAGGAGAGGCTAATGTTTTTATAGTAGTACTCACCCCCATTGTCCTTCTTCTTTTTGTTCTTCCCTGTTTTGCAGAGTCCTCTGCGGGAGTTGCTAGGTCCTCTTCGGCAGATCGAGGTAAGAGGATAGCGAACTAGATAGTCGTCTACCCCGTCTGCGAGCATAGCAGTATTTTGATTGTATCCCTTATACACTCAGACAGTTGTATCTTCTTTTATTTTGGATCTGGCATCGGCCAGCTGGTTGTATTTATTTGGTGAGCTGGAAAAGACATGTGTTATTCTTTTATTTTGGGTCTGCCTTCGGCCAGCTGGTTGTATTTATTTGGTGAGCTGGGAGAGACATATATACTTATTTGAGAGTTATATAGTACTATTATTTTCAGTTTTGGTCTGAGATGTATTAGTTTTAGTTCAGCTCTGTTTTTATACTCCTTTATCATATCTCTTATATCTGAGCAGATTACCAGCGCTTCGTGTACACGAAAAATTTCGTGTGCACGGCGGATCTGTGGACAGGCCCGGGTTCTGGTTTACACCCGAGGCGTGACAGATATATATGAATAACGTTGGACTTTTGAAGGGATAAATATGAAAAGTTAAACTTTGTAGGGATATTCTATTTGATACATAGATTGGAAAGTTTATAGAGTAAGACAGAATGAATAAAGAAAAAATTTGAACGAAGAAATCGATCGTTCGAATGATAAACAAGTATCTATCCATTCGTTCCCCAAAAATGGGACCAATCCTCCCATTGCGTATTGGTACTTATCGGGTATAGAATAGATCTGCTTCTCTTTGTTCTTACGAACAAAATTGTTCCGTTATTTTCACGTTATTTCGAATAACATATCTGCTATTCGATATGTTTATATGGAGTCGTATGCAATTAACCCTAAATTTTATGTAATTCTCGTAAAAAAAATCCTACTTGTATATTCGAAATAGGATCTTGCATCCCAACCATTCTAGGATGAGATAAATTTTACTAGTCACTTCAATGTGACTAACGAACAACTCCCATCCTAGGATGGATGGAGTGTGCATCATATACTCAATTTGAAGTGAATAAGTAGTATTACTTTTCTCGTAATTATAAATTTATTAAAATAAAAAATAATTTTAAAATTTGAAATTGAAATAATATTGGCCGACTCAAATCAAATAAATTAAAATTTTGGATAGTTGGATCAAAATTTTAAAAAATTAAATAATATATTTAAAATAATTTTTAGTTCAGATAAATTTTATATATTTTCATTCTTTTTAAATCCAAATTTTGAGTATAGCAAAAATTGCAATATATAGTAAGATGGAAATATGAGGTAGATGTGATAGACTGATGCACTTTTGCACCAATTACCGGCATCAAATTTTCTTCTAGCCATCAATTAGGACAAGAACAAAATAAAAGACCTTCCAATATTATCAACCGGTCAAATACCGAGTATGAAAGTTTAAAACCAAAATGAAACTTGGAGAAAATTGTGGGGCCTAGCGGTACAATATAGTCTCAACCCCAAATTAGAAAATAATAATGGTACATTCCAAAAAGAATATATGTTTTGTATTTTATTTATTTTAGAATGAGGTAAAATTTACTGTCAATTTAAAATGGCTAGTAAAAAAAATTTTATTCTAAAATAAATGAACCGTATATTATACACTCTAAATAAAATATATAAAATATATGAATAGTATTTTTTTTTAACACTTTGACTCAATTTCACCTATCACCTTCCGACAAATCCCAAAAAAAACCTAAAGGCAAGGGAAAAAAAAAACAAAAAACAATTAATTTGAAGAAGCATTAATTCGTTGTTTGTTCCCTAACATTTATGGTGGCAACAATAGTATTTCAACAGCTCTGAAAATCTTAGTTCAATATTTTTTATAGGCAGTTATTGTTTGACGAAACTCACGCAAGATGGTCTTTAATGATAGGCAAATTGCAGCACAATTTAAATTTTTGCCATACCTGGCCTATAAGATTGAACTGTCCAATTCTTCTTGACTACTTAACAACCCATTCACTCGGTACGTATCAAATCATTTGAAATATGTGTAAATAATAATAATCACCAGATTTTGGAAAATGACATGTCTCACGTCACGCCAAGAATATTTGTCACACATGTAGCACATCTTGTGCCGTATTATTAGTTATTGTTTGACAATGGAAACCATTAATTACATTCATCGTCAAAATATTTTTCAAACTTTTTTTATTTTCTTTTGTGACGTTATATCACATTCTTTTCTAATATGTTTACTTACATAACCTAACATATGAAAGTGTCATATCATATTGGTAAATATTTTGAACAGAGACAATTAATATCACACCAACCACCTTTGCAATTATTGTGACTGGGTGTGATCTCTTTTTTTAAGTTTCTATTCTATTTCTATTTGCAATCATCTCCATACAAAATAAATAAATAAATAAATAAAATTTAAAATATAATTTTTTAACAGTGATTAAATTAAAGTTTGAAATGAGACAGTGTGTAATTTTGTATATCCTACCACCACTCACTCCATCATTTACTAGTAAATAAAAAATCTAAAATTATAATTTTAACCAACAAATTAATTAAAGAAGTAAATCTAATAAATGCTACAAATAGGTTCTCATGGTTCCTTCCGAAGCTCAATTTATTGTTATTGGAATGACTTCGGAAATAACAGATATATTGCACCCAATGGTTACACTATAGCACAAATTGGGCATAGGGCTATTATTAGTTTTTTGTGAAAAAATAATTTTTTAGAACGTGTGGACCAATAAAATCAAACGAGAGGGGCAAAAGCAAACCCGAAAGAAATGTGTGGTGCCGAAAGGCAGCTTCAGTGAGACAACTACAGTGAAACTCACTACGAATAAGCAGCAAGCCTCGACAAAAGTTTTGACTTCAATATGGCTAGAAATAGAAAGTCTAGTAACACCCACTTTGATCGAAAATAAGCAAGCTCAACGCTCATTTGCAATTATAAATTCGCAATTTAAATCGGGGTGCACTAATAGGTAAGGGAGAAATCAGGAAGCAGGTGAGAAAAAAAGGTTATAAATCACAAAAAGTTACTCCAATAATAAATGTCGAAATTGCGATCCGAACACGCCAACAGATCCGCCATCCATATGGAAAGTCTCGCATAGGCGAAACGTCTAACCTACAAAAGATAACAACTAACAACTATACAAATATCAGAGTTGAAAATAAAAACTGTTAAAAGGAAAAACTCATCCACTATACATCTGAAATAAAAAAATTTAATCCATCTCCGAAAATAGTAATAAATAATCCATCTCCTAAAAATATAATACATCAGTGTATAGGATAAACCCACATTCTAGGTTGGTATATCTATCTCACCAAAATATACAATGCTGGTAGGGGTCTATATCGCGACTCCCTCACCTCAATCCGTCAATCTAGCTAGCCCAAGAATAGACGGGGAAGTCTCTGTAAAATAGTCACCGCAGCGGATATGAGAAGTACATCAATCAGTAGTTCTCAATGGGTATCGTCTCCAAAACGAACGGTCTACCTACTAAGTCTACTAGAGGGATAAGATAACAATGCGATAAAAAAAGATACTAAGCTGGAATAAACTCTACAACTATCATATCTCTATCTAATATGCTCAATGGGTGAAACAGATAATGATATGCAACTACTTGATCTCGAGGTGCTCGATCGACCCAATCGTACTAACTGCCACATATGGTCCAGTCGAACCTGCGCCCACCTATTACCACACATCCACACCGGTACGGAATTTACGTAGAGCGTCCCACAAGGACTGCAACGACATCGCGCGAAAACAAAGTAACTGGCCCAGCTCTGGAGCGGCACTTGAGAGGAGCGACCCTACCGAGAAAATTTGTCACGCCCCGATTTCAAAAACCAGTGTATAAATTTTTTTTTTTTTTTAAATCAGAGTTTCAATAACAGCCAGGGCAATGACAGACCGCCACATATATAAAAGAGTCCCAATCCCCTATGGAATTGAGCCTTTTCTATGTATGCACGGCTAGCTTGGCAACAACATCAGAGTACTAACTACATACAACTCTAAACAAATATTACAAGTTAACTTTACAACTATTTTACAAATATACAACTGAAATACAATTTTCTTTCTCTCAACATCTATTACATAACTTTTTGGCTGTCCAGGGTCAATCTCTAACTTGGAACCTCACCAACTCGTCCCGACATCCCAGCACCCGCTCGGCCTGAAAAACAGTCACCCGAGGGTGTGAGACACACCGGAGTGTATCCCAGTGGGCACGACGAGCCGAGAAATAGCAGATCGTACCTACTGGTATACAATACTAGAGGATAGTAATAATCACATGTTAGGTAAAGCAGATATATCTCTGGAGCTGTAATTTAAATCAATCTGATAAAATCTTGAAGCAAGCATAGGCTGATAACTATAGCAGGAATAGGAATCAGGAAGTCATGAGATATGACAAAAGCAGGCTAAACAGGCATCATATGCACCAACAAATGAAATATCAAATACCCAATCATAAGCCACCATGTTGGTCTACAAGACCTCAGGGAAAACTCGCCGAACTGGCATCAAACAGAATCATGCTGATATAGATTCTAATCAAAACTAAGCAAGCATTGGGTAATCATAAGAGTATGATGTAAAGCAGATTAACCAGGCATATTATGCATCAATGAAAGAACAAGCAAGTACCCAATCAGAAGCCACCATATTGGTCTACAAGACCTCAGGGATACCTCGCCGAACCTGGCACCAACCTGGCTGACATACTCCGGCACCCTCGGGCACTAACCTGGGAGTCACACTCCGGCACCCTTGGGCACTAACCTGGGAGTCACGGGTTGTATTCCAGACCACTTTACCGGTAAAGAACATCCACACGGGTAGCTACTCCGCTGATGTTCTGAAGTACAGCAGTGCGGGCAATCAATCATGCAAATGCTCAAGCTCACGGTCCACAGACCGGGTAATCGGCAACAAGTCAGAATCAATCCCCTCTGGGATGCAATAGTGATATGATAGCAACATCTCTACTCAGTGCAAGATCAACAACAACAACTGAATACCAATCATGCAGACTAACCAGTCATGCAGACTAAACACATATTTTTGAGAAAAATATTTTGAAAAGTCCAAACCTCGAAGAGCGTTGCCCTCGTCCTATCAAACAAGAACAGACTCAGGCGACCCTACGAAGCTCGGTAAAAGCATTTATTTATTAAAATCATGTATTTAGCAGCATAACGGGTGAACAACAAGCCGAACCAAGCCAATCAACGATGCCATATCAGAATCAACTGAATCTCAACTCATATGCAGGAATATAATCATCAACTAATCCAATCAAGGATGCAATATCAGAATCAACTGAGAATCAATCATGCACAACTAAAATCTCTTTAAGACAACATTTTGAAAACATGTTTTATGTCCAAACCTCGAAGAGCTATGCCTTCGTCCTATCAAACAAGAACAGACTCCGGCGACTCTGCGATGCTTGGAGACAAAACATTGGTTGAATAAAAACACGTTTATAGCAAAATAAACTGATCAAAAGGAAGACAGGCTCAAATATCATCTTAGGCTAACAAGAACAGGTGTCCAACCAATACCATACCTCAGAGGGCCGAAATGATAAAGCCCGGACCGAAGATAAACCCACCTGTCGTTTGCAGGCGACTAAACTGTCTCAACTGGACGCTCGAAATCAGAGGGAAATCGAACCAACCTGAATCAAAAATACTAATCAGGGAGACAAACTCAATCCTACTAATCCCAACTTAAATACCAGATCTTCTCCAGATCAACTTAAACCCTCTAATTACTTAAACAATAGTGTCATTTAAGCACTGTTTTCGCTCGTTCTTTCAACTGAAAACTCATTTTAACAAACCGTCACTTCCAGCAGGTGACTTTTAACTTGCTGAACACCGTGCTCACATATTTGTGGCAGCACGCATCCCGAGGAAAACTTCGGGCCATAAAACACTCCTCTAACATAGCCATTTTGCATTTTTGTTTCTCCGGATCATCGAAACCTAAATCTAACGCGAGCATCGCGTCCAGTGACCCCAAATTAGCCAGGAGCTCACTGTTACCGTTTTTCAATCAGTCCAAAAACAGGACTTTGGCCAACTATTCATTCTAGAGCATGATTACATTAGAACTCAACTTTTACTTGACCAATTCAAATTCTGTTTGAGAGTCATGCTTAAAATACCTTAAAAATTACTGTGCTTGCCCAAGTGCAGCATAGAAATGGCTGGATTAAAAGATCCACCATCCTTGGTCACTAACATTACGCACAAAGCTTCAAACCTCTGTCCACACAGATCTTGTTTGATCTGAAGTGAGCATCAAGCTCAGGGAAACATTTGGAACAACTTTCATATTTACAAAAAACCCAAATTCCACAATTTTCCTCTCTTAGGCATTTTATCAAACACATGGCATGCATATTATATAACATTAAACATAAGCTAAACTTCACATTGAATCTCTGCCATTACTGGACCAGAAGCTATCTAACTTGAACATAAATGATCTACTAAGTTCCCTGATCATTTCCTCTCAACCTGGAGCAAGCCAAATGCAAGTTGGCTGCGGCTCAAGGAGGAAGAAGATGACCCCTTTGTATTGAAATTTGTGATGCTTCAACCAGAAGCTCTGGGACCAAACCAACAGCACTAATAGATGCTAACTACCTTACAGAAGCTTTCCATACCCTTGGCCGGCAACGGGGTGCGGCGGCGGCGGCGGCGGGGAGCAAAGCTCCATTTTGGAGCTCAAGCTCGTTAATGGCGGATTTTTACAGAAGCCATAAGAAGTCTTCCAACTTATATGGAAGCTTCCTTAAGTCCATACAAAGCTTCCCGACACCTCCTCCCCGGCCGGAGATGGCCGGAACGCCGGCGGCCGCAAATCTTCCATTCTCGGGTTCATCCATGGCCGACCCTCATTCGGGCTGCATGGGAACCATGCAAAGGCATGGTTGGGATCCTCTTGGTCCCAGCAAGTGATCTAGGTAGGTGTCCGGCGTCGGGGAAGCCCGCCGGCGACGGAAATGAAAGTTCGGCCAACATGCAATAACTTCAAAAGCTAGGGCATCCAATATCTCTTGAATTAATAAGCCATATTTATTAAAACTTTGCAGAATTATTAGGCATGTCCTACAGTCCCTACATGCCAATTTTTAGCTTGGTTGGTTCATTATGTGCATAGTTATCTCAAGGTTAAGTTTTATTAGGTTTTCGGCCATAGTTGGCCCTCGCCGGCCATGCGATTTGCATGGGGAGCTCTGGCTTTGCAGGGAGCATGACAAGGACCTAAGAATTCTACTGCTAGGGGTCCCGGGTCCAAACAACCTTTGGTTTGAGAGAGCTTACCTTGGCCGGAGTCGATGAAGAGAGGATGAAGCCGGTTTCACTCCTCCTCCTCTGCGCGGCCACGACCACCACCAAGGTGCTCTTCCAGTCACGAGGGAACACCTAGGGCACTCAGAAACTCTTTTGGGTGAAGTTGGTTCCAACCTTCTTCACTCTCTCTCTTTCCCGAGTTCACCACCCATGGAGTTTGTTCCCTCGGCTAACCTTAGTAACCCGAGCACTCTCTGGAGGATTCCGAAGGGATGTTGATGCTTCAGATGCCCCCAGGACTCCTCGTGAATGGATCAAGAATACCAAGGGACAACTTCACTTAATTCAAAGATTCCTTTGCAAAATTTCTTCAAACCTTGTTCACACCAAACCCTAGGCTCCGAGCTTTTCACAATAGGTGGAAAATGCACCCAACACCCTAAGGAATTAAGCCCCTAACATTTTAACACATAAAATATTAGGTTTTAGCCAAAAATACTTGCTTTTTCACTACTTTGCACGCATTTCGAGAAAATCTGGTCATCGTTTTGCGAAACAAACTTCGCCACGACGTCCGGCTCGTCGAGACCTGCCAAGTAGCGTATTTAGTTGCTTTGTTTGACGCTCAGATAAAAAGTTGGTCCATCATGTTTGACCAATTACAGCGCGTTGCACGCACTTCGATGCACACGGGTCGCCAAACGCGAAATCCGTCAGTGCCATTGCGTTCAGAACGTCGAAATTAGCTAGGTCCCATTACTCATACCCCTATGTTAAACTTTTAGACAGTGAAACGGCCGCTAGTGGTCGCGAAGGGATAAAAACAGGGGTTACTATTCACAACTTAAGTTGTGGGGCCCGTTTTTGATTTCTGATTTCTGGAAGATCCGACCGTCAGATCGAAAACATCTGAATATGAAACTTCTATGTTTCGACGAGACGATCGCAATGGTGATCTCGGATTTTCCAGATCAGACCCCGATCAAAAGTCGATATTTCTGGACCACTATTGACCCACTAATTGCCCATTTTTGCTATTTAAATAATTCTGAAAATTATTTTAGACTTAAATTTGGATTTTAAAAATTATGGTTACTACAAAATTAGTGCATTTCTGTCGAGCTCAATATAGCTCATGCAGGCTATAGTCCAAATCCACGATCAGCCAGATCGAAACTCAACCACTAACAACACCGGCCGGGAAACACTCAACGGCCCGGAATCAACTCACAACTCATCAGCTAACTACACTATACTGGTCGGAAGACACTCAACGATCCGGGACCACCGTCTACCCAAACGGCTCCCAACAACACTAACCGGAGAATACTCGACGGCCTGGGACCACCGTCTACCCAAACCACTCCCGACACTAGAGTAAAATCTAGCCTCAACTACCAGACTTCACTCGGCCCGTAGGCACGAGCGCGAAAAGTATCCTACACTACCCCGACCACTCAGCCCAATATCCGGACGAGGATAGACACTAAGTGAGGAGAGAAGAATAATGCAAGTGTAGGAAGTCTGAATACAGATAGAATAAACCCAAGTTAAAGGTTTTCTAAAGTTTGGTTAAATCTCATGTAACATATAGTAGGGTGCTAGTCAAAGTTCTACAACTCTACATCTATCATAAACATCATGTGTAGCATAATATCTAACATGCATGACAACTACAACAATAGAATTAATAGGAAGTCCGCAGCTTTTGGAGGAAATCCAACCAACCTAAAACGTGATGATCCGGGGTCCGATCGGGCTAAAACTTGGCGTGTGCGTTCCTCAGGCTCCTAAGATTCCAATGAATTGAAAATCACCCAAAATCTCCTGCTGGATTGAGCACAATCGCAAAAACAACAAGCTCAGCGCAGAAATTCCAAAATTTCAGCAACAAGGAAAAGATGCAAAATCTGCATTATATATCAAAGTATAGCTCCAATTTGGGTTTCTAAGTTCTCCTCTAAAATATGAACATCACCAAATCCACAAAAATTCATATTCAAGTCCCAATAGCCATCTAATTAATCAAATTAGATGGTGCTGTCCAAATTACATCCAAAATTCAGCAAACACTCTCATGAAGTGTAGGGGTCAAACCAAAAGTGATCTCCAACTGAAATTAAAAGAGAAAATGCTCACCTTGACCTTAATAAGATGCACAAATTTTGTAATCTCTAAAATGAACCCAAGTTTCCACGAAATCTGCATCCCCAAAGTCCAAACATCAAAATAAGCTCAAAGCAGAAAATCTGCACTTAGCTCTGTCACAGGGTCTGAAAGAACAGTAAAAATATCTATGTAAATCACCTCCAAAATCTCCAAGAAAGGTACCAATGTGTTCCTATTTGAGTATAGATGAAAATCAAGCCCTTAAATCTCGAAATTCATGAACAAACAAGCAAGAAAATCTATGAATACTAAACTCTGTCTAGAACTCTGTCCTGTGCATGAGGGCTCCAGAGTTGAAGAAAAATCCCAAAAAAACTCGAGAATGGAGGGAAGTGATCAATAAAAAAGTTGTAGATCTACCTCTTGTGAAGTTCTCTTCCAAACTTCAGCCAAAAACTCCAAGAGGTTTGTCCTGGGGAGGCCGCGCACTAATCGTCGACGGATAGGACTGCAGTTGCAACAATGGTGAAGCTCTCCAAGGTGGGGAAGAAGATGAAGCCTCCAAATCTCTCCAATGGTGGCTAGGAGTGGTGAGGGGTTGACAAGCTCTTCCTATGCAACAGGGCCTCCAAGAAGAAAATCTCCAAAAGCTAAAAAATGGTGGTGTGGTGTCCCGAATTTCCGTGCGGCTTGATCGTGTGGTTGGCGGTGAGAAAATACCTATTTTTGGTGTATCGAGTGCGTAGTGCGTCAAACAGACACCAAAAACAGACTCAGTGCGTGAAAATAGTGAAAATAGCTATTTTCGGGCGAAATTGGGCTAACGGGCTCTTTTCGGTCGCGGGCCAGCTCACGGCCCACAAGCGTGCACCGGGTGCAATGAAACCACGCAGCTGCCATGTGGCCGTGCCCCATTAGGCGCGGCGATCAAGGCGACGGGGTGCAGGTGCGGGCACGCGTGGGCGGCGCCATGTGGCAGCGCCGCGTTAGACGCGGCAGCCGAGGGCGCCCTGCGTGTTGACGCGGGGCGGCCCGGGTGCAGGCATACGTGGGCACCGCCAAGTGGCGGGGCCTCGTTGGTCACGCGCCATGTGGGGCGACGCGCGACGTGGGCGCGTTGATGCGGGGGCGTCCGTGCTACCACATGGTGGCTCCCGGGTGGTCGCAGCTAGTGGCTCCCGATTGGTCACGCACTGTAGCTGCCCGTTTTGGGCTATTTAAGGGTCCGAAACACTTTTTTTTCCCCTCATTTTTCTCTTTTGCGCCATCCTTAAATTTTTTGGAGCGTGGGAGAGAATCGTGGGAGAGTTGTGGAGTACCGCAAGCGCGCCGATTGTGCCGTGGACCACGCGTGAAGTGTTCCAAGGAGCCGGGCGGGCGTGCGGAACAACTAAAGTCTCGTTTCCGTAGTGGACCAATTCGAAATAGCTAGATTCTCGAAGACCGTAGTCAATAGCCGCAAGTTTGACGACGCACCAGCATTAAGGTAGGTTTCGCCTCGTGTTTTGTTGTGTTTTTTGGCATAGTTCTTGGGTGTTGCTTTCGAGAATTTTGTCTTTGAACTCTGTGCCCTTGTCCCTATTAGGGACCGTTGTTGGAGGTGTCGTTTTGCGGCGCAATTTACCGCCGGACTTTGCGGGGTGTACCATTCGTGCGTGGCGGGCGCCGTTGCGCTTTCGGTTTCGAAAGAGAGTGTGTTACCGCATGTAATATCGTGACTTTTTGTGTACTGTTCCACCCTCTTGCTAATAAAATACATGCTAGGAAAAATCGAATAATCGAGTTTTCTTAAGTTGACTGTCGTGCTGTGCGGGTATTTTTCTGGGATAGAGCTTGAAAAACGATGAACGACGGTGCAATCGGATCTGAAATCCGACTAACGGATCTCCCGGAATGGGGTTTTGAAGGTCGCGGTAACCGTAGTGTGCATCGGAATCCATGCTAAAGGTCTGGCACGCTTTTCGAGGGAATGAAAAATTATCTCTTGTGATTAAATAATTAATTTTTAAATAGTAAATACCCGGATGTGGGTTTTATTATACGTACGAAGTTAGAAATCACATTATCCCCGAAAGAAAAGAGAAAAAAACCCTAACTGGAGAGAAAAAGAAAGAAAAGAAAAGAGAAAACACTAACGGGAGGAAAAAGAAAGAGAGAAGAAGAAAGAGGAGGAACCCGATCGTTCCCGATCAACGTACTGAAGCCGGGAGCGAGAGCGGATCGCCTTCTCCGACGAGATCGTGGTAAGCGATGTTCTTTTTGTAGTAACCGCTGGTTTAAAATATTTTCTTGGGTCCACTTTTGGTTTTATTTATTTTGAAATTAGTCTCGGGGGGGCTCGGAGGTTGATCTATAATTTCTTGTTCCGGTCAGACGTTGGGGCTCGCGGGTATTTTTAGTCAATAAAGCTCGCGAAACGGAGAACGGCGGTGCAATCGGTTTTGAATTCCGACGCCGGGATCTTCCAGAATAAATTCCGGAAGTTGGCTAACGATTCAGGCAACCAGCACGGGTTTTGAGGCAGACCGGACCCCGGTTCGCACCCGTTTTATTACCCGCGTTTGACTTAAATTGGGTTTAATTCCCATCCTCAACCGCTCCCGCCATCCTAACCACTCCCGCCTTCTCTAGGTCGTGGGGAAACAGGGGGTTACGACAGTTACTTCCCCCCCCCCCCCCCCCTCACCTCTTAGTCGTACGCAACCCCAAGACCCATTTCCCAAACTTTCCATTCCCAATCCTTCCTTACCCCTATCAATCGGCGTAGAGCACCCGGTGGAGCGATCAAGGAGGAGGAGGAACACCGCACATCCTCTGCCTTGGGACGGGCACACAAGACGGGACGAGTCTTCCCTCGTTTAACCCTAGCCGACGAAATCAAGGTGAGCTTAATTTAAGGATTTTAATTGTCAATTCTTGGTCCCTTCTTGGAAACGGGAGAAAGAGGGGTCGGCAACGCCACCGGAGCCGGCGCACGCGGAGCCGCGCATGCGGGAAGCACCACATGCGGGCGGCGCCACACGCGCCCGCATGCGGGCAACGCCGCATGCGGGCGGCGCCGCATGCGGGCGGCGCCGCATGCGCCGCATGCGGGCAGCGCCGCATGCGGGCGGCGGCGCCCGCACCCGCACGCGGACAGCGCCGCGTGCGGGCGGCGCCGCACCCGCCCGCGTGCGGGCAATCCGCGCGCGGGCGGCGCCGCGCCCCCATGCGGGCAGCGCCGCATGCGGGCGGCGGCGCCCGCACCCGCACGCGGACAATGCCGCGTGCGGGCGGCGCCGCACCCGCCCGCGCGCGGGCAACTCCGCGCGCGGGCGGCGCCGCGCCCCCATGCGGGCAGCGCCGCATGCGGGCGGCGCCGCGCCCCCATGCGGGCAGCGCTGCATGCGGGCGGCAGCGCCCGCACCCGCACGCGGACAATGCCGCGTGCGGGCGGCGCCGCACCCGCCCGCGCGCGGGCAACTCCGCGCGCGGGCGGCGCCGCGCCCCCATGCGGGCAGCGCCGCATGAGGGCGGCGGCGCCCGCACCCGCACGCGGACAATGCCGCGTGCGGGCGGCGCCGCGCCCCCATGCGGGCAACGCCGCATGCGGGCGGCGGCGCCCGCACCCGCACGCGGACAATGCCGCGTGCGGGCGGCGCCGCACCCGCCCGCGTGCGGGCATTTCCGCGCGCGGGCGGCGGCGCCGCGCCCCCATGCGGGCAGCGCCGCATGCGGGCGGCAGCACCGCACCCGCACGCGGACAGCGCCGAGCGCGGGCAACACCGCACACACCCGCATGCGGGCAACTCCGTGTGCGGGCGGCAACGCCCGCGCCCCATGCGGGCAGCGCCGCACATGTGCGGGCGTTCCAGTCTTTTTAGCCTGGCGGGGTCCTGAATTACTAACTCCTGTATCACAGGTGCGTGTAGGTCCGGGCGGACCCAGCGAAACGTAGAGGAGCCTAGTATCGGTCAGGAGCGCGACAACGATAAAGGTGGGTTTTTCTTCCAAGGCTTAGTAATATAGTATTCCGGGAAGGATATTAATTATATGTTAACCTGTACTAACACTGATGGCTTCTATGATTTACTATATTACCCCGTGTTTGTTACTATGCTCGAGTGCGACACGCGCATCCGCGGTTTGGCCACCGCAAAGGGTGCTCTTTTCCGGAAAGGCGGTCTCTGACCCGTGTTTACCCACGAGGTGACGTAGTGGGGGCCCCCGTAGGTGTGGGGTTTGAGGCACAAAGGTGTGAGCGGTGCGACCTGTCGGGATTGGTGCCCGTCGAGGTCAGGTGTTAAAGGTGTTACAGGGGTAAAGGTGTTACAGGTGTTTCAGGTGCTACAGGTGCCACAGGTGATTTAGGTGCCTACGGGTGACCCTTATGAGAGGAGTGGTTGCTCCGGCTAGTCTTACTTTGAGGCTTGGTATCATTTTACTGCTTTAGTGCTTTATCATGATAGTGTCACTGACTATCCCCTCTGTGACAGGTACTTCCGGGGGTGAGAGGTAGACGACGGAGAGGCCGAGGTGGGAGCAGTCGGGGCGTGGGAGCCCTAGTCTGTTGTTGTCTTTACTATCCTTGCTTTTCATTTACTGTTGTAGGTTACTGTGTGGTTCTCGATACCCTTGTGGGGTCGCGTGGATGTTGATTTCCTTTTTGTTCTGGATTTGCACTACTGCTTTCTTTATTGTTCCCGTTTGGGCCATTTTCTAACCAAACCAACTAGAAGACAAGAGAAAAAGGATTTCGAAAACCGTTTTCACAAATCTAGGGTCGTGTGGGCCCGTTTTTCAAACCCTGTGGATTTATGCCGTTTTCCAATCTGTTTTCGAAACCTGAGGCCGTAAAGGCCTAATTTCAAAACTATGTGTTTATCCTTTCAACTTGATTGGCCACGGGCATTGCTTTAGCTTTCATGCGTAGATAGACTCAGAGCTGTTGTGATTAAATGGAAAGTGATTACTGGTATTTGCCTGAGGTTATAGCTGCGACGCCGTGCATATACAGAGGAGACTCTGCCGGTTTTCGAGTGAATCTGTATATGCGGCGGGTCTGGGCACGCGCCGGGATGGAGGTTTTTATCAAAAAAAAATTTTGTACGCTGCAAAGGCTTCCATTTGTGCATCGTTTCCGCTAAAACAAACCCCGGGGCGTGACAGATTAAGATGGTATCAGAGAGAACTTGCTTTAATCACAACAATGACGGCCCAACATCCACCGAGACATCACACTTAACTACGAATAAATGAAATATGCAGGGTTTAAGGGTTAGGACGTGAGAGATCGGGGAGGGGATTTGTAGATAACGTTTACTTTTCCCTCTCGATATTACGGTGGTTCTTTCTAGCGGAGTTGAGTGCTAAGTTTGGGTGGTGTGTCTGTACAGACAATGGTCCGAACCAGAGCATCGGCAGAGGATGTAGGGGCGGATGCGACGATACCAGCGGCTGCAGAAAACCAGCTCCTGCGTCAACAATTAAGGGAGATGGCGGGGCAGCTGGCGATCCTTACGGAACGTGTGCGTCAACTGACGCAGCAGCCACCAGTCACTCCTGCCCCTCCACAGGGACCAATTTCACCGGCTGCAGCACCGCAAGCGACCGGGGCTGGGGTAGGGGCAGCCCCTCTACCGGCAGCAACGGCCGGACTAGCACCTACCCAGACCACGGCGCCGACGGCAGCACCTGCAACAGCGCCCGCGGGGCCGGCGCCGGGGGCCCTCGGCGGGAGTACCTCCGCGGCCGCCGCCACCGCTGGGGAAGGGACAGTTACGCGAACGGAACGAGAACGAGTGAGGGCCAACCTGGCGGATTTTATGAAATTCGAACCGCCCACGTTCGAGGGGGAGACGACTGATCCCTGGGTCGTCGAAAAATGGGTGGGATCGATGGAAAAGTTGTTCGAGGACTTACTCATCGAGGACCCCGAGCGCGTCCCCCTGGCAGTTCACTTTTTGGAGGGAAACGCTCGTTTATGGTGGAAGACGGTGCGCCCTGACCCCACCAAGGGCACCGTGCTTCTATCGTGGACGACGTTCAAACAGGAATTGTTTGGGGCCTTCTTCACCAATAGCGTCAAGAAGAAACTGGAGGACGACCTAAACCACATTCAGCAAGGGAGCAAGACGGTTATGGAGTATCAGCGCGAATTCGTGCGCTTGGCAAATTGCGTCCCTTTCGTCATAAGGGACGAACCCCACAAGGCACAACTGTTCGTGGATGGGTTGCGAAGTGATATTTTCCAGGTGGTTCAGGCCGCTGACTTGCATACGTTCCAGAAAGTGGTCGATCGGGCCACTGTTGTAGAGCGTGGGTTCGCCGTTACCCGTGCTAGGAGGGAGGCCTCGGCACATCATGAAGATAGGAAGCGGCAGCAGCAGAGCTACGGGGGGGGGACAATTGCAGGGAGCCGACCCCCCAAGCGGTGGAGGACACAGTCGGGAGCACGGAGCGCACCTACGGGAGAGCCGAGGCCAAGAGACAGGCCTTGTGTGATCTGCGGGGGAGCACACAGAGTGTTGGAGTGTCCCCAGAGGGGCGATCATTGCTTCCGTTGCGGCAAGCAGGGGCACTTCCGCCGCAGCTGCCCCCTTGTCGTGGGATCAGCCTCCTCTGCCGCTTCCACGCCTTCACCACAACTCTCGGGGCGGGGGAAAGCTCCTATGGGGTCGACCTCTAGGCCCCCGGCTACGCGGCGCGAAGAGGATAGGCAGCCTCAACCGGGCGGGCGAATTTATTCCATGGGCCGCCGGGAATCGGACACGCCGGATGACGTACTCGCAGGTATAACTTCTGTTTCAAATTCCCGTTCTAGAACCCTCTTTGATACTGGAGCAACGCACTCGTTCATTTCCCGCGATTACGTGTTCTCACACGACCTCGAGGAAACACCTCTCCAAAACTGTTTGACAGTCCAGACAGCGGGTGGGACACTAGAGGCGACTAGTTTGGTGGCCACCTGCCCGATTAAGCTGGGGCGGCTGCTTTGCCCTTGGGATTTAGTGGTGATTCCCCTGAAGGAGTATGACGTTGTTCTGGGCATGGACTGGCTCTCAAGGTACCAAGTGCTTATTGACTGCGAGAAGCGGATGGTGCAATTACAAGAGCCAAATTTCCCTAAGAATGCGTACCTGGCGTGTAAGAGCACCTCCTTCCCGGCGGTCATCTCAGCGGCTCGAGCCAGGAGTCTGGTAGAGGGTGGGTGTGTGGCCTACTTAGCATCGGTGGATCTGGTTACCCGACCCTCGACGACACCTTCAGACATCCCAGTGGTAAGGGACTTCCCCGATGTTTTTCCGAGGGAGCTGCCCGGGATACCCCCTGAACGAGAGGTGGTATTTCCCATTGAACTCTTGCCAGGTACTCAACCTATAACGAAGGCGCCCTACCGAATGGCCTTCGCGGAGTTGAAGGAGTTAAAGGCGCAACTGGAGGACCTTTTGGACAAAGGGTTTATCAGGCCGAGTGTGTCACCCTGGGGCGCACCGGTGCTCTTCGTACGGAAGAAAGATGGAAGCCTGCGACTCTGCATTGACTACAGAGGAATAAACAAGGTTACGGTGAAAAACAAGTACCCCCTGCCCAGAATCGACGACCTCTTCGACCAACTACGAGGAGCGACGGTCTTTTCAAAGATTGATCTGCAGTCAGGCTACCACCAGCTCCGGGTTCGGAACGAGGACATTCCGAAGACCGCCTTCCGGACCCGGTATGGCCATTACGAGTTTACAGTCATGCCATTTGGACTTACGAACGCTCCCGCGGTCTTTATGGACATGATGAACCGGATCTTCAGACCGTTTCTTGACCGGTTCGTGGTGGTCTTCATCGATGACATACTAATCTATTCATCCACCGATGAGGAGCACAAGGACCATTTACGAACAATTCTCCAAACCCTCAGAGAGCAGAAGCTGTTCGCTAAGCTCAAAAAGTGTGAATTCTGGCTACGCGAAGTGGGGTTCCTGGGGCATGTGATCTCGGCGAAGGGAATCGCCGTGGACCCCAAGAAGGTGGAATCGGTGATCGACTGGCAGCCGCCCACGACGGTGACGGAGATCCGCAGTTTCTTGGGGCTGGCGGGGTATTATAGACGTTTTGTCGAGGGTTTCTCGAAGATTGCGGCCCCTTTAAACCGGTTGACCAAGAAAGGAGAAAAGTTTGTATGGACGACCAAATGCCAAGAAAGTTTTGAAGAACTCAAAAGAAGGTTAACCAAGGCACCAATTCTTGTACTACCAACACCCGGAGAGGACTATGAGGTGTACTGCGACGCTTCGAGGATCGGCCTTGGGGGTGTTTTAATGCAGCAGGGGAAGGTAATAGCCTATGCGTCTAGGCAACTAAAAGACTACGAGAGAAACTACCCAACACACGACTTGGAACTGGCTGCGGTGGTCTTTGTCCTGAAGTTATGGAGACACTATCTCTTTGGTGTTCATTGTAACATTTTCTCAGATCACCAGAGTCTTAAATACCTGTTCACCCAAAAGGAACTAAACCTGCGGCAGAGGCGGTGGCTTGAATTACTGAAGGATTACGACCTAACAATTCAATACCACCCCGGGAAAGCAAACGTGGTAGCGGACGCTTTGAGCAGGAAGGGGCGACCGGAAGGGGAATCAGCAGGTGCGATAACTGAGCAGAACAATTTGATCGCGGAATTCTCACGACTAGGGTTGGAAGTAGTGCCAGCAGGCACGGTTGCGCAACTTCTAACTTTGGTGGTCAAGCCAACCCTGCTCGAGAAGATTCGAGAGGGACAGCAGGCGGACTCGTATTTACAGCTCGTAAGAGACAAGATCTCACTGGATCGGGAAGGAGATTTTTCAGCGGAAGGCGACGGCACTCTACGATTTCGCGGACGGATCTGCGTGCCGGATACCCCGGAATTGAAGAAGGAAATTCTATCTGAGGCACACAGCGCCCCTTACGCAGCGCATCCAGGAGGCACAAAGATGTACAAGGACCTCAAACAGACCTTCTGGTGGCCCAAGATGAAGAGAGATGTGACTCGATATGTAGCTCATTGCTTGGTGTGCCAACAGATAAAGGCGGAACATCAACGGCCGGCGGGAAAGTTACAACCCTTACCGATACCGGAGTGGAAATGGGATCATATCACCATGGATTTTGTCACCGGATTTCCACGCTCACAACAAGGACATGACACAATATGGGTCGTGGTGGACCGGCTAACCAAGTCAGCGCACTTCCTGCCGATTCACACAACTTGGACCAGAGAGCGGTTGGCCCAAGTCTACCTCAGCGAGATTGTGAGATTGCATGGAGTACCGGCATCGATCACATCAGACAGAGACACGCGTTTCGTCTCAAAGTTTTGGCAGAGTCTGCAACGAGCCTTAGGGACTAAGTTGCAGTTCAGCACAGCCTTCCACCCTCAGACAGACGGGCAGTCAGAGCGAGTGATACAGACGCTAGAGGACCTGCTTCGGGCCTGTGTACTCGATTGGGGAATCGGTTGGGAGCGTTACCTGCCACTTGTAGAATTCGCTTACAACAATAGTCACCAGGCCAGCATTCAGATGGCACCCTACGAAGCCTTATACGGGAGACGCTGCCGATCCCCGATCTGTTGGGACGACTTGGGAGAACGGAAATTCTTGGGACCCGAGTTGGTGGAGGAAACAGAAGAGAAGGTGCGCCTCATCAGACAGCGCTTACTAACCGCCCAGAGTCGACAAAAGAGCTATGCGGATCGGAGACGCCGCGACTTAGAGTTCCAGGTGGGGGAACACGTGTTTTTGCGGGTCTCGCCGTCGAGGGGAATCAAGCGATTCGGGTTAAAAGGCAAACTGAGCCCGCGGTTTGTGGGGCGATTCGAGATCCTGGAACGGATTGGCCCAGTGGCCTATCGCCTTGCCCTACCACCGAACCTCGATCGGATTCACGACGTGTTCCACGTTTCGATGCTTAAGAAATACCTCCCCGACCCGTCGCATGTCCTGGACGTCTCGACACTCGAACTGAAGGAGGACCTAAGCTTCGAGGAAACCCCGGTGCGGATCCTAGCAAGAGAAAGCAAAACACTTCGAAACCGAGTCATCCCCTACGTGAAAGTGCTCTGGAACAACCACGAGGAGCGGGAGGCGACGTGGGAGCTGGAATCGAAGATGAGGGAGGGCTACCCCTATCTCTTCACCGCGAACCAGGATTGAGTTTCGAGGACGAAACTCGTTTTAAGAGGTGAGTGGTGTAGTAACCGCTGGTTTAAAATATTTTCTTGGGTCCACTTTTGGTTTTATTTATTTTGAAATTAGTCTCGGGGGGGGGCTCGGAGGTGATCTATAATTTCTTGTTCCCGGTCAGACCGTTGGGGCTCGCGGGTATTTTTAGTCAATAAAGCTCGCGAAACGGAGAACGGCGGTGCAATCGGTTTTGAATTCCGACGCCGGGATCTTCCAGAATAAATTCCGGAAGTTGGCTAACGATTCAGGCAACCAGCACGGGTTTTGAGGCAGACCGGACCCCGGTTCGCACCCGTTTTATTACCCGCGTTTGACTTAAATTGGGTTTAATTCCCATTCCTCAACCGCTCCCGCCATCCTAACCACTCCCGCCTTCTCCAGGTCGTGGGGAAACAGGGGGGTTACGACAGTTACTTTTCCCCCCCCCCTCACCTCTTAGTCGTACGCAACCCCAAGACCCATTTCCCAAACTTCCCATTCCCCAATCCTTCCTTACCCCTATCAATCGGCGTAGAGCACCCGGTGGAGCGATCAAGGAGGAGGAGGAACACCGCACATCCTCTGCCTTGGGACGGGCACACAAGACGGGACGAGTCTTCCCTCGTTTAACCCTAGCCGACGAAATCAAGGTGAGCTTAATTTAAGGATTTTAATTGTCAATTCTTGGTCCCTTCTTGGAAACGGGAGAAAGAGGGGTCGGCAACGCCACCGGAGCCGGCGCACGCGGAGCCGCGCATGCGGGAAGCACCACATGCGGGCGGCGTAGCGTGCGGGCGGCGCCACACGCGCCCGCATGCGGGCAACGCCGCATGCGGGCGGCGCTCGCATGCGGGCGGCGCCGCATGCGGGCGGCGCCGCATGCGCCCGCATGCGGGCAGCGCCGCATGCGGGCGGCGGCGCCCGCACCCGCACGCGGACAGCGCCGCGTGCGGGCGGCGCCGCACCCGCCCGCGTGCGGGCAATCCCGCGCGCGGGCGGCGCCGCGCCCCCATGCGGGCAGCGCCGCATGCGGGCGGCGGCGCCCGCACCGGCACGCGGACAATGCCGCGTGCGGGCGGCGCCGCACCCGCCCGCGCGCGGGCAACTCCGCGCGCGTGCGGCGCCGCGCCCCCATGCGGGCAGCGCCGCATGCGGGCGGCGCCGCGCCCCCATACGGGCAGCGCCGCATGCGGGCGGCAGCGCCCGCACCCGCACGCGGACAATGCCGCGTGCGGGCGGCGCCGCACCCGCACGCGCGCGGGCAACTCCGCGCGCGGGCGGCGCCGCGCCCCCATGCGGGCAGCGCCGCATGAGGGCGGCGGCGCCCGCACCCGCACGCGGACAATGCCGGGTGCGGGCGGCGCCGCGCCCCCATGCGGGCAACGCCGCATGCGGGCGGCGGCGCCCGCACCCGCACGCGGACAATGCCGCGTGCGGGCGGCGCCGCACCCGCCCGCGTGCGGGCATTTCCGCGCGCGGGCGGCGGCGCCGCGCCCCCATGCGGGCAGCGCCGCATGCGGGCGGCAGCACCGCACCCGCACGCGGACAGCGCCGAGCGCGGGCAACACCGCACACACCCGCATGCGGGCAACTCCGTGTGCGGGCGGCAACGCCCGCGCCCCATGCGGGCAGCGCCGCACATGTGCGGGCGTTCCAGTCTTTTTAGCCTGGCGGGGTCCTGAATTACTAACTCCTGTATCACAGGTGCGTGTATGTCCGGGCGGACCCAGCGAAACGTAGAGGAGCCTAGTATCGGTCAGGAGCGCGACAACGATAAAGGTGGGTTTTTCTTCCAAGGCTTAGTAATATAAGTATTCCGGGAAGGATATTAATTATATGTTAACCTGTACTAACACTGATGGCTTCTATGATTTACTATATTACCCCGTGTTCTGTTACTATGCTCGAGTGCGACACGCGCATCCGCGGTTTGGCCACCGCAAAGGGTGCTCTTTTCCGGAAAGGTGGTCTCTGACCCGTGTTTACCCACGAGGTGACGTAGTGGGGGCCCCCGTAGGTGTGGCGTTTGAGGCACAAAGGTGTGAGCGGTGCGACCTGTCGGGATTGGTGCCCGTCGAGGTCAGGTGTTAAAGGTGTTACAGGGGTAAAGGTGTTACAGGTGTTTCAGGTGCTACAGGTGCCACAGGTGATTTAGGTGCCTGCGGGTGACCCTTATGAGAGGAGTGGTTGCTCCGGCTAGTCTTACTTTGAGGCTTGGTATCATTTTACTGCTTTAGTGCTTTATCATGATAGTGTCACTGACTATCCCCTCTGTGACAGGTACTTCCGGGGGTGAGAGGTAGACGACGGAGAGGCCGAGGTGGGAGCAGTCGGGGCGTGGGAGCCCTAGTCTGTTGTTGTCTTTACTATCCTTGCTTTTCATTTACTGTTGTAGGTTACTGTGTGGTTCTCGATACCCTTGTGGGGTCGCGTGGATGTTGATTTCCTTTTTGTTCTGGATTTGCACTACTGCTTTCTTTACTGTTCCCGTTTGGGCCATTTTTCTAACCAAACCAACTAGAAGACGAGAGAAAAAGGATTTCGAAAACCGTTTTCACAAATCTAGGGTCGTGTGGGCCCGTTTTTCAAACCCTGTGGATTTATGCCGTTTTCCAATCTGTTTTCGAAACCTGAGGCCGTATAGGCCTAATTTCAAAACTATGTGTTTATCCTTTCAACTTGATTGGCCACGGGCATTACTTTAGCTTTCATGCGTAGATAGACTCAGAGCTGTTGTGATTAAATGGAAAGTGATTACTGGTATTTGCCTGAGGTTATAGCTGCGACGCCGTGCATATACAGAGGAGACTCTGCCGGTTTTCGAGTGAATCTGTATATGCGGCGGGTCTGGGCACGCGCCGGGATGGAGGTTTTTATCAAAAAAAAAAAAAAAAAAAAAATTTGTACGCTGCAAAGGCTTCCATTTGTGCATCGTTTCCGCTAAAACAAACCCCGGGGCGTGACACTTTTTCGGATTTTTCGTTGGGGTTTTCGCTGTTTTTCGTTTAGCCGCCGCCGCCGCACCGCGTGCAGCGCCGCGCGGGGCAAGGGCCCGCGCGGCCGTGCTGCGTGCGGAGCCCCGCGTGGCTATGCCCACGCGGCCGCGCCGCAAGCGCGCGGTCGGGCTGCCGCAGCGCCGGTCGGGGCCGGCGCTCGCGCCCGCGCTGCAGGCAGCACCGCGCCGGGCAAGGCCCGCGCGGCCGGGCTGCCCGCAGCGCCGCGCAGGGCAGGCGCCCGCACCGGCGCTGCAGGCAGCGCCGCGCGGGGCAGCCGCCCGCGCCCGCGCTGCAGGCGCCCGTGGGGCAGGCGCCCGGGCGGCTGCGCTGCGGGCAGGCGCCGCGCGGGGCCGGTGCCCGCGTGGCCGCGCCGGGCTGGCCCCCACGCGGCCGTGCCGCATGCGGCGCCGCGCGGGGCCGGTGCTCGTGCGGCCGCACGACATGCGGAGCCGCAGGGGAAGGGACCACGGCCGCGTCGTCCGTCGCGCGCCGCCGCGTAGTCCGTCGCGCGTCGTTACCGTCGCCGCCGCCGAATTTTCGTCGTACTCTTGTGTTTCGGACTCCGTTTCTTTATAAAAGCAATGTAGTCTTATTTGCTGTTCTTTTGGGGACTTTTGTTTAGGTCCGGGTGCCGGTTGAGAGCGTCGTTCGGTCGCGGGTGTTCCGGTCAACACATTTCGAGGTTGGTATCGGTGGATTTTTGAAGTATGCTTTCAGTGTAACTTGTAACAGTAAAGTAGATGTACCATTGTGAATTGTTTAACCCGATTGCATGAGAATCCTTTGGTATTTCTAACTGTGTCGACTGTATGTCGCGGTGCTTTTCACACGCCGGTAACGGCATTTATGCTCATGGTTGCTTACACGCACACCAGCGATTTGGCCACCGCAATGGTGTACTTTTCCGGAAGGGTGGTACGTTGACCCGTGTACCCCACAAAGGTGAAGGTGACATAGTGGGGACCCCTCACGAATTACTTAAGGTGCTGCACAAGTACCGTGGAGGGGTTGATGGCACCAAGGTGCTAGCAAGATGTTCTTGTCGCTGGGGTTCTTTAGACCTTCTGGCAGGTGCTCTGTTTTGACTAAACAGGGGATATGGTGACTCATGAGGGAAAGTGGGATGCTCTGGTGTATCGGTTTGTCTTTATTATAGTATTTACCGCATTATACTTATTTACATCTACTCTTTTTGTCGCTGATTTCCCACACTATGACAGGTTCGTTCAGTGGTGGGAGCCGGGACGACAGTGAGGATGCGTCTAGAGGATCTTAGGCCGTTTGAGCCGGTGATATGACTTTATTTGCTTTCGGTTATCTTTTTTATTGGTTAGTGAGTTTGTGTTTGCTTGGCTGTGGAACAATGTGGATGTTGGGTCGACATTATGACTTAGTGATGGACATCTTTTAATATACTTTTATTAGACTTGTATGCGGTGTGTTTTCAAGTGGTAAAATGATTGCGGAAACGTTTTCAAAACTAAGTGTCGTGTGGGCACTGCTTTACAAACCCGTGGATTTATCCTTTCAAATTATGTTGCTGCCAGAAAACATATTTGCGAAAACGTTTTCAAAACGGGGTGTCGTATGGACACCGTTTGACAACCTGTGAATTTATCCTTTCAATCTTGTGGTAATGTTAGTAGTTATATTAATTTGTGATTCATCTCTTTGATCTCCATCGTGACTGTGTGGTTAAAGTATGTAACGTATTTGTGATGCTGTACATATACAAGGGAGACTCTGTCCGTTTGTTGAGTGAATTTGTATATGTGGCGGGTCTGTCGCACACCGGTAGGCGAGGTTGTTTTCAAAAAAAAAAAAAAAGTATACATTTTTTCGCTCATTTAGAGCCTCCGGGGCGTGACACCGCAGAAGCCCAATTGCAAGTGTCTACAAACAATTGGCAACAACGAGGTGTGTTGGATTTTTCTCCAAAACTAGCGGAGGGCGTACTAATTCTATGTCATAGTATGCATGCATGATACGTAGAGTACTCCTTTTTGTGGATCGAGGTTCAAGCATGTATGATAGAATTAGCAAATTGATTATTTCTTGTGATATTGAAATATTGGAACCTTGACTAGCACCCCGTCATATGTTTGCATGTATTTAACCATACTAGTAGAAAACCCTCACTTGGGATAGTTTTCTTCATATTTTAGACTTCCCACACTATGTAGAGTACTGGGACTTCGGACAGCGCGCCGACCACATATGATGACCTAGAGTGGTGAGATTGCCTCGGACATGTTGCATCTGAGTTACAGTTGATCCCGGGTTGATTTGGCTCAACGCAGAAGCTCCAGCTCGATTCGGGATTTTTCCGGGCTTTGTATGCCGATTGAGGATGAGATTTGGAATTACCGACTTCACAGTGGAGCGCCGGAAATTCGGGAACACTTGGAACAGGTATATATTCAGTTTACAGCGCAGTTCGGGAGGTTCCGGACTGACGCGGAGGAACCGGAGGTAAAAAGTGAGTCGGAACTGACAATTTCGGAGCCGGTTTTTGAACTGAGCACCCTGACTCAACGGATGAGCTTTTTGAAGAGAAAAAGCTGTGGACACGTGTACTTTCGATTTACAGCGGAGTTCGTGTGGTTCCGGGCAGCGGCGGAGGGCCCGAAGGCAAAAAGTGAGTTGGAGTTGGGCTTTTTGCATTATTTTATAATATAATTGATGGTTTAATAATTAAGTAAGCTCCTTGTTGGGTGGCAGTGGAGGTGGCTGTGGGGTTTTGGATTAGAGGTAAGTGGTTTTGTTACTTTTTATTTAATCCCCCTTGCTTGCTAATTAAGCTTCGCTTAATTAGGGAGTTAATTAGTGGTCTAAGCTCTTTGGGAGGTAACCTCACCTTGGGTGGCCTCACCTCCCTCTCCATCACCAACCCTTTCCCTCCCTCTGTAGCTCCCACGAAGCAGGGAAAAAGAGAAGGGAAGAAAGAGAGAAGAAGAAAGGAGAAGAAGAGAAGAAGAAGAAGAAGAGGAGGAAGTTGGAGGAAGAACCAAGGTGGATTTGGAGTTTGTGCTTGTGGAGGTTAGTTTTTGAATTTTTTTTTCTTTTAATTAATTGAGCTTGGGTTTTATCATAGAGCTTTGGAATTCTTGGATTTGATTTTGAACCATGTTTTTTAAGCTTGGGATTTTGCTTGGAGCTATGGGTTTTTTGTTAGAAATTTTTAGAGCAAAAAAAATATGGTTTTTGCAATTTATTTTGAGCTTTGGGGATTTTTGGTGTTTTAGGAATTTTTTGAAAATTTTATTTGGTGAGAAAAAAAGAAAGAAGGGGTTTTTAAATTTATTGTATTTTTTTAGAAATTTTTTTAAATTTTTTTTGAAGTTTTTCGCCGCCGCTGCGCGCGGCGCTGCCTGGCCGCGCGCGGCAGGGGGCGCGCGCGCGGCAGGGGCCGCGCGCAGGAGCGCGCGCGGCAGGGGCCGCGCGCAGGCACCGCGGGCCGCGCGCGGGCCTGCGCGGGTGCCGCGGGCGCGCGGGCCTGCGCAGCCGTGCGCGGGCGCGCACAGCGCCGCTGGGCGCCGCGCGCAGCACCGCAAGGGCGCTGCGCGGCGCGCTCCGGCGCCGCGCAGCAGCCCCTGCGCTGCTCGGCTTGGGCCGTGTGCCGCGCGGCCGGCCTCCCGGGCCGCGCGGCTGGGGTTTTCGCCGTTCGGCGTGCCCCGGGACTTCGTCGACGCCTCGGTTTGCGTGCCGGCCCCGTTTTTCCGCCGACGGAGGCCGGTTTCGCCGTCGGATGCTATTTTTCGCCGACGGAGGCCGTTTTTCGCCGACGGAGACCGTTTTTTTTCGCCGTCGGAGGCCGTTTTTCGCCGCCGCGAGCTGTTTTTCGCCGTCGACCGCTGTTTTTTTGCCGTCGACCGCTGTTTTCGCCGCCACGAGCTGTTTTTCGCCGTCGATAGCTGTTTTTCGCCGTCGACCGCTGTTTTCGCCGCCGCGAGCTGTTTTTCGCCGTCGACCGCTGTTTTTCGCCGTCGACCGCTGTTTTCGCCGTCGACCGCTGTTTTTCGCCGTCGACCGCTGTTTTTCGTCGTCGACCGCTGTTTTCGCCGCCGCGAGCTGTTTTTCACCGTCGACCGCTGTTTTTCGCCGTCGACCGCTGTTTTCGCCGCCGCGAGCTGTTTTTCGCCGTCGACAGCTGTTTTTCGCCGTCGACCGCTGTTTTCACCGCCGCGAGCTGTTTTTCGCCGTCGACCGCTATTTTTCGCCGTCGACCGCTGTTTTTCGCCGTCGACCGCTGTTTTCGCCGCCGCGAGCTGTTTTTCGCCTTCGACCGCTGTTTTCGCCGTCGGAGTCTGTTTTTCGCCGACGGAGGCTGTTTTTCACCGATGAAGGCTGTTTTTCGCGCCGTGCGCTGTTTTTCGCCGATGAAGGGCTGTTTTCGCGCCGCGCGCTGTTTTTCGCTAATGGAGGCTGTTTTTCGTCGCCGGATGCTTGGTTTTCGACCGTTTTGACTGATTTTGCGTTTTCTTCTTTCCTGGTAGTTGCAGTGTTGTTTTTAGCTTCTGTCGAGGGCGGCTGAGAGTTCCCCGCTGCATAGAGCCGCGGACTTGCTTCGGGGCATCCGTTGAGGGCGCGACCTTGGGACTCCGTTTTGCGTGCGGGTTCCGGCATCGTACTTCGGGTTGCGTGCGGACCTCGTGGAGACAAGGTAAGCCCGCTGAGCCCAATTGCAAGTGTCGACAAGCAATTGGGGGCGATCTGAGGTGGGTTGGTTTTTCTCTCCAAGTCTTCGGACTTCCTTCTAATTCTATTATAATAGGATTGCATGCTAGTTTAAGTGTTTCTTGGAACTTGACTAGCACCCCCGTCATATGTTGCATGTGTTCAACCAGACCAATAGAGAACCTTAATCTGGGCTAGGTTCTTTTGTGCTTTAGACATCCCCACGCATGGCATTTCCTTCTGGACATAGAGTTCCTCGCCCGGGTAGTGGGCCGAGCGGTCAGAGTTTTGTGGGATGGGTGTTTCACTCGGGCCTGGGGGCTGAGTGGGGTCTGGTGGCTGTGTTAGGCCAGCGTTGGTGGTTTGGGAACCGTTTAGAGTAAACGGTGGTCCCGGGTTTCTAGTTGTGACGTCATTTTCTCGTTACTACCACGTTGTGATCGTGGAGTACGCATGCTATCAGGACCTTGAACCCAGAATGCTTTTGAACTCTCATGATTTTGGTATACCAGTATTTTCTTTCCGTATTCCTAAGGGTCGCCGGAGCTTGTTCTTGTTTGATTGAGCGAAGGTGTCACCCTTGGGAGTTCGAGAAACAAACTCGTTTTCAACTGATTTTCTCAAGAACTAAAATCCATAAAAGCTGGTTTTTCTCAATTTAAGACCCCAAGGGGGTTGAGGAGAAATGATATTTCTTTATAAAGGTCATCTTTTTACTAAATTCCCTCATCCGCCAGGGCGGGGGATCTGGGTTCTAAGGGCTGATTTCGTCTTGGGCCGAAAACAACGGGAGGCGACACCTATAGCCGGTTCTTGTTTGATTGGGGTCGTAGGTAGTAGACTCCCGGGGTTTTCGGACTCTGTGCAGTTCTTGCTGTGGAGCATCTCCAGCCGTGAGTTATGAGTTTGAGCTGAGATAGTTGCCCACTTTAACCGAGAGGGGCCGAATCCCTGAACGGTAAAGGATCGAGAACTTCGATAGGCTGAGCCTAGAGTCTGTTCTTGTTTGATTGGGGTTCTAGGCACCGGTCTATCGGGATTCTCGGACCTTGCCGCGTCAGTCGGCTCTGCTCGTCTATGAGTGGGGTGTCGTTGTGGGAGCCGTATGGAGTGACGGCGGTCCCAGCTGTGTAGTACCTTCTTGAGTGAGTTGTGTTGTGAGGTTGAGTCGTGGAGGGTTCTCCGACTGAGTTGTGCTTTGAGCATCGAGATACCGATCTGTTTGATCGTGGATTATAGCCTGCTGAGCCTGGCATTTCATGCCAGTTATGAGATACTTGTGATACTTGAGTTCGTTGGGGTCGCTCCCCTCGAGCTACGCCCCGGGTGCGATGATGATACCGAGCCTGACGAGGCTGCGATGATGCGACTAGTTGATACACTAGAGTTCGCTTGAGATTGAGATAGTCCTTGAGGGACACCCTACGTAAGACCAAGTCCTGTTTGGGCGTAGTGGCAGTAGGTGAGCGCAGGCTTGTTGACTGGTCCAAAGTGGGACAGTCATTGAGATTGGGTGACATTGGGTGAGTGATGGCATAGTACTTGGGACATGTTGTCAGTAGTGAGTGGGTGCATACCATCATCTGTGTTCTTTCTCGTTGAGCATAGTAGATAGAGGCATGATAGCTGTAGATATTTTCCAGCTTTTCTTTCATTATTTCAGTCTCATTCTGTTATCTTATGCCTCTAGTAGACTTAGTGGGCAGACCGTGGTTCTTGGAGACGGTACCCACTGAGAACTACTGTAGGATGTAGTTCTCACACCCTCTGTCGGTGACAGGTTGCTGAGGCTTTCTTCCGTTCCTGCCCGAGCTGGCTTGACGGACCGAGGACAGGGAGTCACGTGATAGTTCCCTACCAGCATTATTACTTTAGAGTGAGGTAGATGTACCATCCCGGACTGTGGGAGTTGATCATGTATTGATTTTCTAGTCTTAGCTATCTCCCCTGTGATTTGGTAGATATTGTATAGGTTGTTGGCTATTTGTATCATCTTGTATTCGGGAGATAGACTTGTATTTATGTTCAGCTTTTAGTAGTGAGATTTTATATTACAGCTTTTATTACCCGCTCTGATATCTGTATAGCTGTAGTTCTATCTTTTGCAGGTTAGACGCTTCGTCTGTACGGCAGTTTCCGTACAGATGGCGGATCTGTTAGCGAGACCGGATCGCAGTTTCGACCCCGGGGCGTGACAGATTAGAGTGGTATCAGAGCCTAGGTGTATAGGTCATTGAGGACTTAGAGACCCTAGGCTATTGGTTGGACATTAGGATGACTACGTGAGAGTCGAGACTTTAGCGAGAGTCCTGATTGAGTTTTTACCTCCCCAAGAGCATTGGGCGAGTGATTTTACATGTTATTTCTCTAAAGATAATTATGTTGGCTGCAGACGACATAATGCTTTAGTATGGGTAACATGTTCTAGACTCTCGCTTGATTGGGTCGAGAGAGTTTTTAGTCCTAATGTTTACTTTGTTGCAGTGGTTCTTGATGCCTCTGAGACGCCGTGCAGCGACGAGAGGGCGTTCGACCTTGGATGAGGAGGCCGAGCGGCGAGAGGCCGAGCGGGCCAGGCAGATTGAGGCCCAGGAGCTACGGGCTCAGGTGGCCCAGATGACAGAGGCGTTGCAACGCCAGGAGGAGGCAGCCAAGCTCCAAGGAGAAAATATGGATCGGTTGATGAGACTGTTTGAGCAGAGGACATCTTCAGCAGCGCCCCCAGCGGCGACTTCGTCGACCTTGTCGCAGATCGCTCCTTTGACAGAGGCTGAGCAAAGGGAGCTCATCGACAGGCTAGCTTATATCAACCAGTTCCATCCCTCGCGATTTTCAGGGCAGAGTTCAGAGCCGTGGGATGTTGAGAATTGGATCGCGGCAATGGAGAAATTATTTGAGAACCTCTTCATCAAGGATGAGCACCAGGTACATTTGGGGGCGCACTATTTGGAAAAGGACGCCGAGATTTGGTGGCGTCGAGTCCGCCCAGTTGGACCGCCAGGAGTTCAGTTGATGACGTGGCCTGAGTTTCGGGCTTTGCTACGCGGGGCCTACTTTCCCGATAGTGCAAAGCAGAAACTAGAAGGGGATCCCCGACGATTGCAGCAGGGTGATCGACCACTTCAGGAGTACATTCGGGAGTTCCAGAAGTTGTTGAACAGTGTGCCACATGTCGCCCCAGATGAGGCCCAGAGGGTGGATTTATTTGAGAGAGGACTGCACCAGGATATTTACCACCTTGTTCATTCACATCGGTCACCAACTCTAGATGCAGCGATAGAGCGTGCTCGATGGGTTTCCCGAGGGACAGCGACTATGTCAGAGAGGGACGGAGCGCCAGGGACCAGCTCCAGGGAGAGGCATTCAGTACCGCCTGATTTTGGACAGACGAGTAGATCGAGACCCCGAGGCCGTCACAACCCCAGTCTGAAGGCCGTGGATTTCAGAGAAGACGGAGATCAGGAGGTCCCCCACAGCCGAGGCACCAGCAGCAGTATCAGGATGAGTGTGTCATCTGCGGTGGGCCACATGCAGTGCAGCAGTGTGACTATAAGCAGGGACGATGCTTTTCGTGTGGACAGACTGGCCACTTTCAGGCAGCATGCCCTCGAGCAGTACTTACAGTGATGCCGCTTGCAACAGCACCCCCGCTACCTCTCCCAGATGAAGGAGCTCCTCCGACTTACCGCCAGCCAGATGAGGCCACGACGTCGCGGCAGCCAGGGCGACGACCACCCACATCGAGAGGATGAGTTTGGGCGGCCCGATTGTAGGGCACCAGGATAGCAGGTCGCTTGGTACCAGATGTGATACCCCCTTCCTAGTTGTTGAGACTGGAGTTTTTGCACCCCCTACATGGTTTGAGTGGATGGAGTGTAGTTTTGGATTGCGGCCACAGCAGGGACAGCGTCAACACCTCTCTCCTTGTTTTCTCGTTTTAACACCGAACTGGCGAACGGGACGAAAATTTCGAAGGACTACTCCGGAAATGGAGACGATGCTGGAACCTGTTCTTGTTTGATTGGGGTGAAGGCATCGGTCCTTTGGAAATTTCGGACTTTTCGCTATTTTCGGCGGCTTTTCAAATAGAGAGTTGGGGTTGATGATGTTCCTGAGGTAGGTTTCTGGTGGTAGGGGGTGTGTTTTGGGTTTCGAGGACGAAACCTTTTGAAGGAGGGGAGAGTGTAGAGTACTGGGACTTCGGACAGCGCGCCGACCACATATGATGACCTGGAGTGGTGAGATTGCCTCGGACATGTTGCATCTGAGTTACAGTTGATCCCGGGTTGATTTGGCTCAACGCAGAAGCTCCAGCTCGATTCGGGATTTTTTCGGGCTTTGTATGCCGATTGAGGATGAGATTTGGAATTACCGACTTCACAGTGGAGCGCCGGAAATTCGGGAACACTTGGAACAGGTATATATTCAGTTTACAGCGCAGTTCGGGAGGTTCCGGACTAACGCGGAGGAACCGGAGGTAAAAAGTGAGTCGGAACTGACAGTTTCGGAGCCGGTTTTTGAATTGAGCACCCTGACTCAACGGATGAGTTTTTGAAGAGAAAAAGCTGTGGACACGTGTACTTTCGATTTACAGCGGAGTTCGTGTGGTTCCGGGCAGCGGCGGAGGGCCCGAAGGCAAAAAGTGAGTTGGAGTTGGGCTTTTTGCATTATTTTATAATATAATTGAGGGTTTAATAATTAAGTGAGCTCCTTGTTGGGTAGCAGTGGAGGTGGCTGTGGGGTTTTGGATTAGAGGTAAGTGGTTTTGTTACTTTTTATTTAATCCCCCTTGCTTGCTAATTAAGCTTCGCTTAATTAGGGAGTTAATTAGTGGTCTAAGCTCTTTGGGAGGTAACCTCACCTTGGGTGGCCTCACCTCCCTCTCCATCACCAACCCTTTTCCTCCCTCTGTAGCTCCCACGAAGCAGGGAAAAAGAGAAGGGAAGAAAGAGAGAAGAAAGGAGAAGAAGAGAAGAAGAAGAAGAGGAGGAGGAAGTTGGAGCAAGAACCAAGGTGGATTTGGAGTTTGTGCTTGTGGAGGTTAGTTTTTGGATTTTTTTTCTTTTAATTAATTGAGCTTGGGTTTTATCATAGAGCTTTGGAATTCTTGGATTTGATTTTGAACCATGTTTTTTAAGCTTGGGATTTTGCTTGGAGCTATGGGTTTTTTGTTAGAAATTTTAGAGCAAAAAAATATGGTTTTTTGCAATTTATTTTGAGCTTTGGGATTTTGGTGTTTTAGGGATTTTTTGAAAATTTTATTTGGTGAGAAAAAAAGAAAGAAGGGGTTTTTAAATTTATTGTAATTTTTTAGAAATTTTTTTAAATTTTTTTTGAAGTTTTTCGCCGCCGCTGCGCGCGGCGGCCTGCCTGCCGCGCGGGCGGGGCGCGGGCCGCGCGGGTGCCGCGGGCGCGCGGCCTACGCAGGCCTGCGCGGGCGCGCGCAGCGCCGCAGGGCGCTGCGCGGCGCGCTCCGGCGCCGCGCAGCAGCCCATGCGCTGCTCGGCTTGGGCCGTGTGCCGCGCGGCCGGCCTCCCGGGCCGCGCGGCTGGGGTTTTCGCCGTTCGGCATGCCCCGGGACTTCGTCGACGCCTCGGTTTGCGTGCCGGCCCCGTTTTTCCGCCGACGGAGGCCGGTTTCGCCTCGCCGTCGGATGCTGTTTTTTCGCCGACGGAGGCCGTTTTTTCGCGCGACGGAGACCGTTTTTTTTTCGCCGTCGGAGGCCGTTTTTCGCCGCCACGAGCTGTTTTTCGCCGTCGACCGCTGTTTTTTTTCGCCGTCGACCGCTGTTTTCGCCGCCGCGAGCTGTTTTTCGCCGTCGATAGCTGTTTTTCGCCGTCGACCGCTGTTTTCGCCGCCGCGAGCTGTTTTTCGCCGTCGACCGCTGTTTTTCGCCGTCGACCGCTGTTTTCGCCGTCGACCGCTGTTTTTCGCCGTCGACCGCTGTTTTTTCGCCGTCGACCGCTGTTTTCGCCGCCGCGAGCTGTTTTTCGCCGTCGACCGCTGTTTTTCGCCGTCGACCGCTGTTTTCGCCGCCGCGAGCTGTTTTTCGCCGTCGACAGCTGTTTTTCGCCGTCGACCGCTGTTTTCGCCGCCGCGAGCTGTTTTTCGCCGTCGACCGCTGTTTTTCGCCGTCGACCGCTGTTTTCGCCGTCGACCGCTGTTTTTCGCCGTCGACCGCTGTTTTCGCCGCCGCGAGCTGTTTTTCGCCGTCGACCGCTGTTTTTCGCCGTCGGAGTCTGTTTTTCGCCGACGGAGGCTGTTTTTCGCCGATGAAGGCTGTTTTTCGCGCCGTGCGCTGTTTTTCGCCGATGAAGGGCTGTTTTCGCGCCGCGCGCTGTTTTTCGCTAATGGAGGCTGTTTTTCGTCGCCGGATGCTTGGTTTTCGACCGTTTTGACTGATTTTGCGTTTTCTTCTTTCCTGGCAGTTGCAGTGTTGTTTTTAGCTTCTGTCGAGGGCGGCTGAGAGTTCCCCGCTGCGTAGAGCCGCGGACTTGCTTCGGGGCATCCGTTGAGGGCGCGACCTTGGGACTCCGTTTTGCGTGCGGGTTCCGGCATCGTACTTCGGGTTGCGTGCGGACCTCGTGGAGACAAGGTAAGCCCGCTGAGCCCAATTGCAAGTGTCGACAAGCAATTGGGGGCGATCTGAGGTGGGTTGGTTTTTCTCTCCAAGTCTTCGGACTTCCTTCTAATTCTATTATAATAGGATTGCATGCTAGTTTAAGTGTTTCTTGGAACTTGACTAGCACCCCCGTCATATGTTGCATGTGTTCAACCAGACCAATAGAGAACCTTAATCTGGGCTAGGTTCTTTGTGCTTTAGACATCCCCACACATGGCATTTCCTTCTGGACATAGAGTTCCTCGCCCGGGTAGTGGGCCGAGCGGTCAGAGTTTTGTGGGATGGGTGTTTCACTCGGGCCTGGGGGCTGAGTGGGGTCTGGTGGCTGTGTTAGGCCAGCGTTGGTGGTTTGGGAACCGTTTAGAGTAAACGGTGGTCCCGGGTTTCTAGTTGTGACGTCGTTTTCTCGTTACTACCACGTTGTGATCGTGGAGTACGTATGCTATCAGGACCTTGAACCCAGAATGCTTTTGAACTCTCATGATTTTGGTATACCAGTATTTTCTTTCCGTATTCCTAAGGGTCGCCGGAGCTTGTTCTTGTTTGATTGAGCGAAGGTGTCACCCTTGGGAGTTCGAGAAACAAACTCGTTTTCAACTGATTTTCTCAAGAACTAAAATCCATAAAAGCTGGTTTTTCTCAATTTAAGACCCCAAGGGGGTTGAGGAGAAATGATATTTCTTTATAAAGGTCATCTTTTTACTAAATTCCCTCATCCGCCAGGGCGGGGGATCTGGGTTCTAAGGGCTGATTTCGTCTTGGGCCGAAAACAACGGGAGGCGACACCTATAGCCGGTTCTTGTTTGATTGGGGTCGTAGGTAGTAGACTCCCGGGGTTTTCGGACTCTGTGCAGTTCTTGCTGTGGAGCATCTCCAGCCGTGAGTTATGAGTTTGAGTTGAGATAGTTGCCCACTTTAACCGAGAGGGGCCGAATCCCTGAACGGTAAAGAATCGAGAACTTCGATAGGCTGAGCCTAGAGTCTGTTCTTGTTTGATTGGGGTTCTAGGCACCGGTCTATCGGGATTCTCGGACCTTGCCGCGTCAGTCGGCTCTGCTCGTCTATGAGTGGGGTGTCGTTGTGGGAGCCGTATGGAGTGACGGCGGTCCCAGCTGTGTAGTACCTTCTTGAGTGAGTTGTGTTGTGAGGTTGAGTCGTGGAGGGTTCTCCGACTGAGTTGTGCTTTGAGCATCGAGATACCGATCTGTTTGATCGTGGATTATAGCCTGCTGAGCCTGGCATTTCATGCCAGTTATGAGATACTTGTGATACTTGAGTTCGTTGGGGTCGCTCCCCTCGAGCTACGCCCCGGGTGCGATGATGATACCGAGCCTGACGAGGCTGCGATGATGCGACTAGTTGATACACTAGAGTTCGCTTGAGATTGAGATAGTCCTTGAGGGACACCCTATGTAAGACCAAGTCCTGTTTGGGCGTAGTGGCAGTAGGTGAGCGCAGGCTTGTTGACTGGTCCAAAGTGGGACAGTCATTGAGATTGGGTGACATTGGGTGAGTGATGGCATAGTACTTGGGACATGTTGTCAGTAGTGAGTGGGTGCATACCATCATCTGTGTTCTTTCTCGTTGAGCATAGTAGATAGAGGCATGATAGCTGTAGATATTTTCCAGCTTTTTCTTTCATTATTTCAGTCTCATTCTGTTATCTTATGCCTTTAGTAGACTTAGTGGGCAGACCGTGGTTCTTGGAGATGATACCCACTGAGAGCTACTGTAGGATGTAGTTCTCACACCCTCTGTCGGTGACAGGTTGCTGAGGCTTTCTTCCGTTCCTGCCCGAGCTGGCTTGACGGACCGAGGACAGGGAGTCACGTGATAGTTCCCTACCAGCATTATTACTTTAGAGTGAGGTAGATGTACCATCCCGGACTGTGGGAGTTGATCATGTATTGATTTTCTAGTCTTAGCTATCTCCCCTGTGATCTTGGTAGATATTGTATAGGTTGTTGGCTATTTGTATCATCTTGTATTCGGGAGATAGACTTGTATTTATGTTCAGCTTTTAGTAGTGAGATTTTATATTACAGCTTTTATTACCCGCTCTGATATCTGTATAGCTGTAGTTCTATCTTTTGCAGGTTAGACGCTTCGTCTGTACGGCAGTTTCCGTACAGATGGCGGATCTGTTAGCGAGCCCGGGTCGCAGTTTCGACCCCGGGGCGTGACACACTATGTATTCTTTTTCCCTAGACTTAGAGTTCCTCCTAGCCCGGATAGTAGGCCATGTGGTCAGGTTATTGTGGGATGCATTGGCACTCGTGCCTAGGGGCCGAGTGGAGTCTGGTATTTGAGGCTAGATCACGGTAAGTGTCAGGAGCCATTCGGGTCGACGGTGGTCTCGGGTTGTCGGGTATTCTCCGACCAGTGTCTTTAGCACTGTGTTTGTAGTAGTGTTGAGCTGGTGATAGTAGGACCTTGAACCCAGACTATTTTTGGACACCCATAATTTCAGTAAACCAATGTCTTCCTTCCGAATTTCGAAGGGTCGCCGGAGCCTGTTTTTATTTGATTGGGTGAAGGCATTAACCCTTCGGGGTTTGGAAAATAAAACTTGTTTTAATTAATTTTCATGAAAAACTAAAATTCATTAAATTGGGCTTCTCAAATCAAAAATGGTTTTCGGTAATAACTGTGTCATCTTTTCTTGTAAACTTACTCACCCGAGAGGTTTTGAGTGATCTGGGTTCAAGGGGCTATTTCCATATTTTGGGACGAAAGTTACGGGAGTTGTGCCTAGAACATGTTCCTATTTCAATTGGGTTCTAGGTGCTAGTCTCCCGAAACTTTCGGACCGTGATTGGTTCCTTTCGGATGTTTTACTCGAGAAAGCTGATTTCTCGAACTATAAGGGGTTGAGAACTTCGAAAGGCTGAGCCTGGAGTCTGTTCTTGTTTGATTGGGGTTCTAGGCACTGGCCTATCGGGATTCTTGGACCCTTACGGTGTCGGTCAGTTCTTTTTCATCTGTGAGTTGGGTGTTCTGTTTTGAGGAGCCATTTGGGGTTGACGGTGGTGCCATGCTGTGGAGTATCTCCGGCAGATGTTGTTAGTGTTGATTTATTATTTTCGATCCGATTGATCGTGGATTTGGACTATAGCCTGCATGAGCCATATTGAGCTCGACAAAAATGCGCGGATACTTCCTCGGTGGGGTCGCTCCCCTCGAGTGCCGCTCCGGAGCTGCGCCTGTTACTTTGCTATCGCGACATGTCGACGCAGTTCATGAGGGACACCCTACGTAACTCCAGTCCTCAGAGGATGTAATGGCAGTAGGTGGGCGCAGGTTTGACTAGACCCTATGTGGCAGTCAGTGTGATTGGGTTGATTAAGTCTACCGGGTTAGAGTCGACGCATCATTTTCATCTGTATCACCTATTGAGCATTGTAGATAGAGACATGATAGTTGTAGATTTCTTTCCAGCTTATCCTTTCATTATTACAATTTTCCTGTTATCTTATGCCTCTAGTAAACTTAGTGGGCAGACGATTGGTCTTGGAGACGGTACCCACTGAGAACTACTGTAGGATGTAGTTCTCACACCCTCTGTCGGTGACATATTTTCCAGAGGCATCTACCCCTGTTTCTACTCCAGTTGCTGCATCTGCTGATCGAGGTAAGGGAGTCACGAGCTAGTTCCCTACCCATCCTTGGAGTGTAGTTGTACCCCATTTTGGAGTTTTGTAGTACAGTCTGCCGGATTATTGTATGTAGTTATTTTTGAGAGTTTATTTTGAAAGACATATGTATTGTGAGGATCAGACTTGTACCATGTGATGACCTGGATCTCTGCAGAGCTATGGTAGAGTTATTGGTGACTTCGGGGGAGCCTGTACTATGTTTCGGGAAGTGGTTGTGCATGATTGGACACAAGTGTTGGACCTCGAGCCTTATTGGATCACGTGGGTGATCGGCTGACCCCGTCGGATGTTTAGAGGTGGTTTCGCGCGAAATGGTTATCAAATTTGGATTCAGCGCGGAAAAACGCTTGAGAATGGCTTTTTGTTTGCCCAATTCTGAGTCCGGATGTCCAAAAGCGGACTCCCGGAAGTTTTGGCAGTTTTTGGCGCTTGCGGGAGCCTCCGGCAAATTTTGGAGGCGGAATTTGGCAAAACGGACCTCGTTTTTGGAATCAGCGCGCGAAAACGGTCAGGATGGGCTATTTGCTTGTCGATTTTGAGCTTGCGGGTACTGTTCACGCCGGAACAGTGTCGCCGGCGATCGCCGGCGACAGCCGGCGGCGGCGGGCAGCGTCGGCAGGCGGCGGCGCCGCCGCGGGCAGGCGGCTGAGGGCGCGGGCAGGCGGCTGAGGGCGCGGGCAGGAGCGCGGTCCACCGCGGGGGTCGTGCACCGGAGGCGGGCCACGTGGCGTCTTCCGGTTGGCCAGCGCAGCAGACGCGGTCCACGGAGTTTGGGCCGGGTGCACGGTAGACCGGGTGGACACGTGGCGAGGTTTGGTTGGTTCGGTGTTGTGCTCCCGGTCCACGCAACCTGCGGAGTGGTTGACCGGGGCAGGTGCCGTACGCGGGCAGGTGGCCGGGAAGCACGGCGACGTGCGCGGTGCACGGCGCGGCGTGCGCGGTGCACGGGCGGCCGGGGACACGTGGCGCGTCGCCATTTGCGGGCGCATGTGCTCCGGGTGCAGCGGGGCTCGGCGGTGTGGTGGGCTGGGCTGTGTGGTGGACCGGGCCGCACTGTGCGCGCCCGAAAATCTTGGGCCGGGCCGCACTGTGTGCGCCCGAAACTTTTCGGGCGCCCGGAAAATGGGACATGTTGGGTATTTCTTCAATTGTTCTTTTCAGCCTATATAAGCCACCAACCCGAGCTCCACTCTTTCCTCTTTATCTCCCAACCCATTCATCTTCAGCCCGAGCACCCTTAAGCAAAGTTTTTCATCTCTAAGTGCTTGATCTCCCTGCCAAGTTTCAAGAGTTTTGGAGGCACGAATCCCGAGGTTCCCCATTTTACGGTGCGGCGCGACGTTGCTTTCTAGTGTTCTTCTTCGGCGCAGCGATAGTATTTTTGCTCCCCTGGGCTACCCCGACATCATTTTCCTGTGATTCTTGCACCAGTAGACTCCTAAGAGGTAGGACTTCATCTTTCGTTTTGGTCGCACTTTCCTGTTTCGAGGTTTTGGCACGGATCCCGAGGCAAACAGTGACCCCTTTTTCTGTGTGGATTTACTTGACAGCAGCGGAGTATTTCGGCCATATCTTTGCGCACGAGCGTCAGACGGAAACGAGCTTATACAACTTTTTCATCTACGGATCGCAAGGAACGCGCTCGTATTTTTATTGGATTTTTGTGAATTTTATTTCGAGGTGAAAATTACTGTTTTCTCAGTGAACAGTAATCTGTCCTTAATACAGATTTTTGTATGAGTGTGCCCCCTTGCCGAATTTTTATCTTGATGTACAGAACTCGGATTTGGGCGTGCAAGGTACCGTTGCGAAGCTATCGTCGCGAGGATCGCCGCGATATTTTTATTGGAATTTTCTGGGCAATTTCTGCAGGTGATAATTTAACAGTTCAGAATTCGAGGTTGTATGTGATTATTAGTGCTATAATTGGGAGCCTAAGTGTAATTAGTGAGCTTTGTACTATACCAGGAATATTTCGGGTGTGCTGAAATTGTGGAAGCAAGGATTTGAAGTTTTGGTATTTTCTAGCTGTACGGACTTGGACAGTTGCACTTCAGGTGGGTGGTCGTTGTTTACCTCTATTTTGACATGCTCACTAGGAATATTAGAGTAATTCCTGTATTTGGACATGCATGCTTTAAAATAATATAATTGTGAGCCATCACATGAAAAGTACTATTGTGGATATCTGATAATGGTTGGGACTTAGAGATGTTGTATGGATATAATTTTAGCACTCAACCTTGCATGTGGAATTTACTTTCATGATGGGATAATATGAAATGACTTGTAGGAGAGCACCACTTGAGGATCTGTTGTACATGCATAGGTGGATGATTTATGTGAGATTAATTTGGTGGATATAGCATGTTGGAACAGGATTATTGGGACACTTTCTTTTATCGCTCCTGAGAACTTATGCATGCTTGTTTGGTCACCTAGATAGGCCACCTTTTTCTGCTACACTATCATGCTGGAATTGACATAGGAGAAACCATGTTTGTTTTCTTTTCTCCTTCTTATTTAGACCTTTGAGTCTGGTTGCTCGGGTTCGAGCAGGGGTTTGGGATAGTGTAGCGAGGACCTGATGGTCGGTGATAGGTTGTGTTTGATTCTGGGTTGCGGGATTATAGCGGCTACCGCGGACAGTAGGCGGTTGACCGGATGTCGAATGTAGGACATGATTGTGATTGTGGGTATTGCGGCGATCGCGGATTTTGGGCGATCGACCGGATGTTCATTTGTGCATCAGATTGGGGGATCTGTGTTTCTTTTAGTGGAGGGTGTGTTCCACCGGGGCTTTACAGTTGTGATTTACTCCTGCTTTTGGTACTTATTTTACCGGCGCGGTTATTGCCCGGTAGTGCTTTCCTCGAGTGGGTCGCTCCCCTCGAGTTCCCCTCCGGAGGCCGGGCCAGACTGTTATTGACGGATTCGCTATCACATCGGCGCGGCTTATTTGCCCGATGATGAGGGCGGCGGCAGGAGCTTTGCTATCACATCGGCGCGGCTTACTTGCCCGATGATGAGGGCGGTACAGATGGGTTAATCTGGGACGGGTGGTTATTGTTGGATATGGTTATTCCAGTTTAGGACTGCATTTTTAGAGGCATAGTAGTGGTAGTTTCATTTCTTCGGTAGTCATTATTTCTTACCACTCTTCTTTCCCTTTTGCCTCTGGTAGACCTAGTGGGTGCGTCAGAGTTTGAGGTTTTACCCACTAGGGGAGGCTACTGGTTTACTAGTAGTTCTCACCCCCATTCTTCTTTCTCTTTTCTTCTCCTTTGTTTTGCAGAGCCTTCTGCGGGTGCTGCTGGGCTTACAGCGGCGGGTCGAGGAGAGAGGACGGCTGAGTAGCTAGACAGTGGACCCGACAGTGAGTTAGCTAGACTTGTACCTTTCATGTATCTTATCTCAGACTGTTGTACTTTTACTTTTGGGGTCTGGCTTCTGCCAGCTGTTTGTATTATAGTGGTGAGCTGGGAGAGACATCTGTATTTTATTTTACTGTTGTACCTTTTACTTCCAGCTTCTGTCTGAGATACAGTAGTTTTAGTTTAGCTCTGATTATTATTATGCTCTTTTATTGCTATTTCTTATTTGAGCAGGTTACCGACGCTTCGTGTATGTGGGAAATACCGCATGCACGGCGGATCTGTAGACGGGCCCGGGTTCCGGTTTACACCCGGGGCGTGACAGATTAAGTTGGTATCAGAGCTTAGGGATAGGTCAGTTGGGACTTAGGAAACCCTAGGCTTTTGGACAGACCCTAGGATGATAGGGCGTGAGTGGCGTGACATTTTGCGAAAGTCGGTGATTTTTATAGTTAACTCTTCCTGTGAGTGAAGAGGGATCGACATAGTCTATTTCTGTTGAACCATTATGTTGGCTGCAGACAACATAAGGTTACAGAAATAGGGGGATGTCTTTGACTTTCGCCAGATTGGGTCGTGTGGGGTTTTGTTACTGATGCTTGGTTTCTTGTGACAGGATGCCTCCTCGACGTCGGATTCCCACTCGGGGTGTCCCTTTGCCCCCTGTTGAGCCAGAGCAGCCTACACCCCCCGAGCTTACTGAGTTGAGGGCCTTGGTGGCCCAGTTGGCGGAGGGACAGCGCCGCCAGGAGCAGAGGATTGATCAGCTGCTTGCTCAGAGGGAGGCACCACCCCCGGCTGTTCCTGAGGCCCCTGTGCCTCTTGTTGCACCTTTTATGCCGTCGGCACCATCTTCGAGTAGCGGGGCTCCTGGAGCTATTCAGCCTTTGTCTGCGGAGGAGGAGCGGGATTTTGCTGACAAACTCGCTGCGTTTGTTAAGCAGGGACCACCTAGATTCTCGGGGCGGGATGCTCAGCCCCGGGATGTTGGGAGATGGCTTTCTGCGATGGAGAAGCTTTTTCGGGACTTCTTCGTCGACCCGAAGTATCGAGTGCACATGGCGGTGCACTGTTTGGACGGAGATGCAGATTTTTGGTGGCAGCGGGTAGAGCCACTGGAGTTCCGGATCACTCGGCAGTTACCTTGGGAGGAGTTCAAACGGATGGTGTTGGACACCTATTTTTCTACCAGTGTGAAGAAGAAGTTGGAGGACGATTTGAAGAATCTGCAGCAGGGCGATCGACCGGCCCATGCCTATTTTCAGGAGTTCAGGGAGTTGCTGAACTGTGTTCCTTTCGTCGCCCGTGACGGTCCGCACCAGGTAGAGTTGTTTGAGGCAGGCCTTCGTCCAGAGACTTACACACTTGTGCATGCTCAGAGATTTCAGACCTTGGAGGCAGCCGCAGAGCATGCACAGTGGGTGGAGAGAGGTGATCAGGAGGTGGCTAGACGGAGGGCCGCGGTCGCGCAGAGTTCCGACAGGAAGCGACCAGCCCCAGAGGACGAGGGACAGGCTAGTTCATGGAGACCATCGCGGCCTCAGTCATCTAGCCGTGGGCGTGCGGAGCCGCGAGAGCCCAGTGGACCCCAGAGGTCATCGCGGCAGCAGCCGGAGTCTCAACATCAGGCACAGAGACAGCATCAGTCGGGACAGCCACGGTTTCGCGACAGAGACAGGTGTATTTTCTGCGGGGGACCCCATTTGTCGCACACCTGTGATCAGAGGTGGGGTCGTTGTTATAAGTGTGGACAGCCAGGCCACATTCGAGCTTCGTGCCCCTTTTCAACTTCAGCGGCACCGTCATCAGCATCGGCCCCTTTTCCGCCTCAGCAGCAGTTGTCAGCTCAGCGACTGTATGCTCCAGCGAGTGGTTCACCATCTTCCTACTCTGCGGATCATCGGTCGCCTGCTCAGAGCGGTCGGGTCTACGCCGCTCAGGTGGAGGACTTTGCAGCAACCGACCTTGTGGTGGCAGGTATTATTTTGGTTTTGTTTTGTTTTGTTTACTGGCTTTAGTCTTGCATTGTTTTGCACTTTAGCATCCTTGTCCTTTGTTGGGTGTGCATGTACTTCTTGCATGGGTTAGGGGTAGGACGGTTACCTTGTGTTCGGGAGGTTTATATTCCCGATCTTTGGCACGTAGGGGCGTGTGGTTGGTCCTGCCTGGTGCAGTTGAGTCTTCGTTAGTACCGGTGGACCTGATGGTCTTAACCTGGTGGCGGGACTTGGTTTGATTTTGTGCGTGAAGTGGATGTTTCGCAGTGGTTGAGTAGCCTTTTTGGCTGGTGTGGTTGAGGGACTTACATTGGATATCGCGGGAAGTAGAGAGGTACTTGGATCGAGCTAGTGTGCCGATGGACTTGTGGTTGGATTATCTGAGGCTGAGGAGGAGCGGATGCGTATACCGATGTGGACTACTTGGTAGCTCGAGCGGTTAGTCTAGCTGTACTTGGTTGAGGTAGTACGGATTCTTGGAGTGCTCACCTTTATTTTTGTTCTTGTTAGAGACCCGAGGATTGTATCGTGTCCCTGGAGGAGGTATTTGACAGCTTTGGGAGCTTGAGTGGCGGATGTTCGGATAATTACCCCCTCTATTTGGTTGAGTTTTCGTGTTGAGGAACGACTTTAGTTTCGAGGACGAAACTTTCTTTTAGTGGGGGAGGATGTGATGACCTGGATCTCTGCAGAGCTGTGGTAGAGTCATTGGTGACTTCGGGGGAGCCTGTACTATGTTTCGGGAAGTGGTTGTGCATGATTGGACACAAGTGTTGGACCTCGAGCCTTATTGGATCACGTGGGTGATCGGCTGACCCCGTCGGATGTTTAGAGGTGGTTTCGCGCGAAATGGTTATCAAATTTGGATTCAGCGCGGAAAAACGCTTGAGAATGGCTTTTTGTTTGCCCAATTCTGAGTCCGGATGTCCAAAAGCGGACTCCCGGAAGTTTTGGCAGTTTTTGGCGCTTGCGGGAGCCTCCGGCAAATTTTGGAGGCGGAATTTGGCAAAACGGACCTCGTTTTTGGAATCAGCGCGCGAAAACGGTCAGGATGGGCTATTTGCTTGTCGATTTTGAGCTTGCGGGTACTGTTCACGCCGGAACAGTGTCGCCGGCGATCGCCGGCGGCAGCCGGCGGCGGCGGGCAGCGTCGGCGGGCGGCGGCGCCGCGCGCGGGCAGGCGGCTGAGGGCGCGGGCAGGCGGCTGAGGGCGCGGGCAGGAGCGCGGTCCACCGCGGGGGTCGTGCACCGGAGGCGGGCCACGTGGCGTCTTCCGGTTGGCCGGCGCAGCAGACGCGGTCCACGGAGTTTGGGCCGGGTGCACGGTAGACCGGGTGGACACGTGGCGAGGTTTGGTTGGTTCGGTGTTGTGCTCCCGGTCCACGCAACCTGCGGAGTGGTTGACCGGGGCAGGTGCCGTACGCGGGCAGGTGGCCGGGAAGCACGGCGACGTGCGCGGTGCACGGCGCGGCGTGCGCGGTGCACGGGCTGCCGGGGACACGTGGCGCGTCGCCATTTGCGGGCGCATGTGCTCCGGGTGCAGCGGGGCTCGGCGGTGTGGTGGGCTGGGCTGTGTGGTGGACCGGGCCGCACTGTGCGCGCCCGAAATCTTGGGCCGGGCCGCACTGTGTGCGCCCGAAACTTTTCGGGCGCCCGGAAAATGGGACATGTTGGGTATTTCTTCAATTGTTCTTTTCAGCCTATATAAGCCACCAACCCGAGCTCCACTCTTTCCTCTTTATCTCCCAACCCATTCACCTTCAGCCCGAGCACCCTTAAGCAAAGTTTTTCATCTCTAAGTGCTTGATCTCCCTGCCAAGTTTCAAGAGTTTTGGAGGCACGAATCCCGAGGTTCCCCATTTTACGGTGCGGCGCGACGTTGCTTTCTAGTGTTCTTCTTCGGCGCAGCGATAGTATTTTTGCTCCCCTGGGCTACCCCGACATCATTTTCCTGTGATTCTTGCACCAGTAGACTCCTAAGAGGTAGGACTTCATCTTTCGTTTTGGTCGCACTTTCCCGTTTCGAGGTTTTGGCACGGATCCCGAGGCAAACAGTGACCCCTTTTTCTGTGTGGATTTACTTGACAGCAGCGGAGTATTTCGGCCATATCTTTGCGCACGAGCGTCAGACGGAAACGAGCTTATACAACTTTTTCATCTACGGATCGCAAGGAACGCGCTCGTATTTTTATTGGATTTTTGTGAATTTTATTTCGAGGTGAAAATTACTGTTTTCTCAGTGAACAGTAATCTGTCCTTAATACAGATTTTTGTATGAGTGTGCCCCCTTGCCGAATTTTTATCTTGATGTACAGAACTCGGATTTGGGCGTGCAAGGTACCGTTGCGAAGCTATCGACGCGAGGATCGCCGTGATATTTTTATTGGAATTTTCTGGGCAATTTCTGCAGGTGATAATTTAACAGTTCAGAATTCGAGGTTGTATGTGATTATTAGTGCTATAATTGGGAGCCTAAGTGTAATTAGTGAGCTTTGTACTGTACCAGGAATATTCGGGTGTGCTAAATTGTGGAAGCAAGGATTTGAAGTTTTGGTATTTTTAGCTGTACGGACTTGGACAGTTGCACTTCAGGTGGGTGGTTGTTGTTTACCTCTATTTTGACATGCTCACTAGGAATATTAGAGTAATTCCTGTATTTGGACATGCATGCTTTAAAATAATATAATTGTGAGCCATCACATGAAAAGTACTATTGTGGATATCTGATAATGGTTGGGACTTAGAGATGTTGTATGGATAGAATTTTAGCACTCAACCTTGCATGTGGAATTTACTTTCATGATGGGATAATATGAAATGACTTGTAGGAGAGCACCACTTGAGGATCTGTTGTACATGCATAGGTGGATGATTTATGTGAGATTAATTTGGTGGATATAGCATGTTGGAACAGGATTATTGGGACACTTTCTTTTATCGCTCCTGAGAACTTATGCATGCTTGTTTGGTCACCTAGATAGGCCACCTTTTTCTGCTACACTATCATGCTGGAATTGACATAGGAGAAACCATGTTTGTTTTCTTTTCTCCTTCTTATTTAGACCTTTGAGTCTGGTTGCTCGGGTTCGAGCAGGGGTTTGGGATAGTGTAGCGAGGACCTGATGGTCGGTGATAGGTTGTGTTTGATTCTGGGTTGCGGGATTATAGCGGCTACCGCGGACAGTAGGCGGTTGACCGGATGTCGAATGTAGGACATGATTGTGATTGTGGGTATTGCGGCGATCGCGGATTTTGGGCGATCGACCGGATGTTCATTTGTGCATCAGATTGGGGGATCTGTGTTTCTTTTAGTGGAGGGTGTGTTCCACCGGGGCTTTACAGTTGTGATTTACTCCTGCTTTTGGTACTTATTTTACCGGCGCGGTTATTGCCCGGTAGTGCTTTCCTCGAGTGGGTCGCTCCCCTCGAGTTCCCCTCCGGAGGCCGGGGCCAGACTGTTATTGACGGATTCGCTATCACATCGGCGCGGCTTATTTGCCCGATGATGAGGGCGGCGGCAGGAGCTTTGCTATCACATCGGCGCGGCTTACTTGCCCGATGATGAGGGCGGTACAGATGGGTTAATCTGGGACGGGTGGTTATTGTTGGATATGGTTATTCCAGTTTAGGACTGCATTTTTAGAGGCATAGTAGTGGTAGTTTCATTTCTTCGGTAGTCATTATTTCTTACCACTCTTCTTTTCCTCTTCGCCTCTGGTAGACCTAGTGGGTGCGTCAGAGTTTGAGGTTTTACCCACTAGGGGAGGCTACTGGTTTACTAGTAGTTCTCACCCCCATTCTTCTTTCTCTTTTCTTCTCCTTTGTTTTGCAGAGCCTTCTGCGGGTGCTGCTGGGCTTACAGCGGCGGGTCGAGGAGAGAGGACGGCTGAGTAGCTAGATAGTGGACCCGACAGTGAGTTAGCTAGACTTGTACCTTTCATGTATCTTATCTCAGACTGTTGTACTTTTACTTTTGGGGTCTGGCTTCTGCCAGCTGTTTGTATTATAGTGGTGAGCTGGGAGAGACATCTGTATTTTATTTTACTGTTGTACCTTTTACTTCCAGCTTCTGTCTGAGATACAGTAGTTTTAGTTTAGCTCTGATTATTATTATGCTCTTTTATTGCTATTTCTTATTTGAGCAGGTTACCGACGCTTCGTGTATGTGGGAAATACCGCATGCACGGCGGATCTGTAGACGGGCCCGGGTTCCGGTTACACCCGGGGCGTGACATACCATTTTGGAGTTGTATTTTTATATTTCAGTAGTTACTTTCCACTCTAATATCTGCATAGCTGTAGTATTATCTTTTGCAGGTTAAACACTTCGTCTATGCGGGGCTTCCCGTATGGGTGGTGGATCTATTAGCGAGCCCAGGTCATAGTTTCTACCACGGGGCGTGACAGATTAGAGTGGTATAAGAGCCTAGGATGTAGGTCGTTGTGGACTTAGAAACCCAAGGCTTGTGGTTGGACCCTAGGATGACTACGTGAGAGTCGTGATTTGTAGCGAGAGTCATGATTGAGTTTTATACCTCTCCCAAGGGATGGGATGAGTGATTAGCATGTTTATTCTCCTAAGTGATTATGTTGGCTACAGACAACATAATGCTCAAGAAAGGATGACATGTCCTAGACTTTCGCTGGATTGGGTCGAGTGTTTGTTTTATCCTGATGTGTGGATGTTGTCATAGGTGAGCACGATGTCTCCCCGACGCAGAGTACTGACGTGTTCACAGCCTTCATCCTCCGATGAGCTGGAGAGAGAGGAGCCAGGGCAGGACCAGCAGAGAGAGGTCCAGGAGTTACGGGTCCAGATGGCACAGATGTCGGAGGCTGTCCGATGCCAGGAGGAGACCATGGAATGTTTGATGCTCTTGTTGGAGCAGAGGGCACAGCCAGTTGCAGCACCACCTGAGCGTTCTCCAACACATTCTTCCCCTGCAGTGGCACCCCCAACTATACCAGTGGCACCGGTAGCCCCTACTGTACCAACTACTAGTGGACAAGTATCCAGGCACGATGGACCACTGTCGCCCGAGGAGCAGAGAGAACTTTTGGACCGTTTGACGAGGTTCAGACAATTCGACCCACCCCGTTTTTCTGGTCGGAGTTTGGAGCCGTGGGATGCGAAGTCTTGGATCGCGGCTATGGAGCGACTATTTAAGAGCCTCTACGTAGATGAGAGGTTTATGGTACACTTGGTGACGAACTTCCTGGAACATGACGCCGAGATTTGGTGGCGTCGAGTGTGACCTATTGGTCCGCCAGGGACCCAGCTACTTACTTGGGCGGAGTTCTGCCGTCTTCTTCTTAGAGCTTTCTTCCGTGAGAGAGCCAGACAGAAGTTGGAAGAGGATGTAAGGAACCTTCAGCAGGGGGTTCGCTTTGTGTAGGAGTATATCCGGGATTTCAATCAGCTGTTGAACAGCGTACCCCATGCGGCCAGGGATAAGGCGCATAGGATTTATATGTTCGAAAGGGGATTGTGCCAAGATATCTATCAGTTTGTTCGGTCACACAGACTACAGATTTTGTACGCCTCGATGGAGCAAGCTCTTTATGTGGAACGAGGGAATGTAGTTATGACTGAGAGGAACACAGCCCCAGGTGGGAGTTCGGGCGTGAAGCGCCCAGCGCCTAATGACGGGGGATAGGCGAGTAGGCAGGAGCCTCCGAGACCTCTACGATTGCACCGTGAGGATCGTAGGTTCCAGAGGCACTAGAGACATGGTGGACCCCAGCAGCCACAGAAGTACCAGCAGTATCAGCAACAGCAGCAGTACCCGCGGCAGCAGCAGTATCAGCACCAGCGACATGATTGGTGTATTATTTGCGGTGGGCCTCATTCACCGCCGCAGTGTGACCGGAGACAGGGACGGTGCTTCCTATACGGGGAGTTAGGACATTTCAGAGCAGCATGCCCCCAAGCAGTTTTGTCAGAGCGACCTATCGCTACAGCTCTCCCCTTGCCAGTTCAGGAAGCAGAAGCCCCTCAAATTCACCGCCAGACAGATAGGGTTACGACGTCAAGACAGACAGAGCGACGACCTTCAGCACCCAGTCGGCGGGTTTACGTAGCCCAGGTGGAGGGCACCTCGGCAGCGGATCGTGTCGTCGCAGGTATGATTTTATTTATAACTGGTTAAGCTTGAGCATTTTGATATCGCCGCATTTCCTGCATGTGTTAGTAGAGCATTTGCATCTCTGCATGGATAAGAGATAGGATTATTGCTACATGTATTAGTGGTTTAGATTCTTGATCGTATCGTGCGAGTAGAGGAGGTTTGTGGAGCACGACCCGTGCAGTTAAGACTAGGGATTATACCGGTAGACGTGACGGTTTGGTGGCAGCTCTAAGACTTTGACTAAGCACACAGGATGGACTGTAATATCATGACTTTTCTTGTCTTCATTTATTTTCTTGTTAATAAATTAATCGTTGGGGAAAATAGATAATCGAGTTTTCTTGGGTGGATCGTTGTGGTTTGCGGGTATTTTTCCATGATAGAGTCTGAAAAACGGTGAACGGCAAAGCGACCGGATCTGAAATCCGACTTACGGATCTCCCGGAATGGGATTTTGAAGGTCTCGGTATTCGTAGTGTGCATCAAAATCCGTACTAAGTGATCGGCACGCTTTTTGAGGAGATTGGGATTTTATCTCTTATATATTTGTGTTAGGGATTTTATTTGTACGTACAAGAGAAAGAAATTAATTATATTATTTAATTAATTACCCTTCAAGAAAAGAAAACCCGAATCGGACAGAAAAGAAGGAAAAAGAAAGCGGGACTCCGATCTTCTTCGATCAACATGCCGGAAGCCGGGAACGAGAACGGATCGTCTTCTCCGATAGATCAAGGTGAGCGGCGTTTATTTCTTGTGTTTTTCGTCGTTCTTGGTTTGGAGTCTTTGGCTTTTAGCGTTTCGTCGCTTTTTGGTCCGGATCGTTGTGCCGTTCATTGCGCCGCCACCGCGTTGACCTAGAGCACCGCCGCCGTGATGCCCTAGCGCACTGCCGTCGCGGTGTACGGACGTATCGCCGCAGCGACGCCCGGGAGAACCGCCGCCGCCGCACTGCTTGCCGCGCGGGGCCGCACCAAACGTGCGGCGCGTCGCGCACGGGCCGCCGCACGCACGGGGCCGCACCGCACGCGGCGCGGTGCCACACGGGCACTGCCAGCAGGAGGCGCGCGCCGCGCGGGCGCTGCCCGCAGGCAGCGCGCGCCCGCGCGGGTTGGTGCCGCGCGGGGCTGCCTGCAGGCAGCGTGCGCCGCGCGGGCTGGTGCCAGCGCGGGGCTGATCCGCAGCGTGCGCCCGCTGGGGCTGGTGCCGCGCGAGCGCTGCCCGCAGGTAGCGCGCGCCACGCAGGGAAATTGCCCGCGCGGGGCTGGTGCCCACGCTGGGCTGCTCCGTAGTGCGCGCCGCGCGGGGAAATTGCTCGCCCAGGGTTGTCAGGCTCCGCCGCCCGGTCTCCTTGTCCACCCGTGCGTTTCCCAGTTCGATTCTCTACTCGGGTGGTCTGGGTTTTCAAGTTAAGCGTTACTGATGTTTTCTATTGGGGACTTTTAGGGGTCTGGGAGTCGTGCAAAGGCGCATGACGGTTTCAGGTGTTCCGTTCGACGCGATTCCAGGTGGGTACATTTTCTTGTGTTTTTGAAGTAAGGTTTCATCATGTAATACGTAAGAGTAAAGTAGATGTGCCATTGGTTTCTGACTAACCCCTTTTTGCATGAGTATCCCTCTTTATTATTATCTGTGGCGACTGGATGTCGCGGTGCTCTATATCACACACCGATTTCGGTCTTTATGCTCATGGCTGCTTACACGCACACCAGCGGTTTGGCCACCACATTGGTGTACTTTTCCGGAGAGGTGGTACGTTGACACGTGTACCCCACAAGGTGACGTAGTGGGGACCCCTTACGATTACTTAAGGTGCTGCACAAGTACCATAGAGGAGTTAATAACACCAAGGTGAGAGCATGGTGTTTCTTTTCGCTGGGGGTCCTTAGACCTTCCGGCAGGTGCTTCGTTTTGACTAATAGGGGGTACTGTGGACTCATGAGGGGGAGTTTGTATGCTCTGGTTTATCGGTTTGCTTTCCTTTCAGTATTTGTAGCATCTTACATGTTTTACATCTACCTCTTACTCTTTTTGTCACTGACTTCCCACACTGTAATAGATTCGGTCAGGGGTGGGATCTGGGACGACGGTGAGGCTGCGACTAGAGAATTTTAGCCCCGTTTGGGGGCTGGTGGCCTTTCTTTTACTTACATTTTGATTATCTCGGTTAGTTAGTGAGCATGTGATTTCTTTTATTGTGGAAAATGTGGATGTTGGGATGGACTTTCGACTCGGTGATTGATCGTTTTTCATTATGCTTCTACTAGGCTTTGCGTACGGCAGCTTTTAAAATAAAAAGGAATTGCGAAAACGTTTTAAAAATCTGGTGTTGTGTGGACACCGTTTTGGCAAACCCGTGGCTTTATCCTTTCAAACTTGTGTTGGTGTTTGGTAGATGTGATCGATTGTGATTCTTTTTCTTTAGTCCTCATCCTGACTGTTGTGGTTAAAGCACAAATCATGATTGTGACGCAGTGCATATACAAAGGAGACTCTGTCCGTTTGTGGCGTGAATTTGTATGTATGGCGGGTCTGGCATGTATCGGAGGTCCTAACTTTTCTAGTGTCGTCGTTGACCTCGCCATCTAGCGTTAGTTGTAGATGTCTTTCTCTTTTCGACTATTGGGGGGTTGTGTTTTAGTGCGCGTTAGTATTTTTCGTTGGTAGGGCTCGCGAAACGGCAACCGATGGTGCAATCGGATCCCCAAACCGACACTCGGATCTCCTGGAATAAATTCCTGAAGTACGAGGGGTGCACGTACCGTGCATCGGGGTCCGCGCCATGGTTTTGCTCGCTTTCCGAGGCGGCTGGGGGTTAAACTCGCGTGGGAGCGGGGGTTAACTACTTTTTCGACGTGCCGACTGGCGGGCTTGCGATCCCTGTTCCGACCCGACTTACCCCGCACCATTCCGGTACACGCTGGTTAGGGTTAGGGTTTGGGGGAGGTTTAGGGTTTCTTTTCCCACCTATTTATATGCGACTTGTTTTCATTTTCGGGAATTAGATGTACATGTCACGCCCCGGGTGTAAACCAGAACCCGGGCCCGTCTACAGATCCGCCGTGCACACGGTATTTCCCGCGTACACGAAGCGCCAAACCTGCTCAGATATATAAGAAATAATAATAAATGAGCAATAAAAACAGAGCTGAACTAAAACTAATACATCTCAGACTGAAGCTGGAAATAAAATACAATACATCTGTATAAATGATACATCTATCTCTCCCAGCTCACCAAAATAAATACAACCTGCTGGCAAAAGCCAGTCCCAAAGTAAAAGTATAATCGTCTGAGGGAACACGGGTACGCCAACAGTCCAGCTAACACGCTCATCCTGCCTCGAAGTCTATCTACTCAGCCGTCCTCTCTCCTCGACTCGCTGCAGAAAACCCAGCAGCACCCGCAGAAGACACTGCAAAACAAGGGAGAAGAAAAAGAGGAAAGAAGAATGGGGGTGAGACTACCAGTAAACCAGTAGCCTCCCCTAGTGGGTAAAACCTCAAACCCTGACACACCCACTAGGTCTACCAGAGGCAAAAAGGAAAGAAGTGCGGTAAGCAATGATGACTGCTGAAAACAGGAAACTACCACTACTATGCCTCTAATATGCCAAGCTAAAGAGATAGCTAACTGTATGCATCAGAATATAAATGCCTGCCTGCCTAGACCCAATCGATACACCAGTAAGCACTGGTACTGCCTGCTCTGCCTGCCAAATCGGGTATGCCAGCCTACGCATAACACCGATAGGGGATGAGAGTCTCGAGGACTCGAAGTCTGTAATACGCACACTCCGGAGTGGCACTCGAGGGGAGCGACCCACACGAGTAAAATGCCTGAGTAACAAGTACCATAGATCAGCAGGACTGGATCATGACTCTGATCAAAGTGGGAAAACCCATCCACTAAAGGGAGACCCGATCTCAACCTGATGCAAGATAAACAAATAGTGGGAAACCCCATCCACTAGAGACCTGATACCCAATCTGATGCATAAGCAACCTCCGGTCAACCGCCCAAGGTCCGCGGTTGCCGCAATACCCTGCCATCAAGCCTGCCTGTCCCAAAATCCAAGATCCACAATCGGGTAGAACAATCGATATCCGGTCAACCGCCTACTGTCCGCGGTTGCCGCAATAATCCCCAAGTCCGACATCAAGTACACCCTGTCTCCGACCCCAAGGTCCCGGCTACACTATCCCAAACCCCCGCTCGAACCCGAGCAACATGACTCGAAAGTCTAAATAAGAAGGAAAAAGAAAGCAATCATGGTTTCTCCTAAGTCAAATCCCAATATGATAGTGTAGCAATAAAAGATGGCCTATCTAGATGTCCATACAAGCATGCAAGTGTTCTCAAGGAAATATAATTAAAGGCATTAATCATTAACAGTATCCACCTACGCAGGTCATCTACCCTCAAGTAGTACCATCAACAGGATAATCAAATAGTCCAACATAAATATTCCATTCCACATGCAAGGTTAACCGCTATCAAAGCAACCCTATTCCCACACCGGCATGCATAAACCCAACCCCAATCATGATTAATCAAGATGTCCAATAAAGGGGATCACTCTAATATTCCTAGTGAGCATGTCAAAATAGAGGCAAGAAACAACCGCCCACCTCGAGCGCTAAATCCTGATCCCAACAGCGAAGTCCGCGCCCGGTCACAACGATCACCACGGTACTGCACAAAATACCCGAAAAGAACAAGCACAATTAACATACAATGCTCACACCGAAATCTGTCCCAAATACAATCAGTCCACAGTTTAGCCTTTTTCACCTGCGAGATCTGCCCGAGAAATTCCAGGAAAAATACCACAGCGATCTACGCGACGACCCGGTCGAAACAAGTACCTGCACGTTCCCACGCGATTTTCGTACGCTGAGAACCAAAATCGACAAGGGGACCACCCCGAACAATACTTCCACCCAAAACTGTGCTACGAAGTTCTGTAAAAAGGGGTTTCTCACCTTCGGGAAAAATTCCAGAAAGTCCAAGAAAATTCAGAGAGACTCCTTGCGATGTGTAGATGCAAATCCCCTTTTGAATCACCCCAATCCGATGCCCGGTTGTGGAGATATCGCCGAAATACCGAACCGCTGTCCAAAACTCCATCACAGCAAAATGGGGTCACAAGATGATCCGAAAAACCCATGAAAACCTCGGAATGGGGAAAAACCAGTAGAAACAAGAAACGTAGCCCTACCTGTCACGAATCCAACGGCGCAAAAATTGCGAAAATAGGAGGTCGGGGTGAGTCGGGGGAGCCTGAACACTGAAGTGCGACGAATCGGGTTGTCGGAGAATGATCGTCGCGCCGCGCGGGAAAAATCTCAAACCTCGGGATCCGAGCCTCCTAAAATCCTCAAAATTCACAGGATGCTTCCTCTCTTCTTGATGAAGATTTCATCTTCTCACCTCTAAGGGAGATGGAGCCTCGAAAATGGTGAAAACTCCTCTTGAATGGCTCTCGGATGGAATTAATAGGAAAACCAGAAAAATCTTTTCCCTTAATTCCCTCTGTGTCCCACAGAACAGGAAACACCCAATCTGACCGATAGTAATGCGACACGTGGCCCCCCACCCGACAGATCCTGCCCGCGCGCCCAGACGCGCTCTGACCGGCCTGCCCGCACAGTTGACCGACCAATAAGGGGGTGCCACGTGTCACTGCCACCCGCCTAATGCACCCGGTGCACGAAAATCTGTGAGCCGATCTAATAAAAGAATGCCACGTGTCCAAGCCGGTGCACCATACACCTGTGCTACGCCGTAGACCGCGTGCAGTAGACCGTCCAATGGAAACACGCCACGTGTCCACCTCGGTCCACCGTACACCTCCAGTCTGCTCCGTGCTCCCAGACCACAACACCGATCCAATAGAAACCTGCCACGTGTCCCCGCCTGGGTGCACGCCCGCCGCGTGGACCGCCCGCGCGCTGCCCGCGCCCTGCCCGCGCCGCGCGCCACCGCCGTTCCGCCTGCCCGAGGCCGCGCCGCCGCCCGCCGGCGCTGCCCGCCGCCGCCGTCGCCCGCCGGCGATCGCCGGAAGTACTGTTCCGGCGATGAACAGTACCCTAGCTCAAAAAACCCAAGTAAATAGTCCATCTTAAGCGTTTTCGCGCGCTGATTCCAAATTTGACGTTCGTTTCGCCAAATTCCAACTCTAAAAATTGCCGAATGCCCCCGGAAAGGTATTCTTAGTCCAAATTTTGCGCTGAGCCCAATCTGAATATCCGTTTCGCCCGAGAACACATCCAGAGATCCGACGGAGTCACCCGATCACCCACGTGATCCATTTAAGTCCGAAGTCCGACACTTGTGTCCAATCGTGCCCCAAACACCTCCAGCACACTGCGTAGGCCTCCAGTAGCCACTCCAACGCACTGCAACAGCTCTGCGGAGATCCAGGTCATCACAGTACAACCTAGCCGTCAGGAGGAAAGGGAAGGGGAAACCTCGTCTCCTTGCTTTGTGCGTGCCGGAGGCGGAAGACGTTACGGGAACGCCTCTTCCGCGGGAACCTCGAGGTGAGTCTTCGCGTTCCCTTCTCTTTTGTCCTTTTTCCTCCTTCTTCGAGTCGCGACTGTAAACGGGGGAGGAGGGTCGAGGCCGAGTCGCTGCGCCGCCGCCACCCGCGCGGGGCCCGCGCCCGCGCGGGGAGCCACCTTGCTGCCTGCTGCCGCCGCCGCCCGCGCGGGCCTGCGCCGCGCGGGGTGCCCTTGCTTCGCGCCGCTGCTGGCCACGCCACCTTGCGGCCGCGGCGCCGGCGCCCGCGCGGGGCGCTGCTTGCGCCGCCGCTGCCGCGCGGTCCTGCACCCGTGCAGGGCGCCACCTTGCGGCCGCGCCGCCTGCGCCCGCACGGGGCGCTGCCTGCGCCCCCGCGGGGCGCTGCTTGCGCCGCCGCTGCCGCGCGGTCTTGCGCCCGCGCAGGGCGCCGCCTTGCTGCCGCGCCGCCGCTGCCCGCGCGGGGCGCTGCTTCGCGTCGCCGCTGGCTGCACCACCTTGCGGCCGCGCTGCCTGCGCCCACGCGGGGCGCTGTTTTGCGCCACCGCTGCCACGCGGGCCTGCGCCGCGCGGGGCGCCGCCTCGTTGCTGTGCCTCCGCCACCGTCGCATCGCTGCCGTTGTCGCGTCTGTTACGGCATTTTGGTGTTGGCATATTTCGTGAGTCAAGTCAGTGAGTTGAGTCGGAGTCTTAAAGGGATCAAATTGTCAAATCAGCCTTCGAGGACTCATTGAAGATTCAACATGAGCCCAAGTCAACTCTCAGGTATGATTAAATATTGATCATGGTGATTAAAGTTCGTTTATAATCATTGGAAACAGGAAATTAATGAAAACCGGTTTAGACTTGGTTTTAGGAACTTGGTTTTAACTTACAACTTAATTTAAGTTTGGATTCCGGTACTTGGTCTGTTTTGGATAAAGTTTATCTTGGAAAAATCAGTTTTTACATTGAGTACCGGAACCACACTTGAAGTTCCTCAAACCCGACACAAAATTTTCTGAAATTTGTATTGCGTACCGGAACACAGACTCGCGTACCGGAACACAATAGAAAAATCTGTGTTTTGCACCATTGAGTACCGGAACATGATAAGTGGTACCGGTACACAATGTTACCTCGGGAAAAGTTTCCTAAACCGACTCTAATATGTTTCCAAGGGTTATAAATAGATACTTAGGGTTTCTCGAATAGAATGACCGATACCGAAAACACTCGAGAGCAACCCTAGAGGCTAGGTTTTTACCGTTCTACTTTTTAGCCTCTTTTAGGTCAATTCGACGGTTCTTCCAAAATCTATCTTTTGTCGAATTGATCTAAACTTTGCTTAGAATTTCTTTCTACGGTTCTTTAATGATAACCTAAGCAAAGGATCACCATCGAAGCCTATATTTCCTTATCGGCTGAGTTTGCGTCGTGGATTCGACGTGGCACCGTGGATTCGGTGTGTTGAAGGCGTTTCGTGGATTCGAAACGTGTGCTCGTGGATTCGAGTGGCGTTCGTGGATTCGAACGTGTGCAGTGGACGTGCAATCGGTGTAGCGCAAGGTCCGAAGAACTTGAAGGAGGGGTCGAGTCCGTGGAGTCGGTAATCACCTTGTTATTCTTCAATTCTTAGTGGATTGTTATTGCGTGTTGGTCCCGTGGTTTTTCTCCTGGATTGGAGTTTCCATGTAAATCTCGGTGTATTGATTTTTATTTTCCGCATTGGTTTTTATTTTTGCACTGAGATTGGTTTTTATAATATTACACCTATTCACCCCCCTCTAGGTGTTTGATAGTACCTATTTAGATCCTTGTGGATCCTTAAAAACCAACAATTGGTATCAGAGCGGGTTTTAGATTTATCTATCATGTCGGGTGAAAGTGGTAATATTTTTAGATCTCCTCTTTTTGATGGGACCAATTATGCATATTAGAAAGTCACTACAACAAAACTGACTTTTAGCGGCGATTATTTTTTACTTTCCCGGCGATTATAATTGCCGCTAAATAGTTTAACGGCAATTATAATAATCGCCGTTATTGGCAGGGTCGCTAAAAGTTATTGCGGCATTTGTTTTGGCGGTTGGTAAAAGCCTAAACAAATGCCGCTAAATACTATATAATAGCAACAATTATAAATGCCACTATAATTATCTATAATTGCCACTAAAAATATATTAAATGACTAGTAAATAGGATCTATAGCGGCAATTATTTTGAGACTCTTTAAATTAACATTTAAAAATAAATTACTCATGCAAATAATTTTAAATTTGATTACATTCAACAATTGTCAAATAAAAGAAACCAAATTATTTAGCCAAATAAGAATTTGCACAGTAAAAATATAATTGTCAATTAAAAATTACATTCAAAGCTTTCAATCTAAAAAAAAAATAAAACCTAAAATAAAATAAATCACAAGCATTTCAAGCTTCTGATTCATGCAAGCTTCAGCAAGTTGGTTTTTCACACTAGGGGGTGCTACTCGTTTTGTCGAAGCCTTTCGTGTTTTGGGTGTCAAGGATACGTTATCTGCAAATATATAACAAGGCCGATATAAACTGTTTATTAGATGCTTTCAAGCAAAAGACAATTTATGCATAAGAGATTACTTGAAGAACATCTTGAAGTTAAACAAAAGATGAATTCTTTCATATATATATATAATATATATATATATATATATATATATATATATATATAAAACTCTGGCTTAAAATTGGCAGTGAATTACATGCAAAATATATATATTTATTTTCATGATCTAGAAGAGTGCTGAAATGAAGAATCACCCGTCAAAAGCTCGAGCATGACCACTCCAAAGCTGTAAATGTCGCTCTTGAGTGTATACTGGCCGGACATGGAAACCTCCGGAGCAGTGTAATCCCGAGTTCTCATCCAATGCCTATAGATGTTTGAGACCAACTCAATGAAGTCGTGAGATGATTGATTGGGAAGAGCATTAAAGTTTATTTTCTTCACAGCCAGAACCTATAACATATAGACACACTTAGAGTTTGCTTTGTTCCTGTCTTTCATTTGTCAATGAATGAAAATTGATCAGTGAAAAGAGCCATGCTTAATTCAAAATATCATGAGCTTAAACTATCCAACTAAAAGACCAAATATCTATGCTAAGGAACTGCAAAATATGAATTATAATTTGCTTCTTTCATAGGTAAAATAATTCAAACATTATCCCTTTTCTTATATTCAACAAAATAGCGCTCTTTATGCACGGAGAATGAACCTCCTGTAGTATTCGACAAAGAAAAGAATACTAATTTTTAAGCACTACATAGTAACTAAACTTCTTTAGATACTGTAACGGCAGAGGAGAATAATTCCAAAACCAAATAGAGAAGCAAACCTTTTCATCATCGAATTCAGCCCTGTAAACACGCCCAACGGACCCTTCTCCAACAAGATTGTCTACACTGAAGCTGTCGGTTGCCACTTGCAAATCAGCTATGGAATACACAGTTGCTTTTATGGGAGCCAAATCAGTTTTCTTTGCAACAGGCTTGTTCGAGGTGTCATTTTCATCAAATGACTTGTGGATTTTAGGAGGAGGTTTAAGGCTGATTGGAGCAGCTGGAGGAAAAGTTGAATTGTCGAGTATGGAAGTGGTCTGCATCAATTTTATCTCTGCAGCACAACAGTAACATGAAAGCGATAAATAATATGTATTGAATCAGTAAAACTAAGAATAGCAAGCAAAATGTTAGAAAGGTAGGAAAATGGTGCATAATCAGTGCAGCGTGAAGGAAAAAAATCACAGGACTCTTCAGAAATGTGAGTACGAGTTTTTACATCAGTGCAAAATTACCTTTTTCTCCATTTGAAGCAAAAGGAGCAAAAGGCGCAAAAGGCTGTTTCTGCTCGGGTTTACTTTTCGACCCCCACCTATGCCCCCACCACCTATACCAGAACTTCCGCCGCCGCCACTTTCCCCGCCACTTGATGGATTGTTACCACTATTGGAGTTCTCACTCGGGTTTACTTTTCGACCCGGCGGAGGAGGCATATACAGTGGAGGCGGAGGTGCAGGGCCAGAGGTGTAGGAATTACCAGCGGTCCTATAAAAGAGAATTATACAGATGAGATGTAAATAACCAATAGTATGCATGATCTTATCAAAATGGCTAAATTGCACCATTGGTCACTAAACTTATCAAAGTTTCATTTCGGTCGCTAAACTTCAATTTGTTGTTGTTGAGTCACTGAACTTCAATTTCTTGAGGATGATGATGAATCAGTTGCCACGTCATTATTATGGAAATTAAATGAAACTTCATAATATGTGGCCAATAGTGTAGTTTGTTCTAAAATCAAAGGACTGCTCACTGAAGGTTATTAATCTTTTGAAGACGATTAGGAATCCAGCCGGTAAAGCGGTTATTTTCAACATTCCTGCAAGCACGAGGAGATAAATCATTTTTACAACATACAAAAGAGTTTCTTTTCTTTTCTTCATTTTTTTTAACAATAGAAACTCACAAATCTTCAAGGGGAAGAGCAGCAAGGACTTCTATGGTGCCAGTAAATTGGTTGTTCTGCACATAACTAACGTGGAGATATTCGAAGGAGTCAATATATTTATACATAAACATAAATAATTCTTGTGTATAAATATCAATTATAGACAACTTAAGGGTCCTCCTTACAGAGTATTCAAACTTGTCAAGGTGTTGAAGCTCTGAGGGAGGTCACCAGTGAGAGAATTAAAGGACAGGTCCCTGCGGCATGAATTCGTAATTTAAAAACAGTAAACAGAAAGGCCCAATATGATATAAGCCACTGAACATTAGCATTTCAGTATGTAGACATTAAATCCTCAGTCAAAGAATATCTAAAGTAATTCGATCACCTAGTTTATCTAACATGGAAATTGCCCATGTTTCCATTCAAGGGAACTAACCATTCGCATAGATCACGAAAAGCACACACTTTTGTAGTCGAAAAAATAGATGAGATCGATCAGAAGAACACTCGCATAGTGGTCAAATTGATAAGTCTGTTGAACATATCACTGAGATTTCCCTGGAGTTGATTATGACCAAGATTTCTACATTCAAAACACTCAGGTTATGTAATAAACTATCAGAAGAAAGGGCGAGAGACAGCAAAAATGACTTCATTAAGAAGGCCACTTACAGATATTTGAGAGTAACCATATTAGAAATTGAGTACGGTAGATTTCCGTTAAATTGGTTCCCAGCAAGATTACTGCAGATAAAATTCATCATGTAATATTCACTATCAAATTTTTTCAGAAAAAAAAAGAAAAAAAAGCTGAAACCAGAAAAAACAGCATAACTTACAATCTCTCGAGATTAGGAGGAAGATTATAAGGTATTTGTTGGCCGCCGCCAAGATTGTTGTTGCTCAAGTCACTGCATCAAAATCAAGAGATTAAAACCAATAATTCTCCATTAAGTCCCGAAAGTTTGACCCAGATTCCAATCAAATTTTCCACGCTTTCACAGTTTAACCCTGAAAGGCACAACAGGGTCAACATCATTACTAAAGTTTGCCGCCATGGCAGTCTTTTGAGGTTTCGATTTAAACGATGCCAACGCGGCCTCTTTATTAGACACAGATTCACAAAAGGACTGAATTTTTATGCAGAACAAACCTCAGAGACTGAGTTATTGAAATTAAAGCTCCGAGAACTCAACTGAAGACGGAAGTTACGGGATCAAACACAACGGCATAAAATGGAACCAACCACAAAGAAAAATTACAGAGCAAGAGAGATCAAACTCACAGCTCAGTGAGCGATGCCATGTTATTCAAATTGTAGCCCAAAGTCCCGGTAAGTCCCATTCCAGATAATTTACTGGTAGAGTTATATTATCAAACAACAAGCAGAAAACAAAGGTCAGATGGAATTGATTCAACTGCATAATAACTCATCACATTGATTCAACTTTCGACCAGGGATTTTAGAAGAAACTCAAGGTCCCATGGAAAGAAATCTTCAAAATAAACATTTTTAATGTACAAATTTGACCTTTACGAACTTGTTTCTTGACACATTCTTAGATCATGTGAGTCCTTCAGATGCAAGTCTTTAACGAAACCCCACATTAACAAAGGGTTAATTGTTCGCTACGATGTACGGAAACGCCTTCACGGCATATTGTCTTCCAACATGCAAAGAGACAACTTCAATTACTGAGGAGCCCCACATATATGGAGGAGGTGATGACCAGGGGCAACTGCAGTGCCAAAATATGGAGGCGGCATCACACCAGGCCCATAGTAGGCTAAATGGAGAAGGAACTAGATTATACAAAGTGCTCAGCATATAGTAGAGACAGGCAAATAGAAAGGTTAAAAGTAGTATCTATATATACGATAACAATTAACTTAAATTCTATATTTTATTTACATAATAAGAATTAAGCTGGACCAAAATTTAACCAATTAAATAAATACCCCTCAACTCCAAGAGTACCATTTAAAAGGAAACAATACCATCAGAAAACACACAACAAAATAAGAAACCAAAGTTGATGGCAATAGCAAACCTGCATAATTAATTGACAATAACTAATGATTTTTTTTTTTTTTTGGAATGGTTTCACTTGAATTTGTTCTTGATTATTAATTTGATTTCAACATACTGATGGTTTATATTTTTTCACCTCAAAGATGAGTTTGCAACAACCAACAGGATAAAGCAGCTAGTTATAAGATGCAAGCAAGCCTAAAAGGAAAAAAGATGCCCTAGTTTGATACCACAACCAACATAAACAGTTCAAGCATACAAGATGAAGTGGCGCAATTTTTTTTTTTTTTTGTTTAAAAAAAGGAACACAGAAAATTTAGATACCAAACAGTTCTAAAGACTTTAATGGGGATTCGGATGAACCAAATACTATTAATAGTGCTTCCCCCCATTGAACACAATCCCACCAAGAGATTGGGACTAAACAAGAATGGAAAAGTTTCATTGTATCTCACCAGCTCCACACCCTAACCAACATCATTTTCCCATCTTACTAAATTCAAATCTAGGATGCCAAAAAAGGCCTAAAGAAAGGTTTTCTTAATATATCTTGTTCTCAAATTTGTGCAATTATTTTTTCAAGTTTATCCATGCTGTTTGTGTTGTCTGCAACACCTAAAGCGTAATTAAGCATGGAATAAGCTATCTAGAAGTTGGTATTAACCAATGATTATCCACCAACAGCAACTAGTACTCTATTCATTGCTTGCAGTACAAAATATTGGATAAGGATTTGAGAAGATACCTGTCTAAAAGCGATTTTTGTCAATCATCGTCTTGTCAAGATCATCGGTGATCACACACTGTTCTTGGTTGAAATAAATCTGTCTAGATCATAAAACTTGCAATCAACTTCTAAATTGACCTGTAACCCAGAGTACATAACAATTCCAACAAACTATCTCTACCATCAACTAAACTTACATAGCTATTGCTTGAAGTTTGATTTGTTACTTGCTGTTGAAAGAACTTAACCTTTGGATTTGTACTCCAGCAAGTATTGAACTACAAGATGTTACACTAGAAGCTACTATGCATCTAAAAGGAAGCGGAGCTAATTTGTTCCCCAGATCTCTCAGCATATGCACAAAATCTTCATAATGGGAAAATAATAGGAAAGCTGAAAAATGAGATAAAGGAAGATGATTTGAAATTGACATAACTTATGCTGAATTTTGAACCATAGCCCATACCTTTAAATACTAAAGAAGCCCAGAATGTTTACACTGCCATTCAACATAAGAGAATAGTAACTTAAAATTACCAAGTTCCCACTAATATAATGAATGTTAATGGATCTATCTGAGATTATTTTCCCCTCAATCTAATCAAACTAAACTCACAATTCATGTGATTCCCTAGAAAATAACTAAAAAATTCATAATTATGTAGGATTTGAGCAAATGCAGCATCAAAACCCACAATGCTAATTCTCTAAAATCCCAACACCTACAATTCATTACTCTAAAGCAACAATTTGACTAATCTACGAATGTAATTACAAATTGACAGCAAAACCAAAATGAGATCAAGAAAAAAACAAAATCTATTCAAGGAAGAACAATGGTTTGAGATTGAAAGCTCTTACAATGGATCGGAGCACCAAATCGACAAGTTGCACCGCTGAGGTCTCGGATCAGATCGATGTGCGAGAAGATCGTCCACGCGGTTCTGAGAAGGTCGGAGGCGAAGAGAGGGTGATTTGTGATGGGATCGGTGATTTGGAATGGAATCGGAGCTTTAGGATAGGACGCGGAGAGCTTGAGTAGAGGTGAATAGAAGTTGAAGGTGAGAGGGGAGAGCTCGAGCTCGGAGATGGGGAGGATGGAGATACGGAGGAGAGCTTGATCGTGAGAGGGTAGTATGTTAGATGAAGGGGAGCGCTCCAGCTCTGAAAAAGGCGTCGTGTCGCGTGAGGTATCCTCAGAGAAGGGGAGGTTGCGTTTGGTTTGTGGTTAGGTTAGGGTAAATTTGAAATTTAAAATTTAAAATTTTAAAATTTTAAAATTATAATTTGAAAATTAAAATATATAAGTTTAAATATTTATTTTTTAAGTTTTATCTTAAAATTTAAAATTTAAATTTAAAATTTAAAATTTAAAATTTAAAATTTAAAATTTTTAAAATTTTTAATTTTAGATTTTTAAATTTTGATCTTAAAAATCAAAATCATTTCTTAAATGCTCTATCGATCGATTCACCAGGAGAGGGTTGGGTTTGGGTTGGGGTTAGGATTGAGAGATTTAAAATTAATTATAATTTAAAAATTTAATATATAATTTTAATTTTTAACATTTAAAATTTAAAATTTTTAATTTGAATTTTTTTTTAAATTTATTGAAAAACAAAATCACTTTCTAATATTTACTTTTTTTTTTTTTTGATTTTTAAAAATTTTTTTTTTTTTTTTTTGTTTTTTTTTTTTTTTTTTTTTTTTTTTTTTTCAAAAGATAGCCAAATAGGGACATATTTAACATAAAGTTATTAGTCGGTTAAAAAAATAAAATTAAAATAATTGCCGCTAAATATAATTAGATATTATTTAATAGCGGCTATTTTATAATTGCCGCTATTAAATTGCCACAATAAACTTATTTTGTTGTAGTGAGTGCGGATGAGAGCTTTTCTCATCTCTATTGATGAGCGTGTTTGGCAAACCGTTGAATACGGTTGGGTGCATCCTGTTGAGGAAGTAGGAAATTCTACTACCCCAAAACCTCGCTCTAGATGGTCCAAAGAGGAAATCGAAAAATCTTCTTACAATGGGAAAGGTATGAACGCTTTATATAATTCTCTTTCCTCGACCGAGTTTACAAGAATTTCCGCGTGTGAAACCGCGAAGAAAATTTGGGATATTCTCAAAATTACACATGAGGGTACTAATCTTGTAAAAATTCAAAAGCTCCAGATGCTTACAAGTCAATTTGACTCTATTCATATGGAAGAGCATGAATTGTTTACAGATTATTACACTAGACTTCAAGATGTAATTAATACATGTGCTAATTTAGGAGAAAAGATCCCGGAGTCGAAAATTGTAAGAAAGATACTTCGGACTCTTCCGGAACGGTTTAGGGCAAAGGTTACCGCCATTGAAACCGTTAGTCATCCGGATGAGATGAGTGTAGAGGAATTAGTAGGTGCTTTACAAACTTATGAGATGACTTTTCCTACTAATCAAATTTCTTCCAAGTCTTCTTCTAAGCTTACAGGTATTGCATTCAAATCAACAAAGGAAGAAGATGACGAATCAAGTTCCGACGATGAAATCTCTTTAGCCGATTTTGAAGAACAATTGGCGCGGATCACAAAGAAATTTCGTCGGAAATTTTGGAAGAATCGAACCGATGGATCTTCATCCACGAAACCATCTAAAGGATCATCGGGTTCTAAATCCTCTAAACTCAAAGGCGTTGCAAAACCTTCTAAAGAAAAAGAAAAAGATGATTTCGAAGGAGAAATCCGATGTTATCGATGCAAAGGCTACGGCCATATTTCAACGGATTGTCCTTCTAAGAAATCATACAAAAAGAAGGCTTTGCAAGCAAAAACTTGGGACGATTCTAGTTTCGATGAATCGACCTCAAGTGAAGAGGAAAAAGAAAAATTTGTTGCTTTTCATGCCTCTCAAATTCCCTCTTCTAATTTTTGCTTATCATCTTTAGTCACTGACTCTATTCCTTTGATTTTGCATGAAACATCAACATCCGATGGAGAGTCATCAAGTGAGGGGGAGTCGGACGAAGAAGAACTCGTTGAGGCATACCAACAACTTCTTGCGGAATCAAAGAAGATGGCCAAGCATATCAAGAAGTTGAGAAAGCAACGACTTGAAGTTCAAGACGAGAATCAAGCTTTAATGATCAAACTTCATGATCTCGAGGAGGAACAAGGACGGTTATTGGATAACAATAAAATCCTCCAAGAAAAGTTAAACCAATCGGAGACACACGCTAAATCATATATGGACAAGTTTGGTTTTCTAGAAAAGCAGTTTGAAGAAATTCATGTCACCAACCAAGCTTTGACCAAGCAAGTTCATCAACTCAAATCCGACATACAAAGGCTTTCAAACGGTTCCAAGAAACTAGATTGTATGTCCGGATTAGGTCAAACAAGCAAGGTTGGTTTGGGATTTAAAAAGAACCAAACTGTGAAGGCTTCAAGTTCCACAATGAAATTGAAAGAAAGAACTTGTCACCTATGTGGACTTGAAGGACACTTGGTGAAGAATTGCCCGAAAAAGAGAAAGAAAAATCCTTCGGCAACTTCATCTACGGAGCGAACTCAACGGAATCAAAAGACACATCAAGTTAAAGGAGTTCACTCAACCCACCAAAGGTCCGAGCCACAACCTCAATCATACAAGTGGATTATCACGAGGCAAAGACCTAAGGTGGATCAACAGTCAAAGCGGACAACCCCCGGCGACAACGAATCAAGACAACCCAAAATCCAGCGATTTTGGATTCGGAAAGGTGATATCTTTCCTTGTCTTAAGTTCTAAATAGCTTATGACTGTATGTAATGCTTTGATTGGTTTTCTCTTCATATTTTGCTTAATCTTTGCATTACAAGTGTAGTAACCATGATTTTAAAATCCAGAATTCAGGTTTAAATAATTTCCAGAATTATTAGTGGATCAACAGTGGCCCAAAAATATCGACTTTTGATCGGGGTCTGATCTGGAAAATCCGAGATCACCATTGCGATCGACTCGTCGAAACATAGAAGTTTCATATTCATATGTTTTCGATCCGACGGTCGGATCTTCCAGAAATCAGAAAAGAAGCGGGTGGGCCCCACAACTTAAGTGCATAGTAAACCTTGTATTTTATTTCACCTCGGATCACTAATGGCCGAACCATTATTCAGAGTTTTAACATAGGAGTATGAGTAATGGATTCTAGCTATTATCGACGTTCTGAGCGCAATGGCACGGACGGTTTTCGCGTTTGGCGACCCGGGTGCATCAAAGTGCGTGCCACGCGCGATAATTCAACGAACTTTATGGAACGACTTTTTATCCGGCGTCAAACAAAACCAAACGAATACACTACCTGACAGGTCTCGACGAGCCGGACGTCGTGGCAAAGTCCGTTTCGCAAAACGACGATCGGATTGTCTCGAAATGCGTGAAAAGTGCCGAAAATTGGGCTAAATTGTGTAAAAAGCTAATATTTCATGTACTATTAATTAAGGGACTTAATCTAAAGGGTGTTGGGTGCAATTTGCACCCACTGTGGAGACCTCGGAGCTTTAGGCATGGTGTGAAAGGGGTTTGGGATAATTTGCTAAAGAATCTAGCATTTAAAGAGAGGTGGCCTTTGGTCTCTCCTTGGAGCAAATCCGAGGGGTCATGTGGGATTCTAAGCATCATCCTGGTCCCGAGATGCTCCCAAACCAACCTCTGGGTGCTGGAGTTGGAGGTGGCTATCACCATTAAAGAAGGAACCCGAGAAAGAGAGTGAGAGGAGAAGTTGGAACAACTCAAGCAAGGTGGGGTTTTGGGAGTGCCTGGAAGTTCCTCTGGTGTCTGTGATCCTTGCTGGAGCAAGCCGTGGCCGCGCGTGGAGAGGGGACCAAGAACCGGCTTCATCCTTTCTTCCCCGAGCTCGGCCAAGGTAAGGAACTTAAACCATGGTTTTTCTGCACCCGAGACCTTAAACAGTGGACCTATTAGGTCCTTAGGATGCTCCATGCACAAGGCCGAGCCCCATGCATGTCGGTTGGCCGGCGGGAACAAGATCTCGCCGGAAACCTAGATATGCTCCTCCTTGAGAGAACTCGGCAACCGCTGGGCATAAACGCACCAAAATTGGTGTGCAGGGACTGTAGAACATGTAGATCCAATCTCCAAGTTTGAGAAATTGTTGTCGAGACGTTTGGGAGAATTTATATGCCCTAGCTTTTCGGGTTATTGCATGGTTGGCCGGACTTTCTTTTCCGGTGCCGGCGGGCTTCCCCGGCGCCGGCCATCAACCCAGAAAGTTTTCTGGGACCATTTGGAATCCAACCGTGCAGTTGCATGGCCCCCATGCACGCCAGAGGTGGCTCGGCCATGGTTGAACCCGAGAGTGAACGAAGATGGTCGCCGGCGCTCCGGCCAACTCTGGCCGGGGCGGGGCTGTTCGGGAAGCTTCATATGGGCCCAGGGAATCTATCCTGTAAGTCTGAGGGCTTCTTGTTGGCTCTGTGGGAATCCGCCATTAGAGGTGGCAAGCTCCAAATCGGAGCTTTGCTCCGCCGCGCCGCCGCCGCACCCCGAGGCTAGCCACATGCATGAAAAGCTTAAGTGTGGTGAATGGCACCTACTGGTGCATTTGGTTGAGCCCCAGACCTTGCAGATGGAGCATCACGAAAATCAATGCACACTCCATCTTCTTCAACCTTGGAGCTCGGCCAACCCGAGGCTTTGGGTTTGCTCCAAGATGCTGGAAAGATCCCTGCAGCTTGGAGGAGCATTTCCCTCCAAGAAATTCTGGAGTTGGGGCTGTAGTTGCTGAGAACCCATTTCGGAATTGTGTTGTGTGAGTGTGCTGTGAAGTGTGCACACTAGGTGCTTGAGAAAATGCCTCAATAAACTTGGAAGTGAAATCTGACAAAACTTTAAATACAAAAGTTGCTCCAAATAGTCCCCTGAGCTCTGTGCTCACTTCAGATCAAAGTGATTCTGTGTGGATTGAAGTTTGGAGTATTGTGAACTGGTAGGTGTGCTTGACATTGGTTCTGCTTGAACCAGCACCCCTGGGCCCCAACCAGGGTGAGCACTGAGGTCCTGGAAGTGCCCAGATCAACTTTGATATACAAAATTTTCCTGTTTGAAGTTTAAATTAACAAGTTATAGTTTAATCATCCTTTTAAAGAAATGTTGGAATAAAACCTTGTTCTAGGCTGTTTGCGAAGCCGCGATAGTGTGCCCTAGGCTAATTTGGGGTCACTGGACGCGATGCTCGCGTTAGAGTTACTGTTTGAAGCCGCGAAGAAATAAAATGACATTAAGGCTATGTTAGTACATATTTTATGGGCCAAATTTTGCCCCGGGACCCGTGCTGCCACAAATGGGTGAGCACGGTGTCCAGCAAGACATAAGTAACCTGCTGGAAGTGACGGAATGTTAAAATGATTTTCCAGTTAAAAGAACGGGCAAAAACAGTGCCCAAATTGGCACTAAAAGTGAAAATTTAAAACCCTAGGGGTCTAGATGCAAAAGTCACATCATATACTGGTTAGTAAACTGTTTTATTGGTTCCTAAGCTTTTCGTTAGGAATCCAGCGGCTCCCGTTGAGCGGAAATGGAATTCGGTTCGAAAATCGGCAAAATCGTCGGTTTCTCGGTATCCGGGTGACAATCGCGCAATTCGAGGAATTGCGGCAGTTTCACCAGGTCGACTGTTGAGTCCCAGTAGAATCTGGTTGAGCCAGCGACCCTGTTAGACAGCCCGAGTCTCCCGGAAATCCAAATGGGAATTCCCGGGAGGGGCGATTTGGTAATTTCACCAAATAGTGAATACAAGTTTGAATTGGACCAATAGATTGTCAAATGTGGATGATAGGAAGCTAGAAAAGGTTAAGCCAAAAGATAACCAGGTTTTTAAATGGGAATTTACAAGTGTTAGATTAACAGTTAAGTTAAAAGAGTTAACAAAATTCTGAGCAATATATATATTTGATTCAGGTGTTCCAGTAGCTCTGATCTTCGAGTTAGTTGCCGATACGGTCTGTTCGCCTGCGCTTTGACAGGTGGGTTATCTTCGGTCCGGGTTTTATCAGTTCGGCCCTCTGGGGTGCGATACTGGTTGGACCCCTGTTTTTGGTAGCTTAACTTAATCTCTTTGAGCCTGCTTTTCTTTGATTTCATTATACCTGCCATCTGCCTGATCTATGCCTGTTATCAGTTCTATTCTGCCTTACATGATTATTCATAGTACCTCTAGCATTTATATCTTAACTTGGACATTTCATTGGTTGATTAGTGAGCCTGTTTGTCTTGTCGATCAAATGATACACTGCTGAGCACATAGATTTGTTTAACTGATGTTTTTACCGAGCTTCGTAGGGTCGCCGGAGTCTGTTCTTGTTTGATAGGACAAAGGCAATTGCTCTACGAGGTTTGGAAACCCAAGCTTCGTAGTGTCGCCTGAGTCTGTTCTTGTTTGATAGGACGAGGGCAATGCTTTTCGGGGTTTGGACTTTTTAAAACAGTTTTCTTAAAAATATGTGTTTAAGTTTTGTATCATTTGGTTGGTTTGTGTTATTGAGTTGAGTTTATCTGTGAGCTTATGATTAGCTGAGATTTGCCTTGATTTGCATATGAGTTGAGATTTATTACTTGGTTGCTGATTATTCCTGCATGAGAGTTGAGATTCAGTTGATCTTGTCATTGCATCCCAGTGGGGATTTCCCGGCTTGTAGCCGATTACCCGGTCAGTGGACCGCCAGTTTGAGCATTTGCATATGATTCGCCCGCACCGTTGTTCTTCACGTACACCAGCGGACCGATCACCCGTAGCGGTGTACTTTACCTGTAAAGTGGTTAGCAGTTGCAACCCGTGACCCTCAGTGGAGGGAATGTCAACCAGGTTGGTGCTAGGTTGGGCAGCCTTGCCTGAGGTCTTGTGAAGGCCAATATGGTAGCTTGTGATTGGGTCTTTGTGTTTTCATTTATTTGATGCATGTGTTGTTAAGTTGCTTTAACATGCTTCTTTGATTCTTTGACCTGGCTTCTAGTTATCTACCTATATATGATTCCATGTGATGCCTTTGATTATAGTTTCATTGTTATATTGCTCATTGTCCTAACTCCTTGATGCCTTGATTATAGTTCCTTAGTTATATTATTTCTGATTGTCCTAACTCAGTGATGCTTTTGATTCTAATTCCTTGGTCATAATTCTACTTGTTTATCCTGCTCTAGTTGTAACCTGCTTTCATCTTGACACCTGATTGTCCTGTTTTAAATTTCTGCTAAAATTATCTCCTATGCTTGTACCCAGATTATGAGTTTTGCTTTCTTTACAGCACCAGTTATATATCTGCTTTACCCTAACCCATGATCTATTACTATCCTCTAGCATTGTATACCAGTAGGTACGATCTGCTATTTCTCGGCTCGTCGTGCCCACTGGGATACACTCCGGTGTGTCTCACACCCTCGGGTGACTGTTTTTCAGGTCGAGCGGGTGTTGAGATGTCGGGACGAGTTGGTGAGATCACGAGGTAGAGCTTGACCCTGGACAGCCGATAGCCCAAGTATTTAGTTATTTGATGTAACAAGGAAAATGTAATGTAATTGAAAAGTTGTTGTAATATCTGTGTTGTAATTAGTGATACGTAGTAAGTACTCTGATTGATTGCCAAGCTAGCCGTGCATATATAGAAAAGGCTCAATCCCCAGTGGGATTGGGACTCTTATATATATGTGGCGGTCTGTTGCGCCCTGGCTGGTTTCAAACTCTGATTTCAAAAAAAAAAAAAAAAAAAAAATTTAGACGCTGATTTTTAAACTCGGGGCGTGACAACATGTTTCTCAATGCTCTTTGTTTTTATGTTTTGTTTTTGAACAAAAGGCTTTTAACGAACAAGTGCATTGAATAAAAAGGGCTTCACGTTCATTCACTCCAAATTAATTTTATTTGGATTATCAACTTGACTCCTTAATCATAATCTTGAAGATACTTCATTATAGGAGTTGTTTAATTGAGCATTGGTCATGTTGACTTTAATTGCATCTTTTCACGCATTTAGAAAACTATTATGCTTTTGACATCATAATATTTCGATGTTGCAATGATCATTTATGTTAATTAATTCATCTTTTAAGTGATCAAAGTCAATTTCTCTCTCAATGATCTCTTGGTATAGTCATTATCTTATTTGACTATTTAGTCGAGTATGAATGCGGGATCAATTTTTGGTTGAATACCTTATATATTAAATAATTGATAGCCAATTGAGGGGGAGTCAAAGAAAAGTAAAATGCTCAAAAGATGTGGAAAGAGTTACATCCCAATGAGGAGTGTGAAAACTACCACCACATAGAGGAAAGAGCTACCACCTCGGTCGTCCGAGTACTGTGTGCAGCTACCACATGAATACCAAGCATGGTTTTGTCAATTTTGATTAACTAAAATGCATGATTGAAATACTTGACTCTGTCAAATTTCAAGGTTGGTATAAGGTAGGATTTTAACGAAAGATGCTCAAAGAGCCACTCTCTTCAACAGATTATCTAGATATATTATCTAACTTATCTGGGATTTCAAACATCTATTGATCTTGGTATTTCATTTTCTTTACCAAATTGATGATTTGATAAAGGCATTACGCATAAGATCATGTTAGATGTGATTGAAGTTGTTCAACTTTAAGGGTTTTAATTTTCATAAATTTTCGTTTCATTTTTGAGTATTTTTGATAGATTTGGTATAATCTATTTCTTGTTGCATGAAACGATGACTTTTGTTTAAAGTTGATGCGCTAAAGTGCTTACATACTCTTTCTGGTTTTTATTTTTCTAAATTATTCTAATGAAAGAAATTTGGATTGAATGACATCTATGTGAATTCATTGTTTTTCAAAGCACTTAAATGGATTTCTTGATGGTATACAAATCGGTATTTGAAAAGATGACAAAATTTGGATTTGTTTCAAGAAATTTTTGCTTTTTGGTTTTGTTGTTCCGGTACCTGCTTCTTAGTACCTGGAAATCCAATCCGGATTAGAAAACCCAATCCGGATCCCGAATCACGAAAATCTCTGTTTTTCACTTGCGTACCGGTACTACCTTTTTAGTACCGGAACTACTTTGCGGATCCGGATCACCCCCTGTTTTTCAATCCGGAATCCGAACGAAGGATTTTCGGTTTTTGCACTGTGTACCGGTACGCGACTTCTTGTACCGGTACGCGATCTGGATTTCTTTATATTCCGGAACTCCAAGGTTTTTAATTCATCTCTCCCATTTCAAAACACTTCCTCTCTCTCTCTAAAACATCTCTAAGGGGTTTTTCATCAAGATCAAGTGATTTGTTGCTTTGATTTGTAAGTTTCTTCATTAATCTTGGTTTCTTTTGTTTCAAAACCCTAGTTTTTAGGTTTTGATGTTTTATTTAGGGATTTTTGAGTAGATCCTTATTCCAATTGAAATCTCTTGTATAAATCACCCCTATTTCATGTTTAGAACATAAATGGTTGCTTTTTATGTAATTAGATTCATGTTTCCATGCTTATATGCTTGAATCTATCATTTGCATGTGTTCTTAACATCGAGAAAATTGAAATTTTAGGGCTTTTGATGTAAATGGATTTTAAATGATGAATCATCAATTGTGACATGTTTAGAATGTTTCTTAGACATGTTTAAGCATTCCTATAAGATCAAATCATAGTGCATTGTGTTGTTTGTAGGAAATGGCATTTTCATGGCTTCTTGCACTAGTGATCTTAATGGCCACTGGAAGTGGACGTGGTCGTGGTTCTGGAAAGAAATAGACTACTAAACGATCACGAGAGGAAGGTTCGACAAGCTCAGATTCTGAAAATTCATCAGAATATGAAGAAGAAACGGTTCAAGGAAAGGGGAAAGCACCTATGGCTCCAAGGAAAAAGAAGGGTGCGGATTCTCCTCCGCGTAGAAGTACCGGTGGACCGGTAATACGCGACCGCTCTCAACGGAGATCTAATGTTGATGAAAGTGAACAGCATGTAAGTGCAAAACGCCGTGCCAGATTTGCAAACCGTACATGCATTGGAGAGCGTCACGTGAATTTCAACGAGCTATGTCGTGAGGTGCCAGACTTTGTGAGGCTTTTGGAACAAAGTAAAATTCGGCCACTTGGCAGAGTCCAACCAAAGATGGGTTTTTGTGTTGAGATCATCAGGGAATTCTATATGAGAGCTAACATACTCCAAAAGGACCATGACACAGGGGCTTTCATTATTGAAACAACAGTTAGAGGCGTCAAGTTTGACATTACTCCAGCAATAATTGGGGCAAACCTTGGGCTAGCTGTTGATACTTCTGGTCTTTACTACACAGATGGTGATTTCCAGCATGACACCCATTGGGACACTGTAGTGGATTCAATTTGCAAGTCAGGGACACACACAAATAGGTCATATGTTGAATCAAAGGACCTAAAACCAGAATATCACATTTTGTCCTTAATCGTCTGCTACAACTTATTGCCTACAATGGGGACCAAAAGGATTCGATGGGATCGATTGCTACTTCTCTTTTTCCTTGGTCACCCGGAAAGTGCAAATGGGATCAACATCAACATTCCATTCTTAATTTGGCAGCAAATGGTACATGTTATTGAGGGATCAAGGCAACGTGACCTTCTACCGTATCCAATCTTGATTACTCGTATTCTGGAAGACCACGGTGTTGACATTTCTTGTACCAAGTTTGACTACGGCTTAGGCTCAATCGATGGAATCATGTTAGCCAAGTCAGTTAGCACTTTGAAGACATTTGGACACACAAAGGGCTAGGCAAGTGAAGCAACTACGAGCGCACCGCCTCGCCAAGAATCTCCTGAACCAGAAGAAGTGGTAACTCTTCAGACTTTGCAGAAAAAGATGGAGCAAGGTTTCAAGAAAATCGAGGATGGTTTAAAGAAGATATTCGAAATCCTTGGGTGCAAACACGACGATGTGGTCACTGGAGCAACTGCACCGAGTACATCTCATGGACCTACATCACATGAGGACGATGATGATTCAGATCAGGATGAGTGATTTCTTTGCCTTCTTGTTTTTGGTTTTTAGTTTCTTCTCACTTTATGATGAACAAGAACTCTAATGGGCATGTAACTATGAACGTATCCTTCTAGTATGTTTCTCTTTGTCTATTTTGACTATTTGACAATTTGTGACAAAAAGGGGGAGAACAGAAAATATTGATTGAATCACAAAGGAGGAGAACATAGATGCTCAAGACAGGGGAAGAACATGGAGAACATGTTGGAGATGCTCAAGATAGGGGGAAATAAAGAAAAGATTGAAAGAGCCACAAAACAAAAGAACCAAATGGAAGACGAATCAAATGAAGGATTTTAATTTCTAACGACTAACATTTGATTTTGTTTGGAGTTTTGTTTTGCAGGAATTACATCACTTTAAGACTCCAAGTCCTAAGTCATAGAGTATGTTCTAGGACTGTTTGGTTCAAATGTAATTTTGTATTTATTGGATCTTTCACGCAAAGAAAATCAATGTTTTGGTGATAACATTGAATTTCACGATCAAGCTTCAGGAGGATCTAACTGTCGAAGAGACGCCGGTGCGGATCCTGGCGCGAGAAGACAAGAAACTGCGAAACCGGACCATCCCCTACGTGAAGGTCCAATGGAGCAACCACGAGGAACGTGAGGCGACGTGGGAGCTGGAATCGAAAATGCGGGAGTGTTTTCCCGAGCTGTTTAGTGAGGGCTGTATTTAAGTTTCGGGGACGAAACTTTTTATAAAGTTTGAGTGGTGTAATGACACGGTATTTTGTAATATTTAACCCTCCTTCTATTTTAGTGTTCTTTTAGTATCCCGGGAATATTACTTTTGGTTAGTCGGTCGGTGTGTGTGGCACTTGTATTTTTCTGCGGAAGAGCGCGAAAAATGAAGACCGACGATGCGATCGGATCGGAAATCCGATGTCGGGAACCCCCGGAACGGGATTTTTAGTGATGCGGTGATTAGTCGTCCATCGAAATTCGTGCAAAATATCTTGCACCCGTTTGTGGATAATGGGGGGTTATCTCGTGTGGATAATTAATTAATTAAGCTAATTAATTAATTATCCGGTGATGGGGAAATTAGATTTTTCTCTACGTACGATTTGAAAAATAACAGAAATTGGGAAAATTAAATATTAAGATAATTGGATAATATAAGTATTTTCCCCTCGTTAAGAAAAGAGAATTCTAAACACTAGCCGTAAGGAAAAAGAATTCTAAACCCTAGCCGTAAGAGCGGAGAGAAAAGAAAGAAAAGAAGAAGGGCGAAACCCTAATCGGAAGAAAAGAAGGAATAAGCGGAGGAACCCGATCGCCCGTTTTACGTGCCGGAGATCGGAGAACGAGACGCCATCGTCTACGGGGAGCGGATCCGGATCTCCGACGACGCGAGGACCAAGATCGGTTCTTTATTTTCCGATTAAGTGAGGTTAGTGGTTGTAGATCCTTTCGTAGAATTTAATCGGGGGTTTTTCGTGTTCTTGTAAGGTCGTACATCGTGAATTTTCGTCGGGTTTTGATCCGTGTCTTTCTTGTTCTTGATTGGGGGTGATCGGTGTTTTTTTTATCGAATTTAACCGATGGTTTTTAATCGGTTTCTTTTTGGCGGACCTCCGATCGACGTGTTGGTTGTTCGTCGGTCGTCGGTTTAGCCGTTAGAATTACCGAGAATTTTTCGGGAATTTTTGGGGCGACTTCGTCGGAACATAGTGGGTTAACGGGAGGCCGACGCTGCCGTTGTTAAACGGGAGGCCGACGCCGTCGTTACCATGTTCGCGGGGTCGTCGCCAGGATCCCACGGGAGCGAAAACGGAGAAGAAATCGCGAACGGAGCGAAAACGGCGAAGAAAATCGCGAAAAATAGGGTTACTGTTGCTTGTCCGTACGGCGCGGTCCACGGGTCCAGGCGTGCACCCGGTGCACGCCCACAGCGTCGGAAGCACAAGACCCGGCGCACGGTTTCGTGCGCCGGCCCGGCCCGCACCGCATGGTGCACGCCTTCTGCGTGCACCCGTGCGCGCCGCGGCGCTCCGCGGCCGTTAACCCGGCGCGCAAGCGCTGTGCGCGGCCCGGCCCGCACCGCATGGTGCACGCCTTCTGTGTGCACCCGGTGCGCGCCGCGGCGCTCTGCGGCCGTGAACCCGGTGCGCGCAAGAGCTGTGCGCGGCCCGGCCCATCCCGCTTGGTGCACGTCTCCTGGGTGAGCCGGGTCTGCGCCGCCGCCTTCACTGTGCGATGAGCCCGGTCCACGGTTGCCCCCGTGCACCATCCGACAGCCCGGAGTTCTTTTGCTCCGTTTTTGCTCGTTTTTCCACCGTTTTGAGCGCCGTTTTCGCCGTTGGGATCGTTATTTCCGTGGCTTTCTTGTCATGGCCACCTGGGACCTTCTTGGTCACTATTTTTATTATGTTGGGTGCCGTTTTCGCCGACGCCCCGCGCCTCGACGAAATTGTCGGGGGCGCGCCGTCGGGACTCTTTTCTCATCGGTTTTGCCGTCGGGGCCTTCCTAGTTTAACCTTTGATGCCCCGAGTGGGCTATCAGTTGAGGAATGGGTTTTGTGGGTTTCCGTTAGCGGTTTTGGGTTCTGACGGAGTCCGCGATGAAGTAGTCGCGGTCCGGTTGTTGTTAGTCTTCAATGTTATCGGTTTTACTCGATGGTCTTGATTTGTTGGTTTTCGATTGACGTCGCGGTCCTCTAGGTATGATGATTTTGGCTTTGTGGGTTTATTGTATCAGTGGTTGGGGCCACTGATTTTTCCTGACTAGGGTAATGTGTTGATTGGTGCTTTTGGATATTCTAGTAGGCCGCGAGGAGTTCCGTTTTGCTTAGGACGGACGCGGGCGCAGTCGGTTATCTTCAACCAGGTGGGTCCTTTGCATCAAGTGCTGTAAGTGCATTGAGTGCAACATATCACTAAAATGTTTATTGCTAACCGGTTAATAAAGTAGATGACAGATGCTAATGTTTTAACCCTTCGCTTTATGTAATGATTAATTTACGCCGATCTCGGCATCCTTTTTGAATGCTGCACGTACACCGGCGGAATAGGCCCCCGCAATGGTGTACTTTTCCGGAGAAGTGGTCTATATGACCCGTGTGCCCCACGTGTGTTGTTTGGGGACCTTATCACGATGGCCAAACGTGTCGCCCATGCATCGTGAGAGGGTTAGAGCTTCAATTGTCACGTGGGGAGATCATCGATCTACCCTGACGGGACGTGTCACGTGGGGAGATCATCGATCTACCCTGACGGGACGGTGGTAACTAAAGTAAACAAAGTAATTAAAGTAAGTTTCAGGGCGAAGGATAGCGAAGGTTTCGGTGCGGCGTAACTCTTTCTAAACTCTTGATTATTATTGTTAAGCATCTACTTTATTTGTCACTGACTTTACCCACTCCGTGACAGGTCCATCTAAGTAAGTACGGTGGGACGGTGGTGAGGCATCGCGGACTTTAGGTTGGGCCGTATGAGGCCTTATGATCAAACTGTTATACGGTTATCTCTCTCTTTTCTCTTTTTGGTTATTTTCTGTGGATATGTGGATCATGCTGGATATGTGGACATGTATTTTTAAATGTTTAGTTATGGTTATGTTTCATGTCAACTGTGCGGCCGTTTTACGATGAAAAAGAATTTCGAAAACACTTTTCAAAAATAGGGTGTCGTGTGGGCACCACTTTGAAAACCCTGGGGATTTATCCTTTCAAAACAATGTAGCCGCCTGCATGTGAATGTTAGATGTTTTAAAAACTTGGGTGTCGAGTGGACACTGTTTGCGAACTCCTAGGTTCTTTCAATGTTAATACTTGTTGTACTTATTCTCTGTGACTGTGTGATCAATGCCGTGTAATGTGATTCATGTAAAAGTAGTTGAGACGCCGTGCATATACAAAGGAGACTCTGTCCGTGTACAGGGTGAATTTGTATATGTGGCGAGGTTGTCGATTATCTGATTTCAAAAAAAAAAAATATATATATATACACGTTTTCCGCTTATCCTGAGACCTCCGGGGCGTGACAACCACCCTATTGACTGCGTGATCCCTCTCTTCTCTATATAAGAACTCCTCCTCCTTCTCTCTTATCTCTGGGAACCAGAGAAGGAACGAAAGAAATTAAGAAAGAAAGAATGAGAGGGAGAAAGGGAGAAGGAAGGAGATGAAGAGTGAGAGAGAGAGTTGGCTATGGATTCTTAATGGGTTTTTCTTCGCGCCGAATGTCACGCCCCGAGGGTTTTTCGGCTAAGCGGAAAACGTGGACTATTTAAAATTTTTCTTTTGTAGTGTCCCCCGGTGCGCGCCAGACCCGCCACACGTGTAAATTCCTCGACCCCGTGAGCGGAGTCTTCTTTGCACGTGCACGGCGTTTCCAATCATGCTATGCACGCCAGTCCGTACATGATCTCGAACACACTTTAACCACAATCATCATACCCAACAGTAAGAGGGAGTAAAATAACTACTAAACACGACCGTCGATATTTAGAAAGGATAAATCCATGGGTTTTCAAATCGGTGCCTACACGACACCTGTTATTTTCAAAAGTTGTTTTCGCAAATGTTTCTTTATTCGAAAATAGGCCGAAACTAATAAGCATGTAAGTAAAGACGGTCACCATGGTAGTTTAAACATTCACATCACAGCACAATCAAACCCACTCACACACAACTAAAAGCTAAGGAAATAACACAACTAAAACCTAACAGTGTCACTCATAGAACTGCTAATCAAGAATGCGACTCGTCCATGAGACCCGTCCTCACCATCGTCCCAAGCCCGCGCCCGACCAAACCTGTCACAGTGTGGGGAGTCAGTGACCGAAAGAGTAAGTAACAGTTGAAAACATGTTAAAGATAATAACAGAGCTATGATTAAACAAACCGACGCCACCGGGCATCCCCCTCAATCCCCCTCGTGAGTCCACGGAAGTTCCCTGTTTCAACAAACTCGGTGCAACATGTGCCCCGCTCATATCCAGGTAGCACCAACCCCTCCCCGGCGCTCGTGCGGCCCCTGAGCTACCGTGAGGGGTCCCCACTTGCCTCACCTTGCGGGGTACACGGACCAACATGCCATCTTTTCGGAAAAATACACCATTGCGGTGGCCAAACCGCTGGTGTGCGTGTAAGTACCGTGAGCAACAAGATCGGTGTGTGAAGAATAAAGATGCAGTATTCCAACATCACAGTTGTTACGGAATTTGAGTTGGCGTATTTCGTGAATATATTAAGTCTTGAAGATTGAAGATGAAGAAACTTTGGATCATATACCTCAATCTCAAGAAAGAAGAATTCAAAAGGATCAGGTACGTTTAACTAAATAATTTTGATGATCCGAATACTTTTTATAGTGTAGAAACACTTGGAAGAGGTTTTAATTGCTTATTCATCAAAAACTGGACATGGGACATGTTCAGGATCCGGATCGTGGCTTTCAATCCGGATCCCGAAAGGTGTTTGTTTCATACATTGCTGCAATCCGGATCACAGCTTGTGCAATCCGGATCCCGAATGGGGTGTTTTGTGAAAATGTATGAACGATCCGGATCGGGGATTATGATCCGGATCCCGAACAGGCTATTTTCTGGAAACCGCATTTTGTGCTTCTGCAATCCGGATCGTGGCTTTGCAATCCGGATCGCCGTCGGTAAAACTTTCCAGAAAAGTTTGTTTTTGATCCGAATATTCTTCCTAGGGTTTCTAACCTATAAATAGCCCTTCTATTTCATTTCTAGGGCATCGAAAAATAGATCCGATTTTCGGCCATTTGAGAAAACCTAGCCGAAAAGAAAAAATCCACATATATAGAGAAGAACGGAAGTCATTAGATCTATTCAATGGTTCTTCATCTATATTGATTAGTTTGATTCTAGGTTTTCATACTCATATCTTGAGTTGAATCAAACTAATGAATACTTAGATGGTATTTCCGATCTACTCTTGATCTAAGTATTCGGCGGATCATCACCACCCAAACAAACAACGATTTATCCCAAAATCGGCGCGTGGACTCGCGTGGCCTTGTGGATTCAAGGTGCTACCGCTCTCGTGGATTCGGAGCGAGGTGCGTTCGTGGATTCGAAGCGTACCATTGGGTGAAGACCGTGGATTCGGTTGGACGTCGTGGACTCGACGTTGGACGCTGTGGATTCAGCGTTGGGCGCGGATCGTGGATTCGAGAAGCGTCGTGGAGCGAGCGGAGAAGATCGACTAGGGGCGTATGGTAAAAGGTTGAGTCGTCTGTGAGTACGTTATATCACCTTGTACGTGTGTTAACTCTAGTGGATTTCGCCGTGTTATCGGTCCCGTGGTTTTTTACTCCGGTTTGGAGTTTTTCCACGTAAAAATCTTGTGTGTTCTTTTATTTTTCCGCATTGGGTTTTATCGCACAATGATTTTTTGAGTGTTTATTGTTTACACCTATTCACCCCCCTCTAGGTGTTTTTTCCCCTATTTAGATCCTTATTAACCTAAACCCAACAAGTGGTATCAGAGCGGGAATAGGGTTGTAAACAATGGTTGAAGGTGGAAACATCAATCGACCCCCTTTCTTTGATGGAACAAATTATGCGTACTGGAAAGTACGGATGAAAGCTTTCTTAATTTCCATCGACGAAAGGGTGTGGCAATCAATTGAATTAGGATGGTCTAATCCAACTGAAATTTTAGATGATGTTCGCACCTTAAAACCTAGGTCGAAATGGACCAAGGAAGAGATAGACTTATCTTCTTACAATGGCAAAGGGATTAATGCTCTATTTAATGCTTTGTCACAAACTGAGTTCTCTCGCGTCTCGGCATGTGAGACTGCGAAAGAAATCTGGGATGTTCTTCAAGTTACGCATGAGGGAACTAACTTAGTGAAGATTCAGAAACTGCAAATGCTCACGAGCAAGTTTGACTCTATCTCTATGGCAGAGAATGAATCTTTCACTGACTATTACACACGATTGCAAGACATCGTGAACTCATGTGCTAACTTGGGAGAGAAGATTCCAGAATTTAAAGTTGTAAGAAAAATTCTAAGAACTCTTCCTGAACGATTTCGCCCGAAGGTTGCAGCCATTGAAACAATTAAACACCCGGACGAAATGCGTGTAGAAGAATTAGTAGGTGCTTTACAAACTTATGAAATGACTTTTCCTACTAACTATTCTTCTGGAAAGGCATCCTCTTCTAAGTCTTCAGGTTACGCATTGAAATCAACTAAAGAAGAAGACGCGGATTCATCCTCCTCGGACGACGACGAGAACATTTCTATGGAGGACTTTGAGAAGCAGCTCGCTCTCTTGACAAGGAAGTTTCGCCGCAACTTTCGAAGGGGAAATCCAAGCAAAACTTCATCCTTCGGAAAGTCCAAGAAAGGCAAGGGTTCTTCAAGCCACAAGTCAAGAAAGCAAGAGAACTTCTCAAAGGATAAGAAAAGTTCTGAGGGACAAGTTCAGTGTTTCAAATGTCGAGGCTACGGCCACATTTCAACGGAGTGTCCCAACAAGAATCCGGCTAAGAAGAAGGCGATGCAAGTTGTTACTTGGGATGACAACTCCACGTCAAATGAGTCATCCTCAAGTGATGAAGAAGACAACGCGACAGCTTTCCACGCGTCCACCAAACCTTCATCCTTCATGTGCTTAATGGCAAGTACATCCGATTCACTGTCCAACTCCACTGTGGAAAAGATTGCAACGGACGATGAATCAGATGATTCGGAAGGTGAAGATTTTGCTTAGCCTACCATAAACTTTTGAGGGATTCAAAGAAACTGGCTAAGCAAAACAAGGGGTTGAAAGCGAGATTGCAGGATCTTGAAGATGAAGTAAAAAGAGTAACCTCTATCTCAACCGATCTTGAAGTGGAAAGGGACAATCTGATTAAAACAAATGTTTCCCTTCAAGAGTCCAATGAGCAATTCGAGAAGAATTATATGGATATGGTGAACAAAGCGAATTACTTCTTGAAGCTCTACGGCGAGGCCCGACAGGAAAAATTGGAAATGACAGAGACCATACGCCAACTGAAGGATGACTTACAGAGATTCTCTTCTGGAAGGAGTAAGTTGGACAGACTTCTTGGTCTCGGTCAAAGAAACAAGTTCGGCCTCGGATACACTCAAACTGGAGACATTCCAAGTTCGAGTGGTACAGTATTTGTGCCTCAGTCGGTATCTCCTCCTCCGACACCGGTGTTCACGACAAGCAACGACAACGAACCTACTACATCTTCTTCGGAATCGACAAGAGTGAAGGTATGTTTTCGTTGTGGCATTTCAGGGCACATAAGAAGAAACTGCAAGATGGGAGCCAAACGCACACCTCAAGCACATCTTGCAATGACTACCAAAAGGGCTATTCCTCGGAAAACAACTCCAATCAAATTGACGGAAAAGAGCCTTGGTAGTACATCTCTCAAGACGACATCATCAAGGAGCAGCAATTCTTCAAGCAAGACGCTCTCACCTAGGAAATCAACTTCACGACCATTACCGACGCACTTCAAAAAGGTTTGGGTGCGCAAAGGTGAGATCTTTCCCTGTCTTGCTACCAATGTTTCTTTGCATGCATATGATAGTTCGTCTTGGTACCTGGATAGCGGGTGTTCCCGTCATATGACCGGCGATAAAAACTGTTTTCAAACTTTTGAGAAAAACTCCGGAGGACTTGTTGTTTTCGGAGATGGTCGGTCTTCCAAAATTGTTGGAAAGGGAACGGTAGCTATTCCAGATGGCCCGGTTCTAGATAATGTATTATTTGTTCATGGCCTTAAGACTAACCTCATAAGCATAAGTCAACTGTGTGATAGTGGTTATTCAGTTAATTTTTCATCTGATAAATGCACTGTAACTGACATGAACCATGCTTTCTTTTTAAAGGGGGTTAGATCAGAAAACAACTGTTATGTAGTTCCTTCTAAGATTTCTGAAAAATGTAACCTAGCATCTTTGAAAAATGAAACACTTTGGCATGAAAGGCTAGGTCACATAAACTTTAAGGAACTTGCTAGAATTTCAAATAAAGATGTGGTCAAGGGGGTTCCAAAACTTTCTTTTGAACAAAACCTTGTGTGTGGCGGTTGCCAAAAGGGAAAACAGTCTAGGACTGCACACAAGAATTTGAACCACATAGGTACAAAACGGCCTTTGGAACTTTTGCATATGGACTTAATGGGGCCAACTCGTCAACCATCTTTGGGAGGTAAATGGTATATTTTCTTGTTGGTTGATGATTTTTCTAGATATACTTGGGTAGCTTTCTTAAAAGAAAAAGCTGATACCTTTGATTCTTTTCTCGAAATCTGCAATCGTATTATGATAGAAAAGAATGATAGGATTACTCGAGTTAGGAGTGATAGAGGTGGGGAATTCATAAATTCCAAATTCATTGATTTTTGCACTTCTAATGGCATTAAACATGAATTCTCCGCACCTTACACACCTCAACAAAATGGTGTAGTCGAGCGCAAAAACAGGGTCGTACAGGAAATGGCACGTGTTATGCTTCACAGCCGGAACTTACCTTTTATTTTTGGGCTGAAGCGGTGAACACTGCTGTTTATGTTATCAATCGCGTGTATTTGCGCCCGGGGACTTTGAATACACCATATGAACTTTGGTTTTGTAGAAAACCTAACATCAAATATTTTCGCATCTTTGGGAGTCGGTGTTTTATTTTACGTGATCGTGAGAATCTTGGAAAATTTGACTCTCGAAGTGACGAAGGGATTTTCTTAGGTTATTCTACAAACAGCAGAGCATATCGAGTTTTTAACTTAGAATCTAAGACGATCGTAGAATCGATAAATGTTAAGGTAGATGAAGCTTTTCATTTTGAATCTGAAAAATCTACCCTCGATATCTCTCTTGATGATGATACACCTGCTAATGCATCTTCTTCTAACAATTCTTTCGATAATAATGTTGATGCATCTAACGGTTCTTCAAGCTTATCTGATGTGCAGGAATCATCTCGTGTACCTCCGCCTACTCCTCTACCTCAAACGTTACGCATCTCCAAGGATCACCCTGAATCGAACATAATTGGAGATCCACAAGAAGGAGTTAGAACACGGAGACAATTGGTTTGCGGATTTGCATGCTATGTATCTCAAATCGAACCAAGGAATGTTGATGAAGCTCTCCAAGATGATTACTGGATTAAAGCAATGCAGGAAGAGCTCCATCAATTCGAGCGAAACAAAGTCTGGGAACTGACGAAGCCTCCGAAGCAACACAATGTGATAGGTACCAAATGGATCTTCAAGAACAAGAAAAACGAAGAAGGTACTATCATCAGGAACAAAGCAAGGTTAGTTGCTCAAGGCTATTCTCAAGTAGAAGGTATAGACTTTGATGAAACCTTCGCCCCTGTAGCTAGACTCGAGTCCATTCGTATACTGTTTGCGATCGCTTGTCATTTCAAAATCAGATTATTTCAAATGGACGTTAAGAGCGCCTTTTTAAATGGATTTTTAAATGAGGAAGTTTATGTAGCTCAACCGAAAGGTTTTGTGGATCATAAACTACCTAACCATGTTTTTCGTTGAAAAAGGCTCTTTACGGTCTGAAACAAGCACCGCGAGCATGGTACGAAAGGTTGACAAAGCACCTTTTGGAAAAGGGCTACACTCGAGGGGGAGCTGACAGGACTCTCTTTGTGAAGCATTATCAAAACAATTTCATAGTTGCTCAAATCTATGTCGATGACATTGTTTTTGGAGCAACGAGAGATAATGATGCTTCTAAATTCGCGGAGACCATGGAAAGCGAATTTGAGATGTCCATGATGGGCGAGTTGAATTATTTTCTTGGATTACAAGTTAAACAAAACGATGAAGGAATTCACTTGTGTCAATCCAAGTATGCACTGGAGTTGGTCAAAAAGTTTGATCTTGAAAATTCTAAGGATTTTCCGACTCCAATGGGAACTAGCCATAAGGGACTTGGAAGTGAATCACAAAGTGAGAATGTAGACGAGAAACTGTACCGCAGTATGATTGGAAGTCTACTATATCTCACGGCTAGTCGCCCGGATATATCCTTCAGTGTTGGGATTTGTGCGAGATATCAATCAGCACCGAAGGAGGTTCACCTGAAAGCGGTGAAACGGATCATCCGGTATATCAAAGGTACAATCAATTTCGGAATTTGGTATCCTATGGGAACGACTTTGGATATTGTTGGATACTCAGATGCCGATTGGGCTGGATCGGTGGATGACCGGAAAAGCACGAGTGGTGCATGCTTCTATCTTGGCCACTGCCTTGTTGCATGGCACAGTAAAAACAGAATTGCATAGCACTCTCGACTGCCGAAGCGGAGTACATTTCTGCAGGAAGTTGTTCAACCCAATTGATTTGGATGAAGAGCGTGTTGAGCGATTTCCGGATTTCAACATCTTCGGTAACCATTTTATGTGACAACACTAGTGCTATTAACATTTCTAAAAACCCTGTGTTGCACTCTAGAACAAAACATATTGAACTTAGATATCATTTTCTTAGAGAGCTAGTTGAATCAAACATTCTTCAACTGTCATATATTTCAACTGAGGATCAATTAGCCGACATCTTAACAAAACCTTTGGATCAAAAACGTTTTATTCACTTGCGTAAAGCAATTGGCATGCTTTCCTTGAAATAAACTCTTTTGAAACCTTTGCTTAGATTAGGTTTTGTTTTTGTTTTTGTTTTGTTCTTTATCTATGTTCTGTACATAGCACACTAATTGAGCATAAATCATAATTGACTTTAATTGCATCCTTTTATGCATTTAGAAATTTATTATGTTTTTGATGTCATAATGTTTCAATGTTGCAATGATCATTTACGTTAATTAAACCATCTTCTAAGTGATCAAAGTCAATTTCTCTCTCAATGATCTCTTGGTATAGTCATTATCATATTTGATTGCTTAGTCGAGTATGAATTCGAGATCAATGGTTTGGTTGAATACCTTATATATTAAATAATTGATAGCCAATTGAGGGGGAGTCAATGAAATGTGAAATGCTCAAAAGATGTGGAAAGAGTTACATCCCAATGAGGAGTGTGAAAACTACCACCACATGGAGAAAATGAAAGAAAAAGATACTCCATGAATGAAAAGCAAATTTTTGTTTGAAAAATTGTTGATAAAACTCATATTGAAATACTTGACTCAGTCGTATTTCATGGTTGGTATAAGGTGGGATTTTTGATTTAAGATGCTCAAAGAGCCACTCCTTCAACAGATTGTCTAGATATATTATCTAACTTATCTGGGATTTCAAACATCTATTGATCTTGGTATTTCATTTTCTTTACTAAAATTGATGATTTGATAAAGGCATTACACATAAGATCAAGATAGATGTAATTGAAGTTGTTCAACTTTAAGTGTTTTAACTTTCGTAAATTTTCGTTTCATTTTTGGATATTTTTGATAGATTTCTCATAATCTATTTCTTGTTGTGTGAAACGATGCCATTTGTTTAAAGTTGACATGGTAATGTGCTTACATACTTTTTCTGGATTTTAGTGTATTTTTCTAACTTTTTCTGAAGAAAAAGGTGTAGCCGATCCGGATCGGGTCAAGTGATCCGGATCCCGAACGCAGGATTTTTCCTGCGAGTGGCCGATCCGGATCACATTCTCGGCCGATCCGGATCGCGGCTAGGGTTTTATATAGAAACATCCAGATTTTTGATTTCTTTACCCTAATCTCTGGTTTTCAAGTCTCTAGAGCTTCTCTCTCTAGATCTCTTGCTGTTTGAAGCCTCAAAACTCAAAGTTCTTCGGATTCAAGTAAGTTTTATTGATCAAAACTCGGTTTTTACAGTTTTTATCAAACGTGAGTTGAAATCTTGGATCTTTTTCGTTTGTGAATGGTTTTTGATCAAATTTCTTTTGAAATAAGAACTCTGGATCAATTAGTTTTACTTTTATGCTGGGATTTCATCTGGTTAACGAGTTTTTAGGCTTCGATTTCTAAAAATTCGGTTTTAGGGCATAAAAGAGGAATTTTTGTAAATCATGAAATTGATCTATTTTTGAAATTCTTTTTGGAAAACTAATTTGATTCTTGGCTTCTCTATATGATTATGATTGTCTAGGTACAATGTGTTAAGATTTTTCAAAATTGACAATCTTTCATATGTTCTTGAGTTGGTTGCACAGGACACTTTTCGAAACTCAAAGCACTGGGTTCAATGGCACTTTCCTTGTTAGTTCTGTTACTGGTTTCGATGGTGCTCACTAGAGCAACTAATAAGTTGAAAAGGGCCAAGAAACTCCAAAGAAAAGGAGAAGTCGATGTTATAAGTGACACAGAACTTGAAGAAAACCCGGATGAAGTACACTGGGATATGTTGACGGATGATGATGATGAGGTCTTGCCTACTGACTTAAAGCAAAAAGGAAAAGCACCATTGAACTCTGCGAAAGCACCAATGTCTGCTCCAACTATCTCCATAAAACGGAAACGAATTACTCGACGTTTTGGACTAAGACAAGACACTAATGTGGATTCACCAATAGCCCCTGATTCTCCGCCACGTGTCGAAGAAGTAGTCATTAATGTTGATCGTCTTAGAGCGTTTGCACATCGCGAATGCATTGGAGAAAGGCACGTAAACATTGAGGCCCTACGAGGTCACTGCCCTGAATTTGGTGTTTTGATTGAACAAGCGAATCTCATTCAAGTGTGTCGCTTCCCAGAAACTCTCGGCTACTGCCTGCACCATGTGAGAACATTCTATACCAATGCACGACATCTTCGAGAGTTTGAGAATGGTCCTATGGAGTTCTACACGAATATCGGAGGGACACGGTTTAAGATTACTCCACACTTGATTGGCGAAGTTTTGGGAATGGAAGCCAGCAAAACAGGAGTTCACTATTTGAAGGGGGTAAATTTGACAAACACTTTATGGCAAAAAGTTATCCAGGGAATTTGTCTCGAGGGCACACAATCAACCGGAAAATCTGTTCGATCTAAAGAACTTCGTCTGGAATATCGCTTCTTAAACTTCATCACATGCTACAATATACTTCCAAATATGCAGACGAAGGTTGTGAGATGGGAACGATTGTTGTTTCTGTATCTCATAGGACATCCTTCCGAGGCAACGGCACTGAATATCAACATTCCGTACATCATCTGGAATAGAATGGCGAGATATGTTGAGCATCCTCATCCTACTGAAAGGATTCCATTTCCGCTGATCATAATGAGGATTCTAAAGAAATTTCAAGTTGTCATCACATCTACAACTTATCATCAATGTCTGAACATGATTGATGAGTCGACAATTGTAAAATCCCTTCACACATTGCCACATGTTACTCAAGGTTCTGCATCTGGAACGAAGCCTGGTACAAGCACGGCTGCATCTCCGTCTCGACAAGAAACTGGCGATGATAATGAAGCATCATTGGCCTCGATCTTCAAGTTGCAACAACAATTAACTGTCAAGAAAGAACGGATTTTGAAGGAACAACAACGAATGGCAAATGAGCTTGAGATCACCACAGCAGCTCACATTTCCATCACGAAGAAGTTAAATTCAATGAACAAGCGAATGACAAAGATGTTCTACAAGATGGGTTGCACAAGTTCGGATGACACTAATTCTGACGACTGATCATTTTTGACTAATTCTCTTTTCTTTTCCTCTTGTGCAGGATTTTTAGTCTAATTGATTCTTTTAGATTAGTTCTCAGTTTGTGCATATTTTTAGAACTTTATGTCTTTATTTACTCTCCTTACATATTGTAGCTTTGGCTACGTTTTGGCTTGTTTTGTGACAAAAAGGGGGAGAGAGTTAGCGAAAACAATGAACAATGATTGTGAATATCGATGATATCAAGGTAAGTATGAATCTCAACTCAACTTTGGTTTTTCTTTTGTGATTTGTGGCATGCTTCTATACTAACTATTTGACTAACTATTTGGGCATGTAATATGACTAACAAGTTGATGTTGGACTAACATACTTTGACATTTGGTTTTCAACTGCTTAGAAGATATGTTGGTTTTAATTATGGTTCTCTTACATATCTGATATTTTCAAATGTCATGATGAGAAAAACTCTATCTCTGTATCTGGTTTTGAATGTTTCAATTCTTGAGGTATCTAACGATTTCTTTTGTCAAGAATGTTTTCTGTGTGCAGAGATAACAGATGTCTAAGTCTAGAGTCTGTCTTAGGAGTTTATCTCATGTATTTAATTCCTGGAACTCTTTTGTAAATTTTTGTTGTATGGTGATAGCAACAAAAATATCCTTTTTGAATTTTCTTTGTGGATTTGTGTTTTGTCACGAAACCGCCAAAGGGGGAGATTGTTACGGAATTTGAGTTGGCGTATTTCGTGAATATATTAAGTCTTGAAGATTGAAGATGAAGAAACTTTGGATCATATACCTCAATCTCAAGAAAGAAGAATTCAAAAGGATCAGGTACGTTTAACTAAATAATTTTGATGATCCGAATACTTCTTATAGTGTAGAAACACTTGGAAGAGGTTTTGATTGCTTATTCATCAAAAACTGGACATGGGACATGTTCAGGATCCGGATCGTGGCTTTCAATCCGGATCCCGAAAGGTGTTTGTTTCATACATTGCTGCAATCCGGATCACAGCTTGTGCAATCCGGATCCCGAATGGGGTGTTTTGTGAAAATGTATGAACGATCCGGATCGGGGATTATGATCCGGATCCCGAACAGGCTATTTTCTGGAAACCGCATTTTGTGCTTCTGCAATCCGGATCGTGGCTTTGCAATCCGGATCGCCGTCGGTAAAACTTTCCAGAAAAGTTTGTTTTTGATCCGAATATTCTTCCTAGGGTTTCTAACCTATATATAGCCCTTCTATTTCATCTCTAGGGCATCGAAAAAGAGATCCGATTTTCGGCCATTTGAGAAAACCTAGCCGAAAAGAAAAAATCCACATATATAGAGAAGAACGGAAGTCATTAGATCTATTCAATGGTTCTTCATCTATATTGATTAGTTTGATTCTAGGTTTTTCATACTCATATCTTGAGTTGAATCAAACTAATGAATACTTAGATGGTATTTCCGATCTACTCTTGATCTAAGTATTCGGCGGATCATCACCACCCAAACAAACAACGATTTATCCCAAAATCGGCGCGTGGACTCGCGTGGCCTTGTGGATTCAAGGTGTGGTGACCCGGATCCTTGCAGGGCTTCTACAGTGTGACCGGCAGCTTCGGGAGGCCTACGGGGCATGTCGGCGGTGTTCGCGTGCCAATTTGGATTCAAGTGATGGATTCGGGGCTTAAATAGATCACGTGGATAACCGGAAGACCCCGTTGGATGTTTAGAAGAGTTTTCGCGCAAATCGGATATCAAATTTGGACTCGGCGCGAAATTCGGAATGGAAATACCTTTCCGGGAGCCTCCGGCAAATTTTAGGATTGGAATTTGGCAAAACGGACGCCGTATTTGGATTCAGCGCGCGAAAACGGTCAAGATGGGCTATTTACTTGGATTTTTCGGAGCTTGCTACAGTACTTTTACTGTTCACGGCCGGAACAGTGCTTTCCGGCGATCGCCGGCGCCGGCGGCGGCGGCGGGCAGCACCGGCGGGCGGCGGAACGGCCTCGGGCAGGCGGAGCAACGGCGGCGCGCGGCGCGGGCAGGGCGCGGGCAGCGCGCAGGGCCGCGGGCAGGCGCGCGGTCCACGGCGGCGGCCGTGCACTGAGGCGGTGCCACGTGGCAGTTTTTGGTTGGTTGGCTCACAGCACTTGGTCCATGGAGTAATTTTGGTGCATGGTGCACCGGCCGTGACACGTGGCAGGTTTTTGTTGGTCGGTTCACTGCGCGCGGTCCACGGAGTTTTTAGGGTGCACGGTGGACCGACGGACACGTGGCAGCATTTGATTGGCTCGGTGTTGTGCTCCCGGTCTACGCAACGGGTGGAGCAGGTGCCGTACGCGACGTGCGGGCGGGAGCAGCGTGCGCGGTGCACGGGCGGTGCACGGTCGTTGGGGCCACGTGTCGCGCCACCATTGGTGGGCTCACGTGCACCGGGCGCAGCGAAAGGTTTTTCCTGGTTTTTTTCCCTTAAGTGCATCCGAGGGCTCTTCAAATGGGGATTTCGACCCCTTCGAGGCCTCAGCTCGAAGGGGAGATTAGAGGATGATTTCTTCCCCATGAAGTGAGGATCAATCCTACCAAGTTTCAGATTTTCGGGTGGCACGGATTTCGAGATCTCGATTTTACGGCGCGGCGCGACGTTGCGTTTTCTGTGTTCTTCTTCGGCGCAGCAGCGGTGTTTTAGCTCCCCCGGCCTACCCCGAGCTCCTTTTTCTGTGATTTTTGCGCCGTTGGCTTCACGACAGGTAGGGCTTCATCTTTCATTTTGATCGCGCATTCTGATTTTGCTTCTTTGGCTCGGATCCCGAGGTAACAATGAACCCCCTTTTTCTGTGAGGAATGTGAGGACAGCATCGGAGTATTTTGGCCATATCTTCGCGCTCGAGCGTCTGATGGAGACGAGCCTATACAACTTTTTCATCTACGGATCGCAAGGAACGCGCTCGTATTTTTAGTGGATTTTTGTGAATTTTATTTCGAGGTGATAATTACTGCTTTCTCAGTGAACAGTAATCTGTCCTTAATACAGATTTTAGTGTGAGTGTGCCCCCTTGCCGAATTTTTATCTTGATGTACAGAACTCGGATTTGGGCGTGCAAGGTACCGTTTCGAAGCTATCGACGCAAGGATCGCCATGATATTTTTATTGGAATTTTCTGGGCAATTTCTGCAGGTGATAATTTAACAGTTCAGAATTCGAGGTTATATGTGATAATTAGTGCTATAATTGGGAGCCTAAGTGTAATTAGTGAGCTTTGTACTGTACCAGGAATATTTCGGGTGTGCTGAAATTGTGGAAGCAAGGATTTGAAGTTTTGGTATTTTCTAGCTGTACGGACTTGGACAGTTGCACCTCAGGTGGGTGGTTGTTGTGCTCCTCTCCTTTGTTATGCCCACTAGGAATATCAGAGTACCCTTGATTTGACAATGCTATATGTGTTGATTGGTAGACTTGCATGCTCTAGGAATTAATTATTGGTTATGTGGATCCCTGATACTTATTGTTAGAATGATCATCTGATTTTAATCGCTTAATTAATTTGGACTGTATTCTTGGAGACTAAGTAGGAATTGAGGACTGCAGAACTGATGATTTTTCATATGAGACTATCACCCTGGCTTATGTCACTCTAAATTATTTATTCTTGGAAATTGGACAAATGTTGGAACCATGCATGATTAAATTGGTCATATAATTATGTCATCTTTTTACTGCTACACTATTTTGGGACTTGACTTAGGAGAAACCATGCATTTACTCTTTTCTTCTCCTATTGTTGACACTTGCGGCTTAGTCGCTCAGGTTCGAGCGTGTGTGGGACAGTGTAGTCAGGGTTGGGGATTCAGGGACAGGTTGGGTTTATGACAGGGTGTTGCGGCGACCACGGATCTTGGGTGGTTGACCGGATTGTTACTATTGCATCAGATTGGGTGTTTTGGGGATCGGGCTATCTTTAGTGGAGGGTTTTTCCCACTTCCCTTAGTCTCGATCCAGTCCTGCTATTATGAGACAGTGGTTACAGTGATACAGTGATACTTGATACAGTGATACTTGATACAGTGATACTTTACTCGTGTGGGTCGCTCCCCTCGAGTGCCACTCCGGAGTAGGCTTTCCACGGTGTGAGCGCCGGGCACCATGCTGGTTTCTTGAGTTCCACGGTGTGAGCGCCGGGCACCATGCTGGTTTCTTGAGTTAGACAGCAGAGCAGGCAGTGCCAGTGTTCACTGGCTATCAGATTGGGTCATTATGACAGGCTTCTTGTTTCTGATGCATCACTTTCTCCATCCTTATTGGTTGGTCATGTAGAGGCATATTAGGGATAGCACTTTATCAGTCGCATTACCTATCTGCATCTCCTTTCTTTTCCTTTCCCTTCTTCGCCTCTGATCACCTGGTGGGCATATCTGAGCTGAGGCTTTACCCACTAGGGGAGGCTACTGTTTATAGTAGTACTTACCCCCATTATTTTTTTCTTGTCCCTTTCTTTCCCCTTGTTTTGCAGAGTCCTCAGTGGGAGTTGCTGGGCCGTCAGCAACTGATCGAGGTAAGCGGATTGCGGACTAGATAGAGAGCCACCGAGGGTCGTAGCTGGAGATTTTTTTTGGGTACCAGGACTTCTCAGACAGTTTTCTTGTATTTCTTTTTGGGGACTGGCTTTTGCCAGCTGTTTGTATTTATAGTAGTGAGCTGGGAGAGACATATGTATTCTATTTTACTGTTGTACCTTTTACTTCCAGCATCTGTCTGAGATACAGTAGTTTTATTTCAGCTCTGATTATTATGCTCTTTTATTATCTTTTCTATCTGAGCAGGTTACCGACGCTTCGTGTATGTGGGAAATACCGCATGCACGGCGGATCTGTGGACGGGCCCGGGTTCTGGTTTACACCCGGGGCGTGACAGATTAAGTTGGTATCAGAGCTTAGGGATAGGTCAGTTGGGACTTAGGAAACCCTAGGCTTACGGCCGGCCCTAGGATGTTAGGGTGTGAGAGACGCGACATTTTGCGAAAGTCGGTGATTTGGTTTTGACTCTTCCTGTGAGTGAAGAGGGATCGACATACCCTATTTTTGGTGGGACAGTTATGTTGGCTGCAGACAACATAAAGTTACAAAAATAGGGGGATGTCTTTGACTTTCGCTAGATTGGGTCGAGTGTTTGGGATGTGCTGATTTGCTGTTTGTCGTGGCGAGCGGTGTCTCCCCGACTTTGGGCCCTGACCCGGGTGCACTTGGGTGCAGCAGTTGGGTCTGAGCTAGTTGTTTCGGGCCGGATACCCGATTGGTGTTAGAGAGCTCCGGACCCAGGTGACAGGATTGTCTGAGGCTTTTCAGCGGCAGAGTGAGCGAGCGTCTGGTTTTGTGACACAGTTGTCGGAGCAGCGGGCAGCTCGACAGTGCTTCCTTCTGAGACCACCCGATTGCAGCATCCTCAAGGGCGGGGATTTCTGCAGTACTGATGGAGCAAGTAGCCCCTCCGTGCCAATGGTTAGTGCTGAGGCGCCGAGGCAGGGTGGATAGTTGACAGCTGATGAGCTGTGGGACACCAAGGATCAGTTGAGCCAGTTTCGGCGGATAAACCACCCCGATTCTAGGGATTTGGTTTGGAGCCTCTTGGGGTAGAATCGTGGTTGGTGATGATGGAGAGACTCTTTGGCAGCCTTCTGGTGTCTAAAGGGTGTACGCAGTTGTCGAATTGCGCGTTCTATGATTTGAGGAACGAGGCGCATAGGATATGCGTGGCTGAGAGTTGATTGCGCCAGGATACCTTTCCGTTTGCTCGGACCATCTTTTGCAGGTTTTGGACTTTGGGGGTGCTTCGATAGTGGAGGCAGTGTTTATGGAACTGGCGCTGCAGTTCTTTTGGATGGGTGTCTGCTGTCAGAGGCAAGTTCTGGATAGAGGCGCTTGATGCCAGATGATGGAGGATAGATCGGCCGGCAGAGACATTTTTGTTTTCCCTTCCTGGTTGGTGGATATCCTTGTGGACGGAGTATGTGAGTTTATCTCTGGGGGATGTTACCCTGTGTGTTTGATAATTGGCATGTTTGGGGTGCAATAGACGTGATTGAGGGGTGAGCTCCGTAAGGATAATTGTATAAGGAATTGCATGAATCGATTGTGCTTGGTCGTTTGACGATGATATCCAGGTAGATTTTTGAGACATCAGGGGTTGGGTGGACCCCGATGACAGCAACAGCCCTTTTATCAGAGTGGCGCAGCGGTAGCGTGGATTGGCTGTCTGCGAGAGACCACCTTCGGCACCTCAGTGTGAGCATGGACAGAGGTCGTGCCCCCTTTGTGATTGGTCTTGATATGTCGGCTGGCTGAGCGACGACCACTTGCATCGAGCGGATGAATCTGTGCCGCCCGGTTGGAGGGCGCCACGGTAGTGGTTGGAGTTGTCACAGGTATGATTTCACAGCAGTCGGAGTTAGAGCTTGTTGCATTCCTGCATGGACTGGAGGTAGAGTTGTTACCACATGCACTTGAGGTACCGGTTACTGTTGGCATTGTGCAAGTGGGGGAGGCTTGTGGATCATGTCCAGTGTAGCAGAGGCCGTGAGTTATGCCGGCAGACATATTGGTGTCTGTGGCAGCTTAGTGTTTGACCCAGTGCATGGGATCGGTTGGCGTAGTGCCACAGGATGTTTGACTGTCGAGAGAAAGGGCTTTGATTTTCTGCAAGGCAGATAATGGAAGGCAATTTGTTTGTTGAGACTGTCAGAGCACACCGTTTACAGCGACTGTGTGAGAGGTGCCTACGGTGACAGCGGGACTTAAGGATATCCCTATTGCTCGTGAGATCCCGGGTGTGAGACCACCTGAGCCGATGATTATGCCGCCAGAAGGGGAGATTAAGATTGTGGTTGACGTAGTTCTGGAAACCGCGCCAACTTCATAGTACCTCGTTGGATATCGCTTTTAGAGCTGCGGGAGTTGATGGCATAGGTGCGGGGATTGATGGATAGAGGGTCCGTTTGACCTAGTGTCGTGTCGTTGATATACGACGGTGAGAGCCCTTTGTGATTTAGAGCTTGTGGAGCATTTGTAGATGCTGTGGCAAGGTTTGTGAGGAAGAAGCCTTATGCCAAGTCGTTGTGGTGCAAGTTTTAGCTTCGAGAGCATGTCTTCCTGGATTGCCTATTCAAGCCATAGGGGCGACTGTGGAAATCCGGCCAAAATGGATGGTAATTAAGACTGGCCGAGATCGATGGTTATTGTTGGGGTGAAGAGCTTTTGGACCGGATGGTGCTAGCAGAGCCTGATGATCAGATGACGAGTTCGGTACCAGCGCCGATTTTAACCTAGTCAGTGGTGGGAGATGGATTTGTGAGTTATGGTGATACCTCCCACAGTGGCTGTAGAGCTATCATTGGATTTTGTTGAGCATCCTGTATCACCCCGACAGGGCCACTTTGGTGGCGGATACCTGGAGCAGAAGAGCTTTGGGGTTGTGTTTGTTGATTCTATATTTGGCGCTGTGTGGGGCCATCTTGGTGTACGAGGGACGCCCGTTGCGAATTCCGGCTCGTGTGGTGAGGGAATTGCGCAATCGGGCTTTGCCGTTCTGGTTGTTGCTGTTGTGGTTGTTGCGGAGTAATCACGGGGAGTGATAGGTGACTTGGGAGCTGGAGACGGCGGTGTTGGGTTTTAACCCTGGTTTTTGAGACTCCTAGGGAGTTGCTTTAGTTTCGAGGACGAAACTTTCTTTTAGTGGGGGAGGATGTGGTGACCCGGATCCTTGCAGGGCTTCTACAGTGTGACCGGCAGCTTCGGGAGGCCTACGGGGCATGTCGGCGGTGTTCGCGTGCCAATTTGGATTCAAGTGATGGATTCGGGGCTTAAATAGATCACGTGGATAACCGGAAGACCCCGTTGGATGTTTAGAAGAGTTTTCGCGCAAATCGGATATCAAATTTGGACTCGGCGCGAAATTCGGAATGGAAATACCTTTCCGGGAGCCTCCGGCAAATTTTAGGATTGGAATTTGGCAAAACGGACGCCGTATTTGGATTCAGCGCGCGAAAACGGTCAAGATGGGCTATTTACTTGGATTTTTCGGAGCTTGCTACAGTACTTTTACTGTTCACGGCCGGAACAGTGCTTTCCGGCGATCGCCGGCGCCGGCGGCGGCGGCGGGCAGCACCGGCGGGCGGCGGAACGGCCTCGGGCAGGCGGAGCAGCGGCGGCGCGCGGCGCGGGCAGGGCGCGGGCAGCGCGCAGGGCCGCGGGCAGGCGCGCGGTCCACGGCGGCGGCCGTGCACTGAGGCGGTGCCACGTGGCAGTTTTTGGTTGGGTGGCTCACAGCACTTGGTCCATGGAGTAATTTTGGTGCATGGTGCACCGGCCGTGACACGTGGCAGGTTTTTGTTGGTCGGTTCACTGCGCGCGGTCCACGGAGTTTTTAGGGTGCACGGTGGACCGACGGACACGTGGCAGCATTTGATTGGCTCGGTGTTGTGCTCCCGGTCTACGCAACGGGTGGAGCAGGTGCCGTACGCGACGTGCGGGCGGGAGCAGCGTGCGCGGTGCACGGGCGGTGCACGGTCGTTGGGGCCACGTGTCGCGCCACCATTGGTGGGCTCACGTGCACCGGGCGCAGCGAAAGGTTTTTCCTGGTTTTTTTCCCTTAAGTGCATCCGAGGGCTCTTCAAATGGGGATTTCGACCCCTTCGAGGCCTCAGCTCGAAGGGGAGATTAGAGGATGATTTCTTCCCCATGAAGTGAGGATCAATCCTACCAAGTTTCAGATTTTCGGGTGGCACGGATTTCGAGATCTCGATTTTACGGCGCGGCGCGACGTTGCGTTTTCTGTGTTCTTCTTCGGCGCAGCAGCGGTGTTTTAGCTCCCCCGGCCTACCCCGAGCTCCTTTTTCTGTGATTTTTGCGCCGTTGGCTTCACGACAGGTAGGGCTTCATCTTTCATTTTGATCGCGCATTCTGATTTTGCTTCTTTGGCTCGGATCCCGAGGTAACAATGAACCCCCTTTTTCTGTGAGGAATGTGAGGACAGCATCGGAGTATTTTGGCCATATCTTCGCGCTCGAGCGTCTGATGGAGACGAGCCTATACAACTTTTTCATCTACGGATCGCAAGGAACGCGCTCGTATTTTTAGTGGATTTTTGTGAATTTTATTTCGAGGTGATAATTACTGCTTTCTCAGTGAACAGTAATCTGTCCTTAATACAGATTTTAGTGTGAGTGTGCCCCCTTGCCGAATTTTTATCTTGATGTACAGAACTCGGATTTGGGCGTGCAAGGTACCGTTTCGAAGCTATCGACGCAAGGATCGCCATGATATTTTTATTGGAATTTTCTGGGCAATTTCTGCAGGTGATAATTTAACAGTTCAGAATTCGAGGTTATATGTGATAATTAGTGCTATAATTGGGAGCCTAAGTGTAATTAGTGAGCTTTGTACTGTACCAGGAATATTTCGGGTGTGCTGAAATTGTGGAAGCAAGGATTTGAAGTTTTGGTATTTTCTAGCTGTACGGACTTGGACAGTTGCACCTCAGGTGGGTGGTTGTTGTGCTCCTCTCCTTTGTTATGCCCACTAGGAATATCAGAGTACCCTTGATTTGACAATGCTATATGTGTTGATTGGTAGACTTGCATGCTCTAGGAATTAATTATTGGTTATGTGGATCCCTGATACTTATTGTTAGAATGATCATCTGATTTTAATCGCTTAATTAATTTGGACTGTATTCTTGGAGACTAAGTAGGAATTGAGGACTGCAGAACTGATGATTTTTCATATGAGACTATCACCCTGGCTTATGTCACTCTAAATTATTTATTCTTGGAAATTGGACAAATGTTGGAACCATGCATGATTAAATTGGTCATATAATTATGTCATCTTTTTACTGCTACACTATTTTGGGACTTGACTTAGGAGAAACCATGCATTTACTCTTTTCTTCTCCTATTGTTGACACTTGCGGCTTAGTCGCTCAGGTTCGAGCGTGTGTGGGACAGTGTAGTCAGGGTTGGGGATTCAGGGACAGGTTGGGTTTATGACAGGGTGTTGCGGCGACCACGGATCTTGGGTGGTTGACCGGATTGTTACTATTGCATCAGATTGGGTGTTTTGGGGATCGGGCTATCTTTAGTGGAGGGTTTTTCCCACTTCCCTTAGTCTCGATCCAGTCCTGCTATTATGAGACAGTGGTTACAGTGATACAGTGATACTTGATACAGTGATACTTGATACAGTGATACTTTACTCGTGTGGGTCGCTCCCCTCGAGTGCCACTCCGGAGTAGGCTTTCCACGGTGTGAGCGCCGGGCACCATGCTGGTTTCTTGAGTTCCACGGTGTGAGCGCCGGGCACCATGCTGGTTTCTTGAGTTAGACAGCAGAGCAGGCAGTGCCAGTGTTCACTGGCTATCAGATTGGGTCATTATGACAGGCTTCTTGTTTCTGATGCATCACTTTCTCCATCCTTATTGGTTGGTCATGTAGAGGCATATTAGGGATAGCACTTTATCAGTCGCATTACCTATCTGCATCTCCTTTCTTTTCCTTTCCCTTCTTCGCCTCTGATCACCTGGTGGGCATATCTGAGCTGAGGCTTTACCCACTAGGGGAGGCTACTGTTTATAGTAGTACTTACCCCCATTATTTTTTTTCTTGTCCCTTTCTTTCCCTTGTTTTGCAGAGTCCTCAGTGGGAGTTGCTGGGCCGTCAGCAACTGACCGAGGTAAGCGGATTGCGGACTAGATAGAGAGCCACCGAGGGTCGTAGCTGGAGATTTTTTTTGGGTACCAGGACTTCTCAGACAGTTTTCTTGTATTTCTTTTTGGGGACTGGCTTTTGCCAGCTGTTTGTATTTATAGTAGTGAGCTGGGAGAGACATATGTATTCTATTTTACTGTTGTACCTTTTACTTCCAGCATCTGTCTGAGATACAGTAGTTTTATTTCAGCTCTGATTATTATGCTCTTTTATTATCTTTTCTATCTGAGCAGGTTACCGACGCTTCGTGTATGTGGGAAATACCGCATGCACGGCGGATCTGTGGACGGGCCCGGGTTCTGGTTTACACCCGGGGCGTGACACAAGGTGCTACCGCTCTCGTGGATTCGGAGCGAGGTGCGTTCGTGGATTCGAAGCGTACCATTGGGTGAAGACCGTGGATTCGGTTGGACGTCGTGGACTCGACGTTGGACGCTGTGGATTCAGCGTTGGGCGCGGATCGTGGATTCGAGAAGCGTCGTGGAGCGAGCGGAGAAGATCGACTAGGGGCGTATGGTAAAAGGTTGAGTCGTCTGTGAGTACGTTATATCACCTTGTACGTGTGTTAACTCTAGTGGATTTCGCCGTGTTATCGGTCCCGTGGTTTTTTACTCCGGTTTGGAGTTTTTCCACGTAAAAATCTTGTGTGTTCTTTTATTTTTCCGCATTGGGTTTTATCGCACAATGATTTTTTGAGTGTTTATTGTTTACACCTATTCACCCCCCTCTAGGTGTTTTTTCCCCTGTTTAGATCCTTATTAACCTAAACCCAACAACAGTTATTAGTCTTTGCCCGCGCGGCGGCAGCGCGGCGCGGAGGCGCCTCGCGCGGGCGCTTGCCCGCGCGGTGGTGGCGCGGCACAGAGGCGCCCCGCGCGGGCGCTTGCCCACGCGGTGGCGGATCGCGGACACAGGCGCTGTCACACCCCGGGGACGAAACTGCAATCCGGGCTCGCTAACAGATCCGCCATATGTACGGAAACTGCCGTACAGACGAAGCGTCTAACCTGCAGAAAGAATCAACTACAGTATACAGATATCAGAGCTGAAAGTAAACTACTAAAAACTGAAATCCAAACCCTGTACAACTGAAAATAATACCATATCCATCTCCCAAATACGATCGTATACAAAGTCCTCTGATACAAAACTCAAAAGGGAGATATCTCCAATGAATACATCAGTGTACAAACTCTCGATACAAGAAAATATCCTCACTACATCAGTCTCTCAAACTGTAAAATAAAGTACAACTCTATACCTCTCTACAAAGGTCTCTCAACAGAGGAAAAAGAAGTAAACTATCAACCGAAGCTCTCCTCTGAAGGGGGTACCGCTACACTCCAACGACGGGTAGGGAACTAGCTCGCGACTCCCTCGCCTCGGTCCGAAGGATCAGCAACAGGAGCACAGGAACAGAAGAAGAAGTCCCTGGGGAAAAGACACCACGACGGGTGTGAGAACTACTTCCCACAGTAGTTCTCAGTGGGTGCCGTCAACAAGTCCAACGGTCTGCCCACCAAGTCTACTAGAGGTAAAAGATAACAGTGCAATGAAAACTGAACAAGAAAAGCTGGAGCTACTCTACAGCTACCATGCCTCTATCTAGACACTCAAAAGTGGAACAGATGAAAGTAAATGAGACCACTCGCACCCAAGGTGCTCAATCGACCCAAACGAACTGACTGCCTCAAAGGTCCAGTCAAGCCTGCGCCTGTCGACTAGGAACGCACCTGCCCACTACCACACATCCACATGAGGACGGGATTTACGTGGGGCGTCCTGTCCGACTAACTCATCCCTCGCGCAAAACTGCCTCAACAGGCCAACCATCGTATCCATAGCGGCATCTCAGGGGGCGCGGCTCCAACTGAGGAAAACGGCGCGGCATAGAGTAATCAAACATTGGCATATGCAGGCTAGTCAAAATCCACGCTCACTCACAGAACGGTAGGACTCAAGATCCCCAAATATCTCGCACAACAGTCGGAGCACTCTCGACGACTCAGCTGATCGGCTAACTCGAAACACGAGACACTAGCCTCTCCAACAGCTCGCAGCACAAAGCACACTGGCTGGAGATACTCCACAGCCAGGAACGACCCACAACTCGGGGTAACAGAACAGGTCGGACAACACTCAACGACCTGGGACCACCGTCAACCCCAACGGTTCCCAACAACACCGACCGGAAGATACTCGACGGCCCGGGACTGCCGTCTACTCAACGGCTCCCTCCCATGACAGCGCAAAAGAGAAAGAAGACCTCTCGGGACTACCGTTTACTCAAACGGCTCCCCGCACAGATAAGCAACCCGCTACAACTACCAGACTCCACTCTGCTCCCAAGCAAGAGTGCAAAAGCATCCCACACTAAAAGCAAGTCCCGACCTCTCGGCCCACTACCCGGGCGAGAATAACACTATGTCCAGGAATGAAAGAACAGTGTGGATGTCTAAGCATAAATAACCCTAGCCCAAGTGAGTGTTTTCTACTGGTCTGGTTACACATGCAACATATGACGGGGGTGCTAGGTCAAGTTCCAAGATAACTATATTAACAGATACTAAAAGGAATAAAAATTCCTACAATCTAGCATGCTACACAATGAAATAAACTATCATGCATAGTCCTACATCAGTAGAAATACTGTGCAGTCCATAAAACTTGGAGATAAGGCCACCCACCTCGATTTGCCACCAATTGCTCGTAGACACTTGCAATTGGCCTCCACAGCGTCCGCACGCAAACGATGCCCGCTGCCGGAGTCCGCACGCAAAACGGGGCACGTCGCCGGAGTCCGCACGCAAAACGGAGCATGCCGCCGGAGACCGCACCAAAAACGAAGTCTGCACGTAAAACGGTGCACGGTGCCGGAGTCTGCACACAAAACGGTGCACTGTGCCAGGATCCGCACGCAAAATGGAGTCCGCACGCAAAACGGTGCACGGTGCCAGGATCCGCACGCAAAACGGAGCACGGTGCCAGGATCCGCACGCAAAACGGAGTCCGCACGCAAAACGGTGCACGGTGCCGGAGTCCGCATGCATAACGGTGCACGGTGCCAGGATCCGCACGCAAAACGGTGCACGGTGCCGGAGTCCGCACGCAAAACAGTGCACGGTGCCAGGATCCGCACGCAAAACGGAGTCCGCACGCAAAACGGTGCACAGTGCCGGAGTCCGCACGCAAAACGGTGCACAGTGCCAGGATCCGCACGCAAAACGGAGTCCGCACGCAAAAGGGTGCACGGTACCCAACACAGAAAAGAGCAAGAGGGTCAATAACAGTCTAAAAGAACGCTCCAAAAACTGTACAAAAATACAGAAAAACCAACACACGGGACCTACCCGTTTGCGCCGCCGTCGCCGAAACGCTCCGCCGGGCGACCTCGCACGCAAAACGAGGTCCACGACGCGCCGCCGCACCTCACGTAAACTCCTCCCTCACTCCCTCTCGCTCTCGGGTGCAGAAGAAAGAAAGATAGGGAGAAAATGGCGGTGCGGGGAGGAAGAAGAAGAAGAAGAAAAAGAGGAAAAAGAGGGTGGTCCACGGTGCCGGTCCACGGGCCTGGTCCACGGCGCCAACCAACCGGGGGCTCCAACCGGCCGGTCCACAGGGCTGGGCGCGTGCGCCGGGTCCACGCACGCGCCCAGCGCGCCACGTGTGACACCCCGGAATTTGGATTAGTCCTCTATATAAATGATATAATAGGACTAAAATCTCTAACCCGGCTATAGCATTTTGGATGGTAGCAAGATCCAAGAGGAACATGAGAGTTAAGCGTGCTAGAGCTAGAGTAGTTCTAGGATGGGTGACCCCCTGGGAAGTGGGGCGTCACAGTTGGTATCAGAGCCATTCACCAGCCGGAAATGTGAGATGAGTCTCGGCTGAGCCAGGGTTATATAGCGGGTAGAGCGAGGCTCCTCGGCCAATGACCGTTGTGAGTGGAGTGCAGCTCCTCACAAGGTCGGCTAAGGCTAGCGAGACGAATCTCACATCGCCTGGTGCTTGTGAGTGTGCTTGAGCCTGACGTGGACGTCAGGGCTTAAAGGGGGGAAGAATGTGACACCCCCGGAATTTGGATTAGTCCTCTATATAAATGATATAATAGGACTAAAATCTCTAACCCGGCTATAGCATTTTGGATGGTAGCAAGATCCAAGAGGAACATGAGAGTTAAGCGTGCTAGAGCTAGAGTAATTCTAGGATGGGTGACCCCCTGGGAAGTGGGGCGTCACACCACGTGGCGCGCGGCAACGTGCCCGCCACACGGGCGCGTTGCACCGCACCACGCGCAGGCGCGGGACACGCGCCCGTTACACGGGCGCGCGTGCCCCCGCGCCCGCGCGGGCACCAACGGGGGGCCGCCACGTGGCGGCCCCTGCGCTGACCCGCGCAGGCGCGCGTTCCCAACGCGCGCCAGCTGGCGCGCATTGCGCAGCGCGCCGCCACCCACCTCGGGATCCGTGCCGCGCCACGCCTCGATTTGCGTGCCGCATCGTCTCGAAAAACGCGCACCCCTACCGGACTCCAAATCCAACAAATAAATAGTCCATTCTTAGCGATTTCGCGCGCTAAATCCAAAAACGATGTCCGCTTCTCCAAATTCTCATCCAAAAATTTGTCGAATGCCCACTCGATCCGATTTTCGCGCCGGGTCCATTTTTAAAGTCCGATTTGCCAAATTCCAACTCTAAAAATTCCCGAAGGCGACCGGAGAGGTAAACTTTTATCCAAACTTCGCCCGGAGTCCAATTTTGACATCCGAATCGCGCGAAACCACCTCTAAACACCCGACGGGTCATCCAAATTCCCACGGGGTCTCCTTTTAAGCACGAAGTCCAACACTTGTGTCCAAATTGCGCGCAAACACCACCGACACATCACGCAGGCCTCCAGTGATGCAACCAAATCCCAAATTGCATCACAAATCCATTTCTTGGGCCCGACACGCGCACAAACACTCCCAACGGCCACTAAAAGCTGCCCAACAACCAGCAACTCCTACGCCAGGGATTCCGGGACCTCACATCCTCCCCCACTAAAAGAAAGTTTCGTCCTCTAAATTAGATCAAGCCCATCGGAGTCAAGAATACCACGGCTAGGTATCTAACAATACGCCTCCAGCTCCCTAAACCCCACTCGCTCCTCGTGATTATTCCGCAACAACAACAAGTACGGTATGACCCGATGTGCAATTCTCTCATCTCTCGAGCCAGAATTTGCAACCGGCGTCCCTCGTACTCCAATAATCACGAATCTCAAAGGGGCAAGTAAATCACGGGCGAGGAAAAACACATCACTACTGAGCTGAGACGTGAAAAACCAAAGGGCTCCACTAAAAGGCTGGGGGAAACGGGAAAACCACTAATTCAACACGCACCAAACTACATCATGGTGCCAACCTCAACAAGACGACCCGAGCATACCCGCATATTAATCCAATAAGGAAGAGAATCCAATACGCTGGGGTCTTCACTCGGTTACCTCCCGATCCGAAACCACTCGAGTGGACAACACAACTGCAGGCTACCCTCAAAAGGGATCCTCAAAAGGCACAATCTCGTGCCACAGTTGGTCGCTCAACATGCTAACATAACCCCAACGGACCCACGGGTCGAAGTCGATCCCTCAACCAAAAAGGAACACCCTGACGGGGACCAACCGTCGGTGAACGGGACTGAAAACTGGCTCAGAAGGCGATCATAAAGCTGATGCCCAAACTCACGGTCAAAAGTCCGAAACATCCAAAAGACTCTCACCGTTGTGTACCTACAACGTGTCATCACTGCCGTGCACCCACGGCGTGGCATCACTGCCGTGTACCAACAGCGTGGCCTCACTGCCGTGCACCAACGGCGTGGTATCACCACCGTGTATCAACGGTGTGGCATCACCACCGTGTATCAACGGTGTGGCATCACTGCCGTGCACCAACGGCGTGGCATCACCACCGTGTATCAACGGTGTGGCATCACCATCGTGTATCAACGGTGTGGCATCACTGCCGTGCACCAACGGCGTGGTATCACCGCCGTGCACCAACGGCGTGGCCTCACTGCCGTGCACCAACAGCGTGGCATCACCACCGTGTATCAACGGTGTGGCATCACCACCGTGTATCAACGGTGTGGCATCACCACCGTGTATCAACGGTGTGGCATCACCACCGTGTCTCAACGGTGTGGCATCACCACCGTGTCTCAACGGTGTGGCATCACTCAAGCATCAAGGCCTCAGATCCTCACAGTCCTATACCCTCGAAAATTCCGGAGCTGAGGAAGGGCCAAAAGATCAATAGGCAAAAACCAGGGCCCCAACTGCACAGGGCAGGACCAACAACACTCATCTATGTGCAACACATGATCAGGTATCTGAACCTCACGAGCACAAGCTAAGGGTCCTATCTCCAGCCCATACAACAATGCAAATGCCCTAGCACTCTCACAGCTATGTCGGAGAACCCTCAACGACTCAACTCACAACAACACCCCACTCATAGGCGAGAAGAACCGACTGACGTGACAAAGATCCGAAAATCCCGATAGACCGGTGCCTAGAACCCCAATCAAACAAGAACAGACTCTAGGCTCAGTCTATCAAAGTTTTCGCTCCTTTACCGTTCAGGAATTCGGTCCCTCTCGTTTACAGTGGGAATCTATCTCAACACGCAACTCACGGCTGGAGATGCTCCACAGCCGGATCCGCGAAGGGTCCGAAAACCCCCGGAGACTAAAACCTATGTCCCCACACAAGAAGAAACAGCCCTTAGAACCCAGATCACTCGAATCATCTCGGGTGAATAAGTTTATAAGAATCAGTGACGTTTATTACAGAAAACCCTTTGATCTGAGGAAAATCCGTCTTTTTAATGATTTTTAGTCTTTTTGGAAGAACAATTGCAAACAAGTTTTATGTCCAGACCTCGAAGAGCTACTGCCCTCGTCCTATCAAACAAGAACAGACTCAGGCAACCCTGCGAGGCTTGGAAGAAAACATTGGCTGACTAAGACCATGTGTTCATCCAAAAAGGTTCTGGGTTCAAGGTCCTGCTAACACACGTGCACCACGATCACAACATGGTGGTGACGAGAAGAACAGCGAAAACTAAAAGCCCGCTAAGCATGCTCAATCGCCGCATCTAACGTCGGCACCCGCCGAGAGTACACCAAGTGATAGATATACCGATGCAGTCCTTTCTCAACTAGCTCAACCTCCTGGGCCTCAACCAGGCGACATGGGGTACACCGCTCAACAAATCGCAAAACTCGCGAACGTACTCCAGAAGAGGTCGACTCCCCTGCTGCAGGAGTCTAAGATCCCCATCTAGTTTCTGCTTACACTGTCAGGAAAGAAGGCCCTGAGCAGCAAAGCACGAAACTGGTTCCAAGTCAACAACTACGCTCCTGGTAGTCCAGCAGGACGAACCTGACGCCACCAAATCTCGGCGTCCTGTCAGACCAACTCAATCTCACTAAAGCAACCGCCTGGTAACTCGGCCAGGGCGTGTGCCCACTTGGCAACTCTGCCAGGGCATGTGCCTACCTGGTAACTCGGTCAGGGCAACACCCTCCTGGTAACTCAGCCAGGGAAAAACGCCCTCCTGGTAACTCAGCCAGGGAAAAAACGCCCTCCTGGTAACTCAGTCAGGGAAAATGCCCTCCTCGTAACTCAGCCAGGGAAAAATGCCCTCCTGGTAACTCAGCCAGGGAAAATGCCCTCCTGGTAACTCAGCCAGGGAAAACGCCCTCCTGGTAACTCAGCCAGGGAAAATGCCCTCCTGGTAACTCAGCCAGGGAAAACGCCCTCCTGGTAACTCAGCCAGGGAAAACTGCCCTCCTGGTAACTCAGCCAGGGAAAACGCCCTCCTGGTAACTCAGCCAGGGAAAACGCCCTCCTGGTAACTCAGCCAGGGAAAACTGCCCTCCTGGTAACTCAGCCAGGGAAAAATGCCCTCCTGGTAACTCAGCCAGGAAAAATGCCCTCCTGGTAACTCAGCCAGGGAAAACGCCCTCCTGGTAACTCAGCCAGGGAAAACTGCCCTCCTGGTAACTCAGCCAGGAAAAAATGCCTTCCTGGTAACTCAGCCAGGGAAAATATCCACACAACTAGGACTGCCGTCAATCCAAATGGCTCCCACAACAACACCCCACTCATAGGCGAGAAGAACCGACTGACGCGGCAAAGATCCGAAAATCCCGATAGACCGGTGCCTAGAACCCCAATCAAACAAGAACAGACTCTAGGCTCAGCCTATCGAAGTTTTCAATCCTTTACCGTTCAGGGATTCGGCCCCTCTCGGTTAAAGTGGGGAAACTATCTCAACACACAAACTCCTGGGTCTCGCACTGCTCTGATAGCTCCGTCTCCCGCTACTCGGGTACTCATCAGGTGCGGGGTGTGTCCTTTCACAACACGACGTCTCAGGGGTATCGCAATCCGCTGCACAATAACAAACGTCAGGACACAACAACCATACGACCCAATCCAGCGAAAGTCTAAGGCATGTCATCCATTCCATAGCATCATGTTGTTCGGCAGCCATCATAATCGCTTAGGAAAATAAACATGCCAATCTCTCATCCCGTCTCTTGGGAGAGGTAAAAACTCAATCAGGACTCTCGCTAAAAGTCACGACTCTCACGTAGTCATCCTAATATCCAACCACAAGCCTAGGGTTTCTAAGTCCACCACGACCTACAACCTAGGCTCTGATACCACTCTAATCTGTCACGCCCCGGGGTCGAAACTGCGACCCGGGCTCGCTAACAGATCCGCCATCTGTACGGAAACTGCCGTACAGACGAAGCGTCTAACCTGCAGAAAGAATCAACTACAGTATACAGATATCAGAGCTGAAAGTAAACTACTAAAAACTGAAATCCAAACCCTGTACAACTGAAAATAATACCATATCCATCTCCCAAATACGATCGTATACAAAGTCCTCTGATACAAAACTCAAAAGGGAGATATCTCCAATAAATACATCAGTGTACAAACTCTCGATACAAGAAAATATCCTCACTACATCAGTCTCTCAAACTGTAAAATAAAGTACAACTCTATACCTCTCTACAAAGGTCTCTCAACAGAGGAAAAAGAAGTAAACTATCAACCGAAGCTCTCCTCTGAAGGGGGTACCGCTACACTCCAACGACGGGTAGGGAACTAGCTCGCGACTCCCTCGCCTCGGTCCGAAGGATCAGCAACAGGAGCACAGGAACAGAAGAAGAAGTCCCTGGGGAAAAGACACCACGACGGGTGTGAGAACTACTTCCCACAGTAGTTCTCAGTGGGTGCCGTCAACAAGTCCAACGGTCTGCCCACCAAGTCTACTAGAGGTAAAAGATAACAGGCAATGAAAACTGAACAAGAAAAGCTGGAACTACTCTACAGCTACCATGCCTCTATCTAGACACTCAAAAGTGGAACAGATGAAAGTAAATGAGACCACTCGCACCCAAGGTGCTCAATCGACCCAATCGAACTGACTGCCTCAAAGGTCCAGTCAAGCCTGCGCCTGTCGACTAGGAACGCACCTGCCCACTACCACACATCCACATGAGGACGGGATTTACGTGGGGCGTCCTGTCCGACTAACTCATCCCTCGCGCAAAACTGCCTCAACAGGCCAACCATCGTATCCACAGCGGCATCTCAGGGGGCGCGGCTCCAACTGAGGAAAACGGCGCGGCATAGAGTAATCAAACATTGGCATATGCAGGCTAGTCAAAATCCACGCTCACTCACAGAACGGTAGGACTCAAGATCCCCAAATATCTCGCACAACAGTCGGAGCACTCTCGACGACTCAGCTGATCGGCTAACTCGAAACACGAGACACTAGCCTCTCCAACAGCTCGCAGCACAAAGCACACTGGCTGGAGATACTCCACAGCCAGGAACGACCCACAACTCAGGGTAACAGAACAGGTCGGACAACACTCAACGACCTGGGACCACCGTCAACCCCAACGGTTCCCAACAACACCGACCGGAAGATACTCGACGGCCCGGGACTGCCGTCTACTCAACGGCTCCCTCCCATGACAGCGCAAAAGGGAAACAAGACCTCTCGGGACTACCGTTTACTCAAACGGCTCCCCGCACAGATAAGCAACCCGCTACAACTACCAGACTCCACTCTGCTCCCAAGCAAGAGTGCAAAAGCATCCCACACTAAAAGCAAGTCCCGACCTCTCGGCCCACTACCCGGGCGAGAATAACACTATGTCCAGGAATGAAAGAACAGTGTGGATGTCTAAGCATAAATAACCCTAGCCCAAGTGAGGGTTTTCTACTGGTCTGGTTACACATGCAACATATGACGGGGGTGCTAGGTCAAGTTCCAAGATAACTATATTAACAGATACTAAAAGGAATAACAATTCCTACAATCTAGCATGCTACACAATGAAATAAACTATCATGCATAGTCCTACATCAGTAGAAATACTGTACAGTCCATAAAACTTGGAGATAAGGCCACCCACCTCGATTTGCCACCAATTGCTCGTAGACACTTGCAATTGGCCTCCACGCGATCCGCACGCAAACGATGCCCGCTGCCGGAGTCCGCACGCAAAACGGGGCACGCCGCCGGAGTCCGCACGCAAAACAGAGCACGCCGTCGGAGTCCGCACCAAAAACGGAGTCTGCACGTAAAACGGTGCACGGTGCTGGAGTCCGCACGCAAAACGGTGCACGGTGCCAGGATCCGCACGCAAACGAAGTCCGCACGCAAAACGGTGCACGGTGCCGGATTCGCACGCAAAACGGTGCACGGTGCCAGGATCCGCACGCAAAACGGAGTCCGCACGCAAAACGGTGCATGGTGCCAGAGTCCGCACGCAAAACGGTGCACGGTGCCAGGATCCGCACGCAAAACGGAGTCCGCACGCAAAACGGTGCACGATGCCGGAGTCCGCACGCAAAACGATGCACGGTGCCGGAGTCCCACGCAAAACAGTGCACGGTGCCAGGATCTGCACGCAAAACGGAGTCCGCACGCAAAACGGTGCACGGTGCCGGAGTCCGCACGCAAAACGGTGCACGGTGCCAGTATCCGCACGCAAAATGGAGTCCGCACGCAAAACGGTGCACGGTACCCAACACAGAAAAGAGCAAGAGGGTCAATAACAGTCTAAAAGAACGCTCCAAAAACTGTACAAAAATACAGAAAAACCAACACACGGGACCTACCCGTTTGCGCCGCCGTCGCCGAAACGCTCCGCCGGGCGACCTCGCACGCAAAACGAGGTCCACGACGTGCCGCCGCACCTCACGTAAACTCCTCCCTCACTCCCTCTCGCTCTCGGGTGCAGAAGAAAGAAAGAAAGGGAGAAAATGGCGGTGCGGGGAGGAAGAAGAAGAAGAAGAAGAAAAAGAGGAAAAAGAGGGTGGTCCACGGTGCCGGTGCACGGGCCTGGTCCACGGCGCCAACCAACCGGGGGCTCCAACCGGCCGGTCCACAGGGCTGGGCGCGTGCGCCGGGTCCACGCACGCACCCAGCGTGCCACGTGGCGCGCGGCAACACGCCCGCCACACGGGCGCGTTGCACCGCACCACGCGCAGGCGCGGGACACGCGCCCGTTACACGGGCGCGCGTGCCCCCGCGCCGGCGCGGGCGCCAACGGGGGGCCGCCACGGGGCGGCCCCTGCCCTGACCCGCGCAAGCGCGCGTTCCCAACGCGCGCCAGCTGGCGCGCATTGCGCAGCGCGCCGCCGCCCACCTCGGGATCCGTGCCGCGCCACGCCTCGGTTTGCGTGCCGCATCGTCTCGAAAAACGCGCACGCCTACCGGACTCCAAATCCAACAAATAAATAGTCCATTCTTAGCAATTTCGCGCGCTGAATCGAAAAACGATGTCCATTTCTCCAAATTGTCATCCGAAAATTTGCCGAATGCCCACTCGATCCGATTTTCGCGCCGGGTCCATTTTTAAAGTCCGATTTGCCAAATTCCAACTCTAAAAATTCCCGAAGGCGACCGGAGAGGTAAACTTTTATCCAAACTTCGCCCGGAGTCCAATTTTGACATTCGAATCGCGCGAAACCACCTCTAAACACCCTACGGGTCATCCAAATTCCCACGGGGTCTCCTTTTAAGCACGAAGTCCAACACTTGTGTCCAAATTGCGCGCAAACACCACCGACACATCACGCAGGCCTCCAGTGATGCAACCAAATCCCAAATTGCATCACAAATCCATTTCTTGGGCCCGACACGCGCACAAACACTCCCAACGGCCACTAAAAGCTGCCCAACAACCAGCAACTCCTACGCCGGGGATTCCGGGACCTCACAGGCGCCCCGCGCGGGCGCTGGCCCGGGCGGGTGGCGGCGCGCGCAAGGTGTGCCGCGCGGGCGATGGTCCGATTGGGTGGCGGCGCGCGACAGCAGGCGCCCCGCCCGGGCGCTGGCCCGCACGGGAGGCAGCGCACGGCGGCAGGCTCCCCGCGCGGGAGCTGGCCTGCGCGGGTGCTGGCCCGCGCGGGAGCTGGCGCGCGGCGCCAGGCGCCCCGCACGGGCGCTTTGCCCGCGGGGCGGCGGCGCGGCGCCAAGGCGCCCCGCGTGGGCGCTTGCCCGCGCGGGTAGCGGCGCGCGGCAACAGGCGCCCCGCGCGGGCGCTGGCCCGCGCGGGTGGCGGCGCGTGCAAGGTGCCCCGCGCGGGCGTTGGCCCGCGCGGGTGGCGGCGCACGGCGGCAGGCGCCCCGCACGGGTGGCAGCGCGCGGCGGTAGTCGCCCCGCGCGGGACCGACTGCCGCCGCGCGCTGCCACCCGCGCGGGAGGCGGAGCGCGGCGGCAGGCGCCCCACGCGAGCGCTGGCCCCCGGCGGAGGCGGCGCGCGGCAGCAGGTACCCCGCGCGGTGGCGGCGCGGCGCCGAGGCGCCCCGCGCAGGCGCTTGCCCACGCAGGTGGCGGCGCGCGCAAGGTGCCCTGCGCGGGCGCTTTGCCCGCGCGGCGGTGGCGTGGCGCAGGGGCGCCCCGCGCGGCGGCGGCGTGGCGCGGGGACACCCCGCGCGTGCGCTTGCCCTCGCGGGCGCTTTGCCCGCGCGGCGGCGGCGCGGCGCGGGGGCACCTCGCGTGGGCGCATGCCGGCGCGGCGACGGCACGGCGGCGGCGGTTAGGCATCCCGACTCCAAAACCCTAAAAACAATCCTACCAAGAGGGATGCTCACCACGAGGTATCGGAGGAGATGACCCGATCGTTCCTCGAAGAAGACTCCGGATCCGATCCCCGTTCCGTTGCGTTGATCACCCTACGATATCTTCTTCCCCTCTCTCTCCCTCTCTCTCTCTCTCTCCCTGGCAGCTAGGGTTACAAGGGATCCCCCTTTTTCCTTTTCGTTTCCTCTTTCTCTCGCTCCACCATCTCGCTTTCCCCCCCTTTTCTCTTCGAATTTCGAAACTTGAATTTTGAATTCCTTTTTCACCCGTCCACGATCTCGAAAAGAGGGTTGCTATTAATATGCCTATGAAAAACCCCCAACACCCCAAATCACATACGCCCACATAAGGGATTTGAAGGAAGGTTTATTAATCAACCCGTTTCGCACTCGCACAAAAACGGTTGCTAACCCGATCTAAAAGAAACCTACCCCGTTGCCTCGAAAAGCATGCAAATCATGTGGCACAGATTCTGATGCATGCTACAGTTACTGCGAACTTCGAAATTCAATTCCGGGAGTTCCGGGAGTCGGATTCCAGATCCGATCGCACCACTGTTCATCGTTTCTCGAGCCCTATCACCGAAAGTAAAAGCAGACATCCTCACACTATCCACCGGAGACCCTAAAAAGTGTCCCCCCCCCCCCCCCGCTAAACCTATCCGGCAAGGGTCTAGGACAAAGTCCAAAAATTAGGATACTACACCGAAGCACTGGATGCTGATCGTGAGCGCATTGGAGAGCGCGACCGGTTTGAGGTGAGCTCGGATGGAGCTCGCGTGCATGTAGCAGCCAGTAGAGGTGAGTACGGTGTGTTTTCCGAGTTTTCAAATTTTTCCGGATTTTTGGGATTTTGAGCAGCGAGTTGGATTTTGAGCTTGGAAATGGGTTTTAATCCATCTTTTCTTCTTCCTTGTGACGAGAAGTGCGGCGAAGTGTTGCCGAGTCATGGAGGAGTGCACGTGAGAGCCCGGCTGCACTGTGCGGAGCCGCGGCTGAGCGCGGCTGTGTGTGCAGATTTCGGCGGAGCGGTGGCTGTTTTGGACCAGGTTTTTTAGGAGGCCTTGTTGGAGGCTGTGGAGTGCGCTGTGAGCCTTCAGGGATTTTTCTGGACGCCTGGCAGAGGTGCGCGCGACCGAACGCCGAGGGGCAGTTTCTGGCGGATTTGGACAGTGAGCGGGTTCGGCGCTTCACCGACTACAGCGTTGCCTGTGGAAAGCGATCCAGGTGGGTTGGAAATTCTTCCAAACTTTATGGAATGCCCTCTAATGCTTCTGTATGCATGTTGAGCATGTATAGTTTAGATGTTATTATATTTGATAAATCTGATAGTTGCCTAGAAAACTATAGAAAGACAATTATGAGCTCCAGATATTTTTAGCATGACCTAGAGATGATTTGACACTAGATTGCATGGTTAGTTGGCATTAGAATTGCATCTGAACCGTTTTAAAAATCGTCGAACCTGTTTTAATGGAAAACTGAGCTTTGAAAATAGTTTTAAAGTAATAAGATCGCCCTGAGGGGTTGAGTAGGTTCATGATGCATGTGTACTCGTGCCTAGTGGCCGTGTTGATTTTTAGAGCTCTGTGGGATGAGCTTCTAGTGTCATGAGAGAGTTTGAGCATTATTCCACTTCGGGGACGAAATTTTCGGGCCTCCCGTGAGAGAGATTGAGGATTGATCTCCCTTGTTGGGATTGATGAGTTCATTTTATATCATGGGTCATGCATTTCAGATTGAGTCATGGAGGTGGTTCTCCGACCTAGCTATGAGAGTCTTGGGCTTTGGCAGATTGAGTTGTGGAGGGTTCCCGACTTAGCCATGGGTTGTACATTATCAGATTTAGTCGTGGAGGGTTTCTCTGACTTTAGCTATTGGTTATTGGGCATTTCTAGATGTAGTCGTGGAGGGTTTCTCCGACTTTAGCTATTGGTTATTGGGCATTTCCAGATTGAGTCGTGGAGGGTTCTCCGACTTAGTTATGAGGATTTGGGCATTTCTAGATTGAGTCGTGGAGTGTTATCCGACTGGGTTATTATTAGTTGAGCATTCGAGTTTTCGATCTGTTTGATCATGGATTATAGCCTGCTGTTACTGCTGTTATGCCAGATATGATACGCTTGAGCTCGGTGGGGTCGCTCCCCTCGAGTTACGCTCCGGATGCGATGATGATGATGCGCCTAGTTGTTACACTAGAGGTCGCTTGCGTGGTCCTATGATAGTCTGCTAGGACGCCCTACGTAATTCCCGTCCTCTTGTGGATGCGTGGTAGTAGGCAGGTGCGTTCCTATGATAGTTTGCTAGGACGCCCTATGTAATTCCCGTCCTCTTGTGGATGCGTGGTAGTAGGCAGGTGCGTTCGTATGATAGTCTGCTAGGACGCCATACGTAATTCCCGTCCTCTTGTTGATGCGTGGTAGTAGGCAGGTGCGTTCCTAGATGACTCGCGGTGAGAGGCGCAGGCTTGACTGGACCCGAGGCGGCAGTCATTGAGATTGGGTTATGTGAGCGAGTGGATGTATAGCATGTTCATAGTAGAGTTTTTTTCCCTTGAGCATGATACTCGAGGCATTGTAGCGGTAGGGGTATGCATAGCATGTTTATAGCAGGGTTTTCCTTGAGCAGGGTGGTTGAGACATATTAGTTGTAGTTTTTTCCAGCTTTCCTATTATCTATCTGCATACCTATCTGTTTTGCCTCCAGTAGACTTAGTGGGCATACCGTGGATATTGGTGACGGTACCCACTGGGAACTACCTTCTGCAGTAGTTCTCACACCCGCTGCGGTGACAGGTTTCCACAGGTTGCTGTTCCGACTTAGTTCGTGTGGAGACCGCTGATCGAGGTGAGGACGTGGCCGAGTAGTTTCTTACCAGCATTGAGAGTCAGAGGTAGATGTACCCTGTATTTTTTTGATTCCACTTTTGTACTGGACAATCTGAGAGATTTGTATTTAAGTACATAGGGAGAGTGACTATGTATGTGGAGATTTATGTATTAATTGAGGATTTATTTTATTCAGATGTTCAGTGTTTGATTTCTGTAGCTATTAGTTTTATTTCAGCTCTGATACAAGTTTAGCTATAGATCTGACTTGCAGGGTAGACGCTTCATCTGTGCGGGGGTTTCCGTGCAGATGGCAGATCTGTTGGCGAACCCGGGTCGCAGTTTCGACCCCGTGGCGTGACAGGCGCGGCCGGCAGGCAGCGCGCTGTCACGAGGTTAGCTTTTTCGCCTTAACATTTTGCCCCGTGCGGCGCTCAAGTGTCACACACCCGAGCCAGCCTTCCCGAGTCCCTTACCACAGACATGCCCTCAGACTTAATCAGCGAGTTCCCAACTCAGTCATTAACCAAGCATGCTCCTCCACGAGCCTGACTGCTCGGCGCCGTGCCTTGCGTCGAACCCCTCGTCGAACTCTTCAAGTCCCAAATGAACAACCCCGCCACCGAAGTTGGCCACCAAGCTGAGTATATCCCGCGTAGCCAGACAAACTCTCCTCGAGAGCGCTACTTAGCCGAATGCCCTTTTGCCTTTAGAGTCAGCACAAAGGACAATACAAGCTCTCACAACTTAGCCCTTCCGAACGGGCCCGAGCGAGTTACCCTTCCGCGTTCCGCTCGTCTGCTTAACCGAGCGACCCGTCCCACGCGTCTCGCTCGTCCGCCAGCCCGTTACCTTGCCAAGGCGCCCCGCGCCCCTCAATTCCCACTACGGGATCCATAGTCGAGTCAGGCCTGTCCCATTCCGCCGGCTCCCTAGTTCCGTCATCGCTCTCGATACGGCCCAAGGTCCGCTTCCCGAATACCCCACACTACTCGTTCCTGCATGTTTACCCTTCGCAAGGGTTTGCCAACCCAGCGACATGCTCCCGCATCGCCAACCCCCTGGTACCTCCATTGCACGGCCATGCTTGGCCATCAACACACTTGGCCCAGCTTCCAAGGTTTGCTCGACGGATGTCCCCCTCAATCGAATCGGTCTAGCTCTGCTCGGCTAGCCACTCGGCACCTCCATTGGATGGCCATCCTTGGCCCCCAACACCCTCGGTCCACTACATGGCTCACTTTACGAAAACCAACATCAATTGCCTCCTTATCCATTGCCTCGCCAACTTCGAAGGGCCTTGTGCCTCACGAATCCCCGCTCGGCAAACCTGCCTTTGCCAGCCTTCTCCATAACGGCGGACTGACCGTCGCAAGACTGTCCCTCATCCGCTCGTTCGCTCCACTATGGAGATCCGAAACGGCATAAGGTAGTGCAAGCGAACCGAGAGGGAAAACCTCTGGACATACCCCACTCCGTAATGCCGTCGACCTCGTGTCTTTGGCATTACCCTAAGCCCGTGTGCTCATCGACCATCGAATCCCGCTCACACGAACCTAGGCTTGGCGACTACGCTCGCCGAGGGATGACCTATGTCCTATAGGCCAATGGGGGAGTCGGGGCCACTTCGCAAGTGTCCAACCCCTCCTCTATATATCCAACAAGGCATCCCCCTCTTTGGCACCTCGGGGGTACAAAGGTGCTCGCCGAGGGGTACGTTTTCAAATCCCGCATGCGGCACCATTTTTCTTATCATGGCACGGGACATTGCGAGGGAATTTTCTTCGTCGGCTCGCGGCCGGCTCAACCCTGACGGCATGTCCCAACTTTGCAATCCCGCAACTCTGTCAACTCAAATGCCTAGCAAATGCCTTCCAAAAGTGGCCCCCAAGGATGTCACGGTCGAGCCAATACGATCGACACGTGACAGCGCGTCCACGCGGGCTGGTGCCGCGCAAGGCTACCCGCAGGCAGCACGCGCCGCGCGAGCGCTGCCCACAGGCAGCACGCGCCCGCGCAGGGCTGGTGCCCGTGCGGGCTTGCTCCGCCCGCGCGCCGGGCGCTGCCCGCAGGCAGCGCGCGCTGGTACCGCGCGCCCGCGCGGGGCTGGTGTCAGCGCGGGGCTGCTGCGCAGCGCGCGTCACGTGGGGAAATCGCCCGCGTGAGGCTAGTGCCCGCGCGGGGCTGCTCCGCAGCGCGCGCCGCGCCGGGAAATTGCCCGCGCGGGGTTGTCAGGCTCCGCCGCCCGGTCTCTGTGTCCACCCGTGTGTTTCCCAGTTCAATTCTCTACTCGGGTGGTCTGGGTTTTCAAGTTAAGTGTTACTTACATTTTCTGTTGGGGACTTTTAGGGGTCCGGGAGTCGTGCAACGGCGCAGGACGGTTTCAGGTGTTCCATTTGACGCGATTCGAGGTGGGTACCTTTTCTTTTGTTTTTGAAGTAAGGTTTCATCATGTAATACGTAAGAGTAAAGTAGATGTGCCATTGGTTTTTGACTAACCCCTTTTTGCATGAGCATCCCTCTTTATTACTATCTGTGGCGACTGGATGTCGCGGTGCTCTATATCACACACCGATTTCGATCTTTATGCTCATGGCTGCTTACACGCACACCAGCGGTTTGGCCACTGCATTGGTGTACTTTTCCGGAGAAGTAGTACGTTGACCCGTGTACCCCACAAGGTGACGTAGTGGGGACCCCTTACGGTTACTTAAGGTGCTGCACAAGTATCATAGAGGGGTTAATAGCACCAAGGTGAGAGCAAGGTGTTTCTTTTCGCTGGGGGTCCTTAGACCTTCCGGTAGGTGCTTCGTTTTGACTAACAAAGGGTACTGTGGACTCATGAGGGGGAGTTTGGATGCTCTGGTTTATCGGTTTGCTTTCCTTTCAGTATTTGTAGCATCTTACATGTTTTACATCTACCTCTTACTCGTTTTGTCACTGACTTCCCACACTGTGACAGGTTCGTTCAGGGGTGGAATCCGGGACGACGGTGAGGCTATGACTAGAGGATTTTAGCCCCGTTTGGGGGCTGGTGACCTTTCTTTTACTTACATTTTGATTATCTCGGTTAGTTAGTGAGCATGTGATTTCTTTTATTGTGGAAAATGTGGATGTTGGGATGGACTTTCGACTCGGTGATTGACCTTTTTTCATTATGCTTCTACTAGGCTTTGCGTATAGCAGATTTTAAAATAAAAAGGAATTGCGAAAACATTTTAAAAATCTGGTGTCGTGTGGACACCATTTTGGCAAACCCGTGGCTTTATCCTTTCAAACTTGTATTGGTGTTTGGTAGATGTGATCGATTGTGATTCTTTTTCTTTAGTCCTCATCTTGACTGTTGTGGTTAAATCACAAATCGTGATTGTGATGCCGTGCATATACAATGGAGACTCTGTCCGTTTGTGGGGTGAATTTGTATGTGTGGCGGGTCTGGCACGTACCGGAGGGTGGAGTTGTTTAAAAAAAAAATGTACACATTTTTTTCTTATTTAAACCCCCGGGGCGTGACATGGAACAGTTGGCGCGGTATCATGCGATGACTGATTGTGGAATGAGAATAGTGACCCTACCGCGAGTTGGACAGGAGGAGTTCATTTTCACAGGTTGCCGAAGTACCCTTTTTACAGTGTCACGCCCCGAAGGTAGTTTGAAAGCGGAAAACGGCCCATTTTTTTTTTTTTCAAATGCCTTTACCCCGGCACGTGCCCAGATCCACCACATATACAAAATCACCCTAAATAAATGAACAGAGTCTCCCTTGTATATGCACGGTGTTGCAACACATACAATCACCAATCATCACCAGTTTAACATACACACATACGGATAAGGGATCAATTAAACTTTTACATCATTCGAAGGAAAGTCGCCCACTTGGCATATTCCAAGTTGAAAGGATAATATCACAAGGTTTTAAAATAATCCTACCCGACACTTTTGTTTTAAAAATCCTTTTCGCAATTATTTTAGCTTTTCTAAAGATCTTCACAATCCACATACAACCATCAAAAGATAAGAACAAAAGACTGAAAGTTCATCATCCCAAAGCCATCATGGCGTTCAAATGTTCCTACATCCATGTCACATCACAATCCACATCACTATCTGTTCAAGTATCATGCATCCAATATCCACTAAATGTAATGATCGAAAGAGGAGTAAAAAGGGTCACCGGAATGACGAGATACGAGTCACTCGTGAGCCTACGCCTCTCCTCCGTCCCTACCAGAACCTGTCACATGGTGGGAGTCAGTGACTTTAAACATAGGAAGGAAAACCGTCAACATTATAATAATAACATGCTATATTAGGTACAAAAGTAAATAGGACATCAAACCGTAATCCGAAACATCCGATCCATCCTTTCCATCCCTTAGTCCATAGACTTGAGGAAATACTAAACCTGCTCATTCCATTGGTGCCCTTTTTACCCTCACCGTTATGCCACGGAGGGCCCCTACGAAGTCACTACGTAGAGATCATGGGTCCTTAGACCACTTCCCCGGAAAACTACACCATTGCGGTAGCCAAACCACTGGTGCACGTGACTGCACAATGAGCTCCATAAACTTGTATCTGTAGACTAGATCGCGGCAGCTATACTCGATAAAGTCAAGTGTTTTTCTTGTCCTCTTTTTATATGTACCAATTTTGCCAAAACATTCAACACCCTGTCCTTCCATACTTTTAAAATAGTTATGCCAAAAACACAATAAAAAGAGAGAGGAGGGTCGGACTCCATGGTCCAACAACATCTCCTACCTCGGTTCGATTACGCACCTCTACCAGCGAAGAAAATGACGTGCCAAAAACTCCAAAAACACCTCAAGCTTTGCCCGGATGAATACTACACCAAAAACCGTTGTTAAAAACATCATCGTAACGAAATTCCACGAATCGGGGGTCAAATCGGGGCTCCGACAACAAAACCGGAGAGAAACATTGCTCAACGGAATAAAACGGCCAATGACACGAAAAATCGATGGAAAAACGGAGCGGCGACGGCTTGCGGTAAGGCGGGGGCTCTGCAAGCAGCGGCAGCTAAGTCGCCAGGGGGAAAGCCCCGCACGGGCGGAGCCCCGTGCGGTTGGTGCGGCACACGTACGGGTGGCGCCCCGCACGCTGCACCTTTGCAGACAACGCCCCCGTGCGCCTGGCGCAGGCGGCGCCTCGCATGAGGCGCCCCAAATGGGCAGCGCCACGCGCATGGTGCCCCATGCGAGCAAAGGCCCGCGCGGGTGGCGCCCCGCGTGCAGGGCCCCAAGCATGTGGCGCCCCGCGTGCAGCGCCCCGCGTGCAGCGCCCCAAGCGTGTGGCGCCCCGCGCGCGGCATCCCAAGCAGGCGGCGCCCGTCTCGTCAAAAATCTGAGATCATCAGTGCAACCGTCTCGTCGAAACAAGAAAGTTTGATATTCACATATTTTCGATCCGACGGTCGGATCTTCCGCAAATCAGCGAAGAAGTTGCGGGGCCCACAACTTAAGTTGTCACGCCCCGGGGGTCGAAACTGCGACCCGGGCTCACCAACAGATCCGCCACCTATGTGAAATCCCGCATAGGCGAAGCGTCCAACCTGCAAAAGTATCACCTAACAACTAAACAGATATCAGAGCTGAAGGAAAACTGCTGTAATAAAAGTCTGAATCATTGTACGACTGAAAAATAAAGTGCAATACCCATCTCCCATAAATAATGATACAATAATCTGGTCCACCGAAACTGTAATACAAGTAAAAGCCACCTATACATCATCTATAAATCCAAAAAGGAAGATAAGCTGAAATAATAAAATACAACTGTGTACAGTGAAACCCACAATTCGGGTTGGTACATCTATCCCACTGTAGAAATCAACACTGGTAGGGATCTATCTCGCGACTCCCTCGCCTCGAACTGTCAACCGAAAGATCCGCAACTCCCATAGCAGACACTGCAAAACAAAGGGAGGAAAGGGAAAAAAAACAACAATGGGGGTGAGAACCACTAGTAAAACCAGTAGCCTCCCCCTGTAGGTAAAGCCTCAAACCCCGACATACCCACTAAGTCTACCGGAGGCAAGAGAAGCAGTAAGAGAGGTGGTAAGCTATAAACAGAAATACTGATAAGAGAAAGCTACCACTAGTATGCCTCTAAATGCCGTGCTAAGAATTATAGCTAAATGTATGCATCAGTAAATAAATGCCTGCCTAAATAAACCCAATCTAAACACCAGTAAACACTGGTACTGCCTACTGTGCCTGCTAAATCGGGTATGCTGGCCAACGCATAACACCGATAGGGGATAGGAGTCTCAAGGACTCAAAGTCTGTATATCGCACACTCCGGAGTGGCACTCGAGGGGAGTGACCCACACGAGTAAAGTGCCTGAGTAATAAGTATAATAGTAGTATAAATCAGCAGGACTGGATCATGACTCTGATCAAAGTGGGAAAGCTCAACCACTAAAGAAAACCCCAGTCCTCAATCAGATGTAAAAGTACTCAATAAGTGGAAACTCCGTCCACTAGAAAAATCTGATACATAAATAAATATCCGGTCAACCGCCCAAAGTCCGCGGTCACCGCAAAACCCTGTCAACTGCAATCCAGCACAACCCATCCCTGACACCAATGTCCCGGCTACACTACCACAAACCCCTGCTCGCACCCGAGCAACACAGACCGCCTAACTAACAAAGAAGGAGAAAGGAATAACATGGTTTCTCCTAAGGCAAGTCCCAATAAGTAGTGCAGCAGTAAAAGATGGCCTAACTATATGTCCATAGAAGCATGCAAGTGTCCTCATGTAGAATAAAAGAAAGGCATCGAACAGTGTTCTTACACCCATTAGAGCATGATATCCCAATATAATAATCAATCGCATAGGAGGTTAAATGCTAATATGTCAAAAACCAAGTTTGTACAAGCATGCAAGTTTTCTCATTTGGAAATAAAGAGAGAATAGTAACCATCACGATTTTCACATAACGAGAGTCAGGAGATAACCGACAACAATTAATCTCACACAAATTAGATCAAGATTAAGAAGTTAACTATTCTCACACCACCACTAACCACCCTCACATGAACCATCCGTTGACACATAGATATGCCGAAGATCATTTAACCTCACTTAAATATGGACATTCAATCAACTATCACCAATGAATATGTTAAGGTTCCACAACCTTCATTGATCTCACATAGGATGCACATAGAATACACCAACAATATTTTTCTCCACATAAGCTAAATCGCCAACCAACCACAATACACAATCTCTCATAAAATAGTCTAAGGATCAACCATTATGACAACCATTACAAGATGTAGAATGAAGGCCGACAAAGCCAATTATTCTCATATAGATAAGTCAAGAATCATTTAACATATAACCTCTCATAACATAGGCTCAAGAATCATCAACAAGATCACCCTCACTTACCCTTGATAGCCATTCACACTTAGCCCATATGACATTCACATAAAGTCAGAATAACCCTTCTCACATAGCAACCATGTCCTTCTCACATCAACCAACCCAACATTCACACTTAAGTTAATGAACCATTCGCATATAGCAAACAAAATTATTCTCGCATAAATTAAGAAAGTCCTCTTCACACAATAGCCAATCCTTCACATACATCAACCAAAATCATTCTCACATGAATCAAGTTAACCATTCATCGCAAAGGGTAGGCTAAAGATTAATTTTCCCAAATACTCTCACATAGCCATAACTTTAAGGATGATCGCTTACAATCGCTTCATATGAGATAATGCAACATCAATCAAACTATTCATTCACTCGTGTATACACAGAGGATCAAATAACTTAATCTAAACATGGATATCCAAGCATATTATACCAAGGAGAAGAGAACAACAATCAACTATGCCATGAGGGAAACCAATAGGCCGAGCGGGTAAATCATCGTTTTCGGCAAATCACAACCACCCACCTGAAACTTGACTATCCGATGCCCGATCTGGCTGAATTTTGGCGTGAATAATCTTTATCCTCCCAGGAGTCCAATGCCGCAAAAATCATCCAAATCCGCCTCACGGATTGGGCGCAATCACTGAAACAATGCACGATGCGCAATTAAATTCCAGAATTTCAGCAATTGAAACTAAGTTAAAGAAGATGTAAGTGGAGCCCCAAATACCTCAAGATGAAGTTCCTAGCAGCAAAAACAAAGATCTCCAGCTCCATACAAACATCTTCAAGTCCTCGAAATCCACCATTAATTTCTCTCAACATTCAAACACAACAAAAGTCACAATGCTGTCCCAAACCCTCATTGAGTCCAATCAACACATCCCTTTGACATGTTGGGGCCCAACACACCAATAATAGGTGATCCTCACCCCGAAACATAGGGGAAAAGCAACAGGGGATTCTGGGACACTACAAGGTTACATTGATCTAATGATTTACTAGGAACTACGTAGCAATTATTCTGTAATGTAACCCCTTTCAAAAAGAATGAATGGTTTGAGTCAGTTACAATGCATTCAACAGAAGAAAAATAAATTGAAAAACCATCATCACACAATTGACTAATACTTATGAGATTAGTCTTAAGGCCTTCAACAAATAAAATATTATTCAAAATTGGGCCATCTGGAATAGTGATTGTTCCTTTTTCAACTATTTTTGAAGATCTTGTGGGTTATGGGATAACGGATCTAAATAGAAAAAAAATCACCTAAAGGGGGGGTGAATAGGTGTAAACAATAAAACTCGAAAATTTTTGCGTAAAAATAACCCAATGCGGAAAATAAATAAAGTACGCAAAATTTTACGTGGAAAACTCTGTCACAGGAATAAAAAACTACGGGGCCGATAACACAGTGATATCCTGTCACGCCCCGAGGGTAAATCAAAAAGTGGAAAACGACCCAATTTTTTTTTTTCTTTAAAAGCCTTTACCCTCCGGCACGTGCCCAGACCCGCCACATATACAAGGTCACTCAACAAACGGACAGAGTCTCCCCTATATATGCACGGCGTCGCACAACATACAATCACCAACCACCACTAGTTTAACATACACATTCTCACACAAGGGATCATATAAACTTATACATCATTCAAAGGATAATCGCCCACTCGGCATATATTAATTTGAAAGGATAAAGCCACAAGGTTTTAAAATAGTGTCCATCCGACACTCTGTTTTAGAAATCCGTTTTCGCAAATCATTTTATCTTTTCAAAACCTCAACATGCACATCCAACCATCACAAGATAAGAATGAAAGATCAAAGTTTATTATCCCACATCATTAAGGCATTCATGTTCCAATGTTATATCACATCATCCACAAACAAGTTGTTCAAGTATCATGCTCATCATATCTACATAGTGTACCAACAAAAGAGGAGCAAAAAGAAGTCATCGAGATGACGAAAAGCGATGTCACTCGTGAGCTGATGCCTCTCCTCCGTCCCTGCCGGATCTTGTCACATAGTGGGAGTTAGTGACCAAAATATAGGAAAGGAAATAATCAATAACATAATCATGATATGCATTAACGAGGTACAAAGAGTAATTAGGACAACAAACCGTAAACCGAAATATCCATTCCATTCATACCATCCCTTAGTCCGTAGACCTAAGGAATAACCAATCTTGCTCAACCCTTTGGTGCTCTTCTCACCCTCGCTTTACTACCTTGGAGGGGCCCCTACGCCTTCCCCGCGTAAAGTTCACGGGTCCTTGGACCAACTTCTCCAGAAAAGTACACCCTTGCGGTGGCCAAATCGTTGGTGTACGTGATAGCGCCATGAGCCTCGAACCTGTAACTGTCGACTATATTGTGGTAGCTGTACCCGATAAAGTCATGCGTCTTGTCTTGTCCTCTTTTTGTATGTACCAATTTTACCAAACAAATAACACCTTGTCCTTCCTTTTCTATCAAAACAGTTATGCCAAAATACAATTTAAAATAAAAGGGAGAGGAGGACCGGACACCTAGATCCAACAACATCCCCTACCTTAGTTAGATTACCCACCTCAAACGACGAAGAAAACGATGCACGAAAACACCCAAAATTGCCTCGAACCGAGCTCGAATATAAACTACACTAAAAACTATTGTTGAACATGTTACCGTGATCAAAAAACATTCAAAAACGGAGCGAAACGGGCCGGAAACGAGCCGAAACGGAGCTACCGGGTTTTTCGGTTGGGCGCCAGTGCACGGGCCGTGCGTGGACCGGGTCTACGGTAAAAAGGAGGCGGCAGCAAGGACCGGGCGCACGCACACGGTGGACCGCGCCCAGGTGGGCCGCGCTGGGCCGCATGTGTGGAGACGACCGGGTTGCCGTTTGGGCCAGGCCGCGCACGGACGTGAGGCGCGAGCCAGGTGCACCGCTGCGGGGACTTGCGCGAACGTCGGGTCCACGCCTGGCACGTGGACCGCGCTAGCAAGCCAGGTCGGAGCATGCGTGTAGCATGCCGGGTTCACCGTTTTGGTCCGCATTTTCCTGCGCCGGGTCCACGCCTGAAGCGTGGACCGCGCTCCGGGGCTGGGCTGAATAAATAGTAAAACGCCTCCTTTTTCACGCTTTCTTTTCTCCTTCGCCCTCCGCGGCTTCAGCGGTGACCCCGCAACCACCACTACTGCGGTGACAACCCCGCGAACTTGATAACGGCGGCCACAGCCTCCCGTTTAATACAACGGCGACGGCGGCCTCCCGTTTAACCTTCGAAAGGTCATCACCAACATCGCATCCGGTACCCGATTCAACCAACGACTCAAAAACCCCACAAGAATCATGAAAACACCATCGGAACCTCACAAGAGATATAAAAACCATAGAAACACATCTCTCTTTAGTCGGAGAATATGACAGTACGATGCCCGGCTCCGCCCTCCGCTCTCCGGCCTCCCGCTTTATCGGTGCTCCCTCCTCCGTCGCCCCACCCCGATGTCCGGTTACTATATTTATAAGAGAGTCTATAACAACCCTAACCACTTTTTAACAATTCAAATCTTTTTGTAACAACTAACTCTTTTTGTAACAAATTTCCCTTTTTGAAAAACAGCCAAATCATTTAATTTAACCATTTCTCCCTCCATTCGCATTCAAAAGACATCAAAAATCACATCGTATGTCGGCACAGATTTCAAAGAACTAAAAACTGAAATGAGTATTCTAAACCCCTCATTTACATCAATCTTAGAAAAATCATATCGGGAGCTCTGCTTACCGGAATTTAGAGCCGATCACATCACCGTTTTCCATTTTTCGAGCCCTACATAATGGAATAAAGATCCGACCCAAAAGACAAAACACAAATATGGCGAAAAACACCGTGAATACCGAAAGTAATACTATACAGAAACCGTTGACACTACATCACTCCCTCCTTAAAAGAAGTTTCGTCCCCGAAACTATACTCGAGTCCATCGCGAACAAATCCGGATAATGTTCTCTCATCATTGATTCAAGTTCCCATGTGGCTTCCCTTTCCTCGTGATTGCTCCACTGAACCTTTACGTAAGGTATGGACCTCTTATGCAATTTCTTCTCATCTTTTGCCAATATCCGCACCGATATTTCTTCAAAACATAAGTCTGTGGGTTATGTATAATATGGATCTGAATAGGAAAAAAACACCTAGAGGGGGGTGAATAGGTGTAAACAATAAAATCACCAAATCATTACGTAATAAAATAATCCAATGCGGAAAATAAATAAAGTACGCAACATTTTACGTGGAAAACTCCGTCACAGGAGTAAAAAACTACGGGACCGATAACACGGCGAAATCCACTAGAATTAAACACGTACAAGGTGATTTACCGTGAAACCTACGACTCAACCTTTTTCATACGCTCCTAGTTGATCTTCTCCGCTCGCTCCACAATGCGCCTCGAATCCACGATTTGCGTCCAACTTCGAATCCACAAAGTCCAACGTCGAATCCACGACGTCCAACCGAATCCACGGTCTTCACCAATGTAGCACGTCTCGATCACATGAACGCGCCTCACTCTGAATCCACGAGAGCGGTAACACCTTGAATCCACAAGGCCACGTGAATCCTCGCGCCGATTCTTGGTCAAATCGTTGTTTTTGTTTGGTGATGATCCTCCGAATACTTAGATCAAAGATAGACAAGAAATACCATCTAAGTATTCTTCAGTTTGATTCTACAAGAAATTGGTGTTTGGAAACCCTAGAATCGAATTGAACAATATAGATGAAGAAACATGAAATTAATCGTGTTTTTCTTTCTTCTCTATATTTTTTCTTTATTTTTCGGTTCTGTGGAATCTCCCTAAAAGATGATAATTTGGGTTTATTTATAGGTTAGAAACCTTTGGAAAAAGATAAACATCAAAAACTGCTCTAACAAACTTTTTCCCGCACGGCGGTCCGGACTGGAATAAGTTGGATCCGGACTGTCGTCATTAAACAGTATTTTTTTAGAAAAAAACATGTTCGGGGTCCGGACTGAAACATGTAAAGGAATTTGTGTTGGCGTATTTCGTGAAAGTGTTCAAGTCTTGAAGATTGAAAATGAAGATGTTTGGATCATATACCTCAATCTCAAGAAAGAAAAATTCAAAAGGAGCAGGTACGTTTAACTAAATAAGTTTGGTGATCCGAATACTTCTTATAGCTAGTGTAGAAACACTTGGATGGATTTTTAATTGTATAAAAATCAAAAAACTGGACTGTTACATGTTCAGGATCCGGATCAGGGCATTCCAGTCCGGACCCCGAACATAGGTAAGTTCATGCGGAATTTCAGTCCGGACTTCCCCTGTTTCAGTCCGGACCCCGAACAAGGATTCTGCAGAAATCGCATGAACAGTCCGGACCGTTCATCTTTCAGTCCGGACCCCGAACATGATTTTTCATGAAATTCTCTGAAAAATGACGACAGTCCGGATCAAGCCAAATCCAGTCCGGACCGTCGTGCGGGAAAAATTCTGTTAAGTCAGTTTTTGATTCTTATCCTCTTCCAAAGGTTTCTAACCTATAAATAAACCCTAATTTCATCTTTTAGGGTGAAGATTTTAGAATCCAAAAATTAACGGTGAAAACCGAAAAAATTTAGAAAAATCCACATATAGAGAAGAAAGGGAAAAACTAGATCAATTCTATGTTTCTTCATCTATATTGATTAATTTGATTCTAGGGTTTCAAAACTCAGATTTCGTGTAGAATCAAATTAATGAATACTTAGATGGTATTTCCGATCTATCTTTGATCTAAGTATTTGGAGGATTTTCACCACCAACAAACAACGATTTTGCCAAAAATCGGCGCGTGGATTCGCGTGGCCTTATGGACTCAAGGTGCTACCATTTTGTGGATTCGAAATGAGGTGCGTTCGTGGATTCGAGACGTACTACTTGGTGGAGACCGTGGATTCGGTTAGACGTCGTGGATACGACGTTGAACGCTGTGGATTCGGCGTTGGACGCAAATCGTGGATTCGAGGCGCGTTGTGGAACGAGCGGAGAAGATCAACTAGGAGCGTATGGTAAAACGTTGAGTCATGTGAGTACGGTATATCACCTTTGTACGTGTTTAATCTTAGTGGATTTCACCGTGTGATCGGTCCCGTGGTTCTTTACTCCAGGTTTGGAGTTTTCCACGTAAAATCTCTGCGTGTTATTTACTTTTCCACATTGGATTATTTTTATGCAAAGATTTTAGTGTGTTTATTATTTACACCTATTGTGATGACCTGGATCTCCGCAGAGCTGTTGCAGTGCGTGGGGGTGGCTACTGGAGGCCTACGTGGTGTGTTGGAGGTGTTTGGGGCATAATTGGACACAAGTGTTGGACTTCGAGCTTAAATGGATTACATGGGTGATCGGTTGACCCCATCGGATGTTTAGAGGTGTTTTCACGCAAAACGGATATTAAAATTGGACTCAGCGCGAAATTCGGATTAAAAATACCTTTCCGGGAGCCTCCGGCGATTTATCGGATGGGAAATTGGCGAAACGGACGTCAAATTCGGATTCAGCGCACGAAAACGGTCAAAACGGACTACCCACTTGTATTTTTGGTGCTCAGGTACTGTTCACTGGCCGGAACAGTAATTCCGGCGATCGCCGGCGGCGGGCGGCGCCGGCAGGAGGCGGCTCGGCCTCGGGCAGGCGGTACAGCGGCGGCGGGCAGGCGGCGCGGGCGCGGGCAGGGCCCGGCGCGCGGGCAGGTGCGCGGTCCACGCGGCAGGCGTGCACCAGGAAGGGTGACACGTGGCAGCTTCTTACTGGTTGGCTCACAGCACGCGGTCTACGGAGTATGTTTGGTCTATGGTGCACCGAGGGATGACACATGGCAGGTTCCTATTGGTTCGGTCCACAGGATTTTGTGCACCGGGTGCACTAGGCAGAGGGATGACACGTGGCAGGTTCCTATTGGCTCGGTGTACACAGGTTCGTGCACCAGGTGCAGCGGTCAGTGGCTGTGACACGTGGCGCTTCCCTATTGGTTGGTCAACTGTGCGGGCAGGGGGCAGCTGGCGCGTCTGGGCGCGCGGTCAGGCCGGTCGGTGCCACGTGGCGCATCCTCATTGGTAGTTTTCGGTGTTTCCTGTGCGGCGGGACACAGAGGGAATTATTGGAATTATTGGAATTATTGGAATTGTTCTCCTATTAATTCCATCCGAGAAGACTTGGGAGGCCATTTTCACCATTTTCGAGGCCTCATCCTCCTGAGGGATGGAAGATGAAACCTTCTCCAAGAAGAGAGGAAGCTTCCTGTAAAGTTTCGGATTTTTTGGCGGCACGGATTACGAGATTTCCATTTCTCCGGCACGGCGCGACGTTCCTTCATCGATGTACCCCTTTCGTCACGTTTTGATGCGAGAGCTCTCCCGGCCTACCCCGATCACATTTTCCGGCGATTCTTGCGCCATTGGAACGGCGACTGACAGAGCTTCAATCTTGGTATTTACTGTTTCCCCTTGTTTCACATTTTTCAAGGAGCTTTTCTGAGGTTACTGTGACACCATTTGCTGTGATTGAGATTTGGACAACGGTTCGATCTTTTGGCGATATCTTCGCGCACAGGCATCGGATTGGGGTGATTCAAAAGGCGTTTTGCATCTACACATCACGAGGAATATCCCCAAATTTTCTTGGAATTTCCTGAATTTTCCCCGAAGGTACTCGTTTCGACCGGTTCGTCGCGAGGATCGTGACAGTATTTTTCCTGGAATTTTTCGAGCAAATCTCGAAGTGATCGCGGCAGTTTATCTGTTTGGGCTTTTGGCGTGAAAAGGTATACTGGACAGCGAGAAGGTGTTACAGCTGAGGATTTCGCGTGTTCAGGTGGGTGGTTGTTGCTCGCCTCTACTTCTGACTTGCTCACTAAGTTTATTAGAGAACCCCTCTTTTGGACATATTGATTGATTGCCATGCATGTTTGATTAATATAAATGTGAGCCTATCATTTGAGGATAATTTGTGGACATAGCATGTTGGGAATCTTACCGAGATAATATTATCGTGGAAACGTGATTGCGAGGACATGCTTCATTGTGATAGTTAACATGCCATGTTATGTCACGCCCCGGGGGTTTGTTTTGGCGGAAACGGTTCGTTTTTTTTTTTTTTTTTTTTTTTTTTTTAAAAGAAGACTTCTTTTCCCCGGCGCGTGCCCAGACCCGCCGCACATACAGGCTCTCTCTGCAAACGGACAGAGTCTCCCCTGTATATGCACGGCGTAGCGTTTAGTACATTTCCCAAATAGTCACAACCATTCAATCACAACGGTTACTAACATACAACTAGCATTCAGGTGTGTTAAAGCGTATGGCCGACCATTTTGAAAAGGATAAATCCACAGATTTAGAAGAGCACCCACCCGGCGCTTATGTTTTGAAAACGAGTTTCACAATCCGCATAAATCCACAAGGTTTTGAAAACGGTGCCCACCCAACACCCAAGTTTTGAAATCCATTTCGCAATCCATAAATCCACAGGGTTTTGAAACCAGTGCCCACACGACACTTAGATTTTAAAAACGGTTTTCGAAATCTTTTCCTTGGTTTGGTTTTCCTTTTTCTTTTTCAAACGGCCAACAGAAATGGAAGGAACAGTAATGCATAAAAGGATAACTAAATGCAATCCATACCGACATCCACGTCGACCCCACGAGGGTATCGAGAACCTCACACATAACTACAAAGTAAATGAAATGCCAGAATGAAAGAGAAAGTACTATCCAGGGTCCCCAACGACCCAGCTGCGTCCGCCCCGTCCTCACCGCCGCCTACCTCTCCCCTCGCCTGAACCCTGTCACGAAGTGGGAAGTCAGCGACTAATAATAGCAGAGCAGGGGAAATAATAAAAACAAACCGTGGCGACAACCGGAGCAACCACCCTCTCAGGGGGGGGGAAAGAAACGGCAACCTGTATACCTGTATCCTGTAATACCCGGCCGCGTCGGACAACTAAACCGACGGCCCATACCGTACCTGCAGAACCCGACCACGTCGGACAACTAAACCGACGGGTCGCACCGCTCGCACCTCGGCGCCTCAAACCCCACAACTAATAAGGGGCCCCACTACGTCACCTCGTGGGTATACACGGGTCATAGACCACTTTTCGGAAAAGCGCACCCTTCGCGGTGGCCAAACCGCGGGTGCGCGTGTTGCAGCCTCGAGCCCAATAACCACAATGCATGAGCAATAATAAGGTAGTAATCACATGCGTGCACAATAATAAGATAGTAACCATGATGCACGCGTCAGAGTAAGATAGTAACATGTATACTCAAGGTACCCTACCAACAGCATAATCGAAGGAAAGACGGTAACTGGTAACATCAGAAATATGAAATCACATAACTATTAGAGTGTAGCGAAATCGGTTAGCATCTAGAGTAACGATATCAGGTAGCATTAAGTGGAACGATAATATGTAATATATAAATTGCACGGTCATCGAAGGTCGATGCTAATTACCCCACTCAACCCAAGAACATAAATGATCGACCCCTCCCAACTTAATACAGTTAAATAGCAGGAACCCAACTTAATAGAATTAAATGCAGGGACTTAAAACGACAACCCACCTCAGCACGTGCGGAAATTCGACAAAAAATGTCCTCACCGCGCGCCCGAACAGCTGCAACAAAAGTTTATTCGTTAAGAATATCGTCGCGGTTTAAAAACCCTCAAAAACGGGGCGAAACGGGCTAAAAACGGAGCTCCTGGGCCCTTTTTCTGAAAACGGGTGCACGGGTCCAGGCGTGGACCGGGTCCACGACGACGGGTGGCAGAGGCGCGGGCCGGGAGCACGCGGCGCGGTGGACCGATGCCGTCTTGGGCCGGGCCGCGCACGGCTAGGGGGCGCGCGCCGGGTCTACGAGGCCGCTTGGTGGCAGTGCGGACCGGGTGCACGCCCAGGGCGTGCACCGCGCGGCCTGGCGCACCGCCCTGTGCGCCGGGTCTGCGCCCCCGGGCCTCGGTGGCGTGCGCCGGGTGCACGACGGCCCGGTGGACCGCGCGGCCTGGCGCACAGCCCCGTGCGCCGGTCTGCGCCCCCGGGCCTCGGTGGCGTGCGCCGGGGCACGACGGCTTGTGTGGACCGCGGCCAGAGATCCCCTCCGTGAACAGTGATTTCGGCTCCGGTTGCGACCCCGCGTTCACGGCGGCTCCGGCGATGACCCGTGAACACGGTGACGGCGGCGGCGGCCTCCCGTTTAACCACGGCGGCGGCGGCCTCCCGTTTGGTCCCCAATGTCCCCCGTACGCGACACGAGATGAAGGAAAAACCCACCCCGACAATTCAAGAGATGTCCCTCCCCTTGCTCGAAACAAGAAACGACGTAAGAACGAAACAAGATAACGAAAGCACGGCTCACCTTGTTTCCGTCGGCACCGGGCGAAGGAGAGGGATCGACCTTTTCGCGTTCGTCGGATCTTGCGGGGAGGCGATCAATCTCCTCCTTCTCCTCGTCAAGCTTCCGGCTCTCGCGTCGCCTCGATACGGGTGGGGGGGGGAAAGGCTAGGGGTTTTTCACGCATACGAAGGGGAAAAGAAAGGAACGGGGAAAACCCTAATCCCCCAACCCTTATTTAATAGACGACTTGGCGTAATTGAGTCTGAACCCAATCAAATCTAAATTAAGTTTAGATTAAATTAAATTACCAATTTAAATAGATTACATTAAATTACCAATTTAAATAGATTACATTAAATTACCAATTTAAATAGATTACATTAAATTACCCCGGGTCTGGTTTACACCTAAAAAGACGGGCTAAACACCCGAGCTGCTACAAACTTCAGAAAATTATTCCGGGAGATTCCGGGGTCGGAAATCAGATCCGATCGCGCCGCCGGTCTTCGTTTCACGGGCTCTATTCTCGAAAAAATACCCGCGAGCCTCGACGGTCTGCCCAAAAACAACGAAGAAGGAATCGCACCCCAGACCCCTTAGCCGAAACGCGGTTCGGAATAAATTCACAGGTAAGACCAGAAGGGAAAAATAAACCCGCGGTTATTACATGTTAGCACATAGATCTCATAAAAGTTGGTTAAATGGACTAATGATTGGGATATGATGACACACCTATGTGCGGGTACCACTTTGGGAATTATTATGGACCAGGGATTATATACATGTGTAGTTGACTGATGATTTTTAGCTTGATGGTTATGTTTATGTGGATTTGTTATTCATTACACATGTGGAACTGTTATTTGATATTCTCTCTTTTATTCTTGCATGAGGACTTTTGCATGCTTGTATGGACATCTAGATAGGCCACTATTTTATTGCTACACTATCATATTGGGATCTGACTTAGGAGAAACCATGATTGCTTTCTTTCTCCTTCTTTAGACTTTCGAGTCATATTGCTCGGGTTTGAGCGGGGGTTTGGGATAGTGTAGCCGGGACCTTGGGGTCGGAGACAGGGTGTACTTGATATCGGACTTGTGGGTTATTGCGGCAACCGCGGACAGTAGGCGGTTGACCGGATATTGATTGTTCTACCCGATTGTGGATCTTGGGTTTTGGGACAGGCAGGCTTGATGGCAGGGTATTGCGGCAACCGCGGACCTTGGGCGGTTGACCAGAGGTTGATTATGCATCAGATTGGGTATCAGGTCTCTAGTGGATGGAGTTTTCCACTATTTGTTTATCTTGCATCAGGTTGAGATCGGGTCTCCCTTTAGTGGATGGGTTTTCCCACTTTGATCAGAGTCTGATCCAGTCCTGCTGATTATGATACTTGTTACTGAGGCATTATACTCGTGTGGGTCGCTCCCCTCGAGTGCCACTCCGGAGTGTGTGCATGTATGACCGTGCCGGTCAGGAGCCGGTCTGTTGCCCTTAGGCTAGGACCGTGCCGGTCAGGAGCCGGTCTGTTGCCCTTGGGATGGGACCGTGCCGGTCAGGAGCCGGTCTGCATCCCGCAGTTGAGTTGTGAGTTAGCAGGCATAGTTGGCAGTAGCGGTGTTCACACGGTGTCTTGATTGGGTTACCCAGGCAGGAATATATATATATATATATATATATATATATATATATATATATATATATATATGTTTTTATATTTGATGCATAAATTTAGCTATTCTTTTAGCTTGGCATATTAGAGGCATAGTGGTGGTAGTTTCCTTTCTTCAGCAGCTCTGTTTACAGCCTTATCACTTATTCCTTTTCTTGCCTCTGGTAGACTTAGTGGGTACGCCGGGGTTTGAGGCTTTACCCACAGGGGGAGGCTACTGGTTTACTAGTGGTTCTCACCCCCATTGTTGTTTTCCCTCTTTTCTCCCTCCTGTTTTGCAGAGTCTTCTGCGGTTGTTGCTGATCTTCCAATCGTTGTTCGAGGCGAGGGAGTCACGAGCTAGATCCTTACCACCCGAGGAGTGTAGCTGTATCCCCTGGAGGAGGTTCCTTATAGCTGTCAGCTGGATTTTACTATTTACCTTGGGAGAGATCTTTTGTACTTGGAGAGACTGAGGTAGAGACTGATGTACTATAGTTTTGTTTATCTCCCTTTCATAGTTGAGAGATGCTGTACTGAGGGCATTGTATGGTGATTATCTGTATTTGAGGAGATGGATATTGTACTTTATTTCATGTTATACAGTGATTGGAATTTTTTATTCTACAGCATCTTATTTTCCGCTCTGATATTTGTGTAGCTATAGTACTATCTTTTGCAGGTTAGACGCTTCGCCTATGCGGGATTTTGCATAGGTGGCGGATCTGTTGGCGAGCCCGGGGTGCAGTTCCGACCCCGGGGCGTGACACCTATTCACCCCCCTCTAGGTGTTTTTTCCCCTATTCAGATCCATATTTAACATAACCCACAGTGTTGTCACAAAGTATCATTACCGAGGTTGCCGGGATGCGGAAGTCACTCAGTACACTCTTCATCCAAATCAATTGAGTTGCACAACTTCCCGCAGAAATGTATTCCGCCTCGGCAGTCGAGAGAGCAATGCAGTTTTGCTTTTTACTGTGCCATGCAACAAGGCAATGGCCAAGGTGAAAACATGCTCCACTCGTGCTCTTTCGATCATCCACGGATCCAGCCCAATCGGCGTTAGAATATGTAGTGATACGGCTTTTACTTGTAATTGTGACTCACCTGTTAATAAGATATTCCTTTTAGTGGACTAGAATTATCGAGTTTCTGTAAGTCTGTCGGTGCGTGGCACGAGTATTTTTCTATAAAAGGGCTCGAAAAATGATGACCGACGGTGCGATCGGATCGGAAATCCGATGTACGGATCTCCCGGAAAAGGGTTTCTAAGGTTGCGGTGTTTTGAGCGCGCATCAGAATCCGTGCAAAATATCCTGCATGCTTTTCGAGGAATTTTGAATTTATTTCATATGATTAATTAATTAAGGAATTAATTAATCGGTGACAAGAAATTAAAAGTGGGAATTTAATTATACGTGCGAGGGAAAAATCCGACTTTTCGCAAAAAGAGAAACCCTAGCCGGAGAGAACGTGAGAGAAAAAGAGAAGGAAAAGGCAGAACCCTAACCGGAGAAAAGAAAGAAAGAAAGAGGAAGGAGACGGAGGAGTCCGATCACCCCGAACAATGTACCGGAGACAAGAACGCGATCGGTCGACTTCCCCGTCGGATTATCCGGTGAGTGATTTTTCGTTCGTGGCGTTTTTGGGGTTTTCTTTTCGTATTTCTTTTTGGTTTGTTGCCTTCTTCTTCTCCGTCTCCGTCGTCTCCGCCGGTCGCCGCCGTCGCCACGCAAACTAGGGCACGGCGCGGGCGGGCGGACGACGCGCGGTGCCGCTAGGGCACCGCTCGGGCGGGGGAGACGCGCGGTGCCGTTAGGGCACCGCGCGGGCGGACACCGCGAAGGCGCGGGCGCCGCGTCGGCGCCGCCCGCGGGCGCGCACCGTGCGGGCCTGGACCCGCGGGCGCCGCGCGGGGCGCACCCACGCGGGCGCCGCGTGGGCGCCACCCGCGGGCAGCACCCGCGGGCGCCGCGTGGGCCATGCGGGGCGCACCCGCGCGGGCGCCGCGTGGGCGCCGCCCGCGGGGAGCACCCGCGGGCGCCGCGCGCGCCGCACTCGCGCGGGCGCCTCGCGGGCGCCGCACGGGCCGCACCCGCGGGCGCCGCACGGGCAATCCCCATGGCGGTGGCACCGCGGGGAAGACGGGCGCCGCCCGCGGATGCACGCCGCGCGGTTTCGGGCCGCGCGGGGCATCGGCGGGCGGCGGCGTTCACGCGGGGATCCGTCGGGTGACGTGAATATGCCGTTTTTGGGTTTTCGTAAAATAGATAATTTCGGACTTCCGTTATACGATGTTAGTGCGTGGGTTTGATGATAGTTTCCTTTGCGGACTTTTTAGGTCCAGGTGCGCAGCAGGAGTGTGCGAAAGATCCCAGTGCTCCGATCTTCCCGCAACCAGGTGGGTACCCTTGCTATAAGTGCAACGAGTGCAGTAAGTGCACCATATCATCATAAAAAGCTTATTAACCTGTCTAATAAAGTAGATGAACTGTTAAACCTTTCGCATGAATGTATTTTATTTTACATATTAACTGTGGCGACCAAGGTCGCGGTGCTTCATACACGCCGATTTCGGCAACCCGGTTTTTGGATGCTGCACATACACAGGCGGATTGGCCTCCACATGGGTATACTTTTCCAGAGAAGTGGTTTGAATGACCCGTGTGCCCCACGTGTGTAGGGTGGGGACCCCTTCACGCTAGCTAAAGGACGCACTAGCACCGTGAATGGGGTTAAAAGCATCACGTAAAGTGAGGGGATTGTGCACGAGGGGAGATCTTCGACTCCCCGACAGGTACTCATGTTAAATGTGGTTAGATAAATAGTTGCACTGTGAATTGGACATGCTTTTATGATTTAGATAAACTTTTATGGAATCGTGTGCGGCATGTTTTAACATCGAACGAAATGATTGCGAAAATGCTTTCCAAAACAGAGTGCCGTGTGGGCATAGATTTTGTAAACCTCTGGTTTTATCCTTTCCAAAAAGATGTAGCCGCCTTGGAATGAATGCGTAAATGTTTTCAAAAGTTGGGTGTCGGGTGGACACCGTTTGCAAAACCGTAGTAAATTATTTCCTGTTCTGCGATCGATGACTATATGGTTAATGGTTGATATTGTAAATGGGACGTCGTGCATATACAAAGGAGACTCCGCCCGATTGAGGAGTGAATTTGTATATGTGGCGGTCTGACACGCACCAGTAGAGGGGTCATTATTTAAAAGAAAAAAAAAAAATGTATGCTTTTCCGCTTAACTTTAGACCTCCAGGGCGTGACAGAATATCCTATTACATCGAGTGATGTACCCATAGGATACCAAATTCTGAAATTTAACGTACCTTTGATGTCACGCCCCGAGGTCGAAACTGCGACCCGGGCTCGCCAACAGATCCGCCACCTATGCAAAGTCCCGCATAGGCGAAGCGTCTAACCTGCAAAAGATAGTACTATAGCTACGCAAATATCAGAGCGGAAATAAAATGCTGTAAAATAAAATCCAATCACTGTACAACATGAAATATAGTACAACATCCATCTCCTCAAATACAGATAATCACCATACAATGTCCTCAGTACAGCATCTCTCAACTATAAAATGGAGATAAACAAAACTATAGTACAACAGTCTCTACATCAGTCTCTCCAAAAACAAAAGATCTCTCTCCAAAGTAAACAGTAAAAACCAGCTGACAGCTACAAGAAATCTCCAACCAGGGGATACAGCTACACTCCTCGGGCGGTAAGGATCTAGCTCGTGACTCCCTCGCCTCGAACAACGACCGAAAGATCAGCAACTCCCGCAGAAGACTCTGCAAAACAGGAGAAAGAAAAGAGGGAAACAACAATAGGAGTGAGAACCACTAGTAAACCAGTAGCCTCCCCCTGTGGGTAAATCCTCAAACTCCGGCGTATCCACTAAGTCTACCAGAGGCAAGAAAATGAATAAGTGGTAAAGCTGTAAACAGAACTGCTGAATAAAGGGAAACCACTGCTAGTATGCCTCTAAATGCAATACCGAAAGAAATGACTGTATGAATGCATCAGGAAACAGTATCTGACCAAATAAACCCAATCTAGCGCCACCAGTAAAACTGGTACTACCTGCTCTGCTGTCGGACTCAAGAACTCAGTAGGGGACCAGCACACAAGGCTCGAAATCCCAATCAGATGGACCGGCACCCGTCACGGTCTAAAGCCTACTCTGGAGTGGCACTCGAGGGGAGCGACCCACACGAGTAAAGTAACCCTGTCGCACATATCTCAATATAGCAGGACTGGATCAAGACTATGATCAAAGTGGGAAACTCCGTCCACTAATGAAACCCCGATCTGATGCAATAGTACTCAATAAGTGGGATACACCATCCACTAGAGAAATCTGATACCCAATCTGATGCATAAGTAAACATCCGGTCAATCGCCCAATGTCCGCGGTCGCCGCAACACCCCACAACCAACAATCAAGCCCAACAACCGACACCCGGTCAACCGCCCAATATCCTGTTACGGAATTTGAGTTGGCGTATTTCGTGAAAGTGTTAAGTCTTGAAGATTGAAGATGAAGAAAGTTTGATTCATATACCTCAATCTCAAGAAAGAAGAATTCAAAAGGATCAGGTATGTTTAACTAAAGTTCTTTGGTGATCCGAATACTTCTTGTAGTGTAGAAACACTTGGAAGAATTTTTTATTGCATAAAAATCAAAAACTGGACATGGGACATGTTCAGGATCCGGATCAGGCAGTGCAATCCGGATCCCGAAGGGTACTTGTTCATTGGCAAATCCAATCCGGATCATAGGCCAATTCCGATCCGGATCCCGAACATGGGATTTTGCTGAATTGTATGAACGATCCGGATCGGGTCTTGCAATCTGGATCCCGAACCCTTGGTTTTTCTGGAATTGTCAATCTCGTTACGACGATCCGGATCACAGTAAATCCGATCCGGATCGCCGTCCTGAAAATTTCCAGAAACGGTTGTTTTTGATCCTTATCTTCTTCCAATGGTTTCTAACCTATAAATAGACCCTTTGATTCATTTCTAGGGATCGAATCGCGAAAAAGCATCTGAATATAATAGAAAAATACGACCGAAAAGAAAAATCCACATATAAAGAAGAAAGGAAATCAATAGATTTAATTCTATGTTTCTTCATCTATATTGATTGATTTGATTCTAGGTTTTCCAAACTCAGATTTTGAGTAGAATCAAATCAATGAATACTTAGATGGTATTTCCGATCTATTTCTAATCTAAGTATTCGGCGGATCATCACCACCCAAAAACAACGATTTACCCTAAATCGGCGCGTGGACTCGCGTGGCCTTGTGGATTCAAGGTGCAACCGCTCTCGTGGATTCGGAGCGAGGTACGTTCGTGGATTCGAAGCGTGCTACTGGGTGAAGACCGTGGATTCGGTCGGACGTCGTGGACTCGACGTTGGACGCTGTGGATTCAGCGTTGGGCGCAGATCGTGGATTCGAGAAGCGTCGTGGAGCGAGCGGAGAAGATCTACTAGGAGCGTATGGTAAAAGGTTGAGTCGTCTGTGAGTACGTTATATCACCTTGTACGTGTGTTAATTCTAGTGGATTTCGCCGTGTTATCGGTCCCGTGGTTTTTTACTCCGGTTTGGAGTTTTTCCACGTAAAAATCTTGCGTGTTCATTTATTATTTCCGCATTGGGTTTTATTGCGCAATGATTTTTTGAGTGTTTATTGTTTACACCTATTCACCCCCCTCTAGGTGTTTTTTTCCCTATTTAGATCCATTACATATAACCCAACAAGTGGTATCAGAGCGGGAATAGGGTTGTAAACAATGGTTGAAGGTGGAAACATCAATCGACCCCCTTTCTTTGATGGAACAAATTATGCGTACTGGAAAGTACGGATGAAAGCCTTTTTAATTTCCATCGACGAAAGGGTGTGGCAATCAATTGAATTAGGATGGTCTAATCCAACTGAAATTATTTCTGATGTTCGCACCTTAAAACCTAGGTCGAAATGGACCAAGGAAGAGATGATTCATCTTCTTACAATGGCAAGGGAATTAATGCTCTATTTAATGCTTTGTCACAAACAGAGTTCTCTCGCGTCTCGGCATGTGAGACTGCGAAAGAAATCTGGGATGTTCTTCAAGTTACGCATGAGGGAACTAACCTTGTGAAGATTCAGAAACTGCAAATGCTTACGAGCAAGTTTGACTCTATTTTATGGCAGAAAATGAATCTTTCACAGACTATTACACACGATTGCAAGACATCGTAAACTCATGTGCTAACTTGGGAGGAAGAGAATTTAAAGTTGTAAGAAAGATATTAAGAACTCTTCCTGAACGATTTCGCCCGAAGGTCGCAGCCATTGAAACAATTAAACACCCGGACGAAATGCGTGTAGAAGAATTAGTTGGTGCATTACAAACTTATGAAATGACATTTCCTACTAACTATTCTTCGGGAAAGGCATCCTCTTCTAAGTCTTCAGGTTATGCATTGAAAACAACAAAGAAGAAGACGCGGATTCATCCTCCTCAGACGATGACGAGAACCTATCTATGGAGGACTTTGAGAAGCAGCTCGCTCTCTTGACAAGGAAGTTTCGCCGCAACTTTCGAAGGGGTAATCCAAGCAAAACTCCATCCTTCGGAAAGTCGAAGAAAGGCAAGGGTTTTTCAAGCTACAAGTCAAGAAAGCAAGAGAACTTCTCCAAGGACAAGAAAAGTTCGGAGGGACAAGTACAATGCTTCAAATGTCGAGGCTACGGCCATATTGCAACGGAGTGTGTAGTGTACCGGTTTTTGGGTTGAGCTTTCTGACTCCACCGACGAGCTTTCCGACTGGAAAAAGGCGTGAGCGCGTGTATTTTCGAATTACAGCGGGGTTCGGGTGGTTCCGGGCGGCGGCGGAAGACCCGAAGGCAAAAAGTGAGTTATGGTTGGCATTTTGGATTATTTTATTATTTTAATTTAGACTTTATGTTAATGTTGCTTTTAGTGTTGTTGTGAGGGAGTGGCTTGGCTGTATGGTTGGTGGAGCTAATTAAGGTGTTGGTGGGAATTAATTAACTCCTTTATTTAATGTTTTCTCCATATGCCTTAATTAATGTTAGGTGCTTGCATTAAATAGCAGCCATCACCTCCCTCGCCACCTCACCTCACCATCCTATTTTCCAAAAAGAGAAGCAGCAGCTTACTTGGGGCTTTTGGACTGAGGCTAAGGGAAGAAGAAGGAGAAGAGAGGAGGAAGAAGAGAGAGTTTCTTGGACCTTGGAACTTCGCTGCGAGGAGGTGGACCGAGCGAAGCGAGCGAGGCAACCAACTTTGAGGTTGGTGTGTTGAGTTTTTGTTTTTGGATTTTCTCTTCTCTCCTCTCCATTTCTTTTTCTTTTTCTTCTTTTTCTTCCTGCTACTGTGGCTCGCGGATTGGTTGTCCGAGCTGTGGCGCTGCTGAGTCGCTTGCGAAGTTGCGGCGGCACGTGGCGCGGTGTGCGTCGCTTTACGTGCGCGTGATCGCCGCGCGTGGCGCACGCCCTGCTGCCTTGCTGCGCAGCAGGGCGGCGTAAAGCCGGAACTGCGGCATGGGGGCCGCGAGGCCTGGCAGGCCGCGCGCTGGGGCGCCTGTGCCGCGCGGCACTGCAGGCCGCGCGCTGGGCGCGCGGCACTGCAAGGGTGCCGCGCGGGCGGCCCCTGTGCCGCGCGGCACCGCAGGCCGCACACTTGGCGCGCGGCACTGCAAGGGTGCCGCGCGGGCGGCCCCTGTGCCGCGCGGCACCGCAGGCCGCGCGCTTGGCGCGCGGCACTGCTGGGTGCCGCGCGGGCGGCCCTGCAGGCCGCGCGCCAGGCGCGCGGCACTGCTTGGGGCCGCGCGGGTGCCCTTGGGGCCCCGCGGCCCTACAGGCCGCGCGCTAGGCGCGCGGCACTGCAGAGGGCCGCGCGGCGGCTCCCTTGGGCCCCGCGGCCCTGCAGGCCACGCGCTAGGCGCGCGGCACTGCAGGGCACCGCGCGGGTGCCCTTGGGGCCCCGCGGCCCTGCAGGCGCGCGCCAGGCGCGCGGCACTGCAGAGGGCCGCGCGGCGGCCCCCTTGGGCCCCGCGGCCCTGCAGGCCGCGCGCCAGGCGCGCGGCACTGCAGAGGGCCGCGCGGCGGCCCCCTTGGGCCCCGCGGCCCTGCAGGCCGCGCGCCAGGCGCGCGGCGCTGCAGGGCACCGCGCGGGTGCCCTTGGGGCCCCGCGGCCCTGCAGGCCGCGCGCCAGGCGCGCGGCACTGCAGAGGGCCGCGCGGCGGCCCCCTTGGGCCCCGCGGCCCTGCAGGCCGCGCGCCAGGCGCGCGGCACTGCAGGGCACCGCGCGGGTGCCCTTGGGGCCTCGCAGCCCTGCAAGCCGCGCGCTTGGCGCGTGGCGCTGCAGGGCGCCGCGCGGGCAGCTCTTGGGCCGCGCGGCGTTACCGGCCGCACGGCTAGTCGTCACCACGCAGAGCGTGTGTTGGACATCGCACCTGTGAGCTGCTCTTTGCCGCCGGGTTTGCGGCTCGGCGACGTGACGTGGCGGTCGCGCGAGGGGTTTTCCGCGCAACGCCCGACGTTCTTCGTCGCCGGATGGGTTTTCCGCCATTTGAGGGCGGGTCTTTTGTCACGAACTTCTCTTCTGACCCTGTTTCCACCGATTTTGCAGTGTGATTTAGTGTTGGCCTGTTGCATGGTCAGCGGTGCGCGTTGTGCTACTTGGAGCTGTAGGATCGCACCGGGACCTCTGTTTTGACGCACGGTTCGCAGATTCTTCGCAGGTGGGTTGGTTTCCTCGGTGAATGTCACGAAAATGCCGTTTTACTTGCAAACGCAAAGGTAATGAGTCCCTGGGATGCCAGGTAAATGCGGAGCAGCCGTGTCAGTCGTGGGTTATGGTTACCGACTGTGACACGCATTATGCTCCTAGATGTATGTTCTAAATACACGGTGGCCTCAGATGCCCTGGCCGAGCTACCAGGAGGGTGATTTTCCCCGGCCGCGCTACCGGGAGGGTATTCCCCTGGCCGAGCTACCAGGAGGGTGTTTTTCCCCGGCCGCGCTACCGGGAGGGTATTCCCCTGGCCGAGCTACCAGGAGGGTGTTTTTCCCCGGCCGCGCTACCGGGAGGGTATTTCCCTGGCCGAGTTACCAGGTTAGTCTATTTCCCTGGCTGAGTTACCAGGTAGACACTTATCCCTAACCGAGATACCAGGTGTGAGTTCGCCCTGGCCGAGTTACCAGGTGGCGGCGGGGGATGGCATGAGCGGGTGATCATATTATATGAATCCAGATGCCATTTCATTTTGCATTGCATTCCTGCATATAGTGATAGACTTATTACAGCTTTCATTTCTGTATCTATCTATCTATCTATCTATCTATCTATCTATCTATCTACCTGCTTATCTGTTTTACCTCCAGGGGACTTAGTGGGTTACCGTGGATCGGACATCGGTACCCACTGAGATCTGACTTTTTAGTTGATCTCACACCCGCTGTGTGTGACAGGTGCTTCTGAGGCGGCCGCTCCTGGGTCGGTTCGTGCGGAGTCTTCTGACCGCGGCAAGGGCTTAGCTGATTAGTACCTGCCGGGTTGTAGTGTTCGAGGTAGAGTCTCCGGGTATTTTTGTTTCCCACTTTTGTACTAGATTGTGATGTTGTACCCGATTTTGGGAGACTGTGGATATTGTACCTGAACTCTTTACTTAGTGACTCCTATTTACAGTTTGCTCTTTCAGCTTAGCTTCCTTTCTGCTCTGATACTTGTATAGCTAGATCTCCTTTACAGGCTGGACGCTTCGTCTGTGCGGCAGTTTCCGTACAGACGGCGGATCTGTTGGTGAGCCCGGGTCGCAGTTCGACCCCGGGGCGTGACAGATTTAGGTGGTATCAGAGCCTAGGTGTATAGGTCATTTGGGACTTAGAGACCCTAGGCTTTATGGTTGGGCTGTAGGATGACTGTCGTGGGGGTTGTTCTTGGGCGAGAGTTTCTTCATGTTAGCTCTCTAAAGTAGTTCTGTTGGCTGCAGACAACACAACACTTTAGAGTTGGAAACATGTTTTTCACTTTCGCTTATTTTGTTAGTGAGGTTTTGGTTCTCTGACATCTTGTTCCTTGTTCGAGCAGCACGAGAGATGCCTCCGAGACGCCGCGCGACGACGAGGGCGCACTCCGCGTCTGATGACGTACCCGAGCAGGAGGAGGCCACTCAGGGGGAGGTCCAGGAGTTGCGGGCCCAGGTGGCCCAGATGTCTGAGGCGCTGCGGCGCCAGGAGGAGGCAGCCAAGCGCCAGGAAGAAAGCATAGAGCGGATGATGAGGCTACTTGAGCAGAGGACATCTGTGGCACCTCCAGCAGCGACTTCGTCGACCTCATCGCAGATTGTCCCGTTGACGGAGGCAGAACAGAAGGAGCTCACAGATCGACTATCTTATGTCAGCCAGTTCCGTCCTCCGCGTTTTGCCGGGCAGAGTTCCGAGCCCCGGGAAGTAGAAAACTGGATTTCTGCAATAGAAAAGATATTCGAGAACCTGTTTATCAAGGAACAGCATCAGGTGTTCATAGCCACGCACTTTCTGGAGGGAGACGCCGAGACCTGGTGGCGTCGGGTCCGACCAGTTGGACCGCCGGGAGCCCAGTTGATGTCTTGGCAGGATTTTCGAGCCTTGCTACTCGGGGCTTATTTTCCCGATAGCGCGAAGCAGAAGTTAGAGGGGGATCTCCGTCGACTGCAGCAGGGTAGTCGACCTATTCCAGACTATATCCGAGAGTTTCAGAGACTTCTGAGCAGTGTGCCGCATGTTGCCCCTGATGAGGCTCAGCGGGTGGATCTTTTTGAGAGGGGGCTTCACCCTGATATCTATCATCTTGTTCATGCACAGCGATCTCCGACGCTCGATGCAGCTATGGAGCATGCACGTTGGGTCTCTCGAGGGAGGGTGATCATGGCAGAGAGGGGCGGAGCGCCTGGGAGTAGTTCCGGAGAGAAGCGCCCCGCACCGCAGGACCTTGGGCAGACTAGCAGGCCGAGGCCCCCGAGACCGCCGCAGACACAGCCTCGGGGCCGCGGGACTCAGAGGAGGCAGAGATCGGGGGGCTCCCGATCTTCTAGGCGGCAGCAGCAGCAGCTGGTCCGCACTGATAGCTGTGTGATTTGTGGCGGACCCCACACCCCTCAGCAGTGTGATCAGCGACAGGGCCGGTGCTACCGGTGTGGGCAGGCAGGGCACAGATCATGGTCTTGTCCTACAGCTGGGGCATCAGCAGCTTCGGCAGCTTCGACTCTTCCTTCACCGCCCTATCAGACGGGCGGATCTTCGGTAGGTGTTGGCCAGGGGGACAGGGCCACTTCGTCGCGGCAGTCTGACAGACGACCACCCCCGAGCGGCAGGGTGTATACCTCACAGGTCGAGGACTCGGGGGCAGCTGGCCACGTTGTGGCAGGTATTATCCTTATCTCCTCTACTCGCACTAGAGCTTTGTTTGATACTGGAGCATCACATTCATTCATCAGTAAGGCATTTGCATCTATGCATGGGCTTGAGATAGGACCGTTGCCTTGTGCTCGTGAGGTTCAGATACCCGATCACGTTTTGCACGTTGATGAGTGCTGTTGGTCCTGCCCTGTGCAGTTAGGGCCTTGGATTTTGCCTGTTGATCTTTTTGTCCTTCGCCAGCTCCAGGATTTCGACGTAATATTGGGTATGGATTGGTTGACTCAGTATTACGCCACTATTGATTGTCGAGAGAGGACTGTGACTCTCCGGGAGCCGGGCCAGGGAGAGTATGTCTTCAGTGGGTGCCAGAGCACGCTTTTTGCTGCGACGATCTCTTCAGCCAGGGCACGGCAGTTGATGAGTCGAGGTTGTGTTGCTTTCTTAGCCACTGTTGTAGAGGTGCCTACGGCGATGCCTGGGCTCGAGGACATTCCTATTGTCCGAGAGTATCCAGATGTTTTTCCACCTGAGCTATCTTCTATGCCGCCGGATCGAGAGATTGAGTTCGTGATTGACGTGGTTCCTGGAACTACGCCGATCTCTAAGGCACCCTACAGAATGGCACCGGCATAATTGAGGGAATTAAAGGCTCAGCTACAGGATCTCTTGGATCGCGGGTTTATTCGTCCTAGTGTTTCTCCTTGGGGAGCCCCGATTCTATTTGTAAAGAAGAAGGACGGGTCGCTTAGGCTTTGTGTGGATTACAGAGAGTTGAATAAAGTGACTGTCAAGAACAAGTATCCACTTCCTCGGATTGACGATCTGTTTGATCAGCTTCAGGGAGCCACGGTTTTCTCGAAGATAGATCTCCAGTCCGGTTACCACCAGCTGAGGGTGAGGGTCGAGGATGTGTCCAAGACGGCGTTTAGGACTCGGTATGGGCATTACGAGTTTACAGTGTTACCTTTTGGTTTGACGAATGCCCCGGCGGCGTTTATGGACTTGATGAACCGAGTCTTTCAGCCGTACTTGGACCGTTTTGTGGTGGTTTTCATCGACGACATCTTGGTCTATTCCCGTAGCGACCTTGAGCACGAGGAGCACCTGAGGGTTGTACTACAGCTTCTGAGGGAGAAGAAGCTGTATGCGAAGTTGAAGAAATGCGCCTTTTGGCTACGGGAGGTTTCTTTTCTAGGCCACATTGTTTCAGCCGCAGGAGTGGCAGTGGACCCGACGAAGATTGTTTCAGTTCGGGATTGGCCTAGACCCACGACGGTGACGGAGATTCGGAGTTTCTTGGGCCTTGCAGGCTACTATCGTCGTTTTGTGGAGGGCTTTGCGAAGCTCTCTACCCCCCTCACTAGACTGACCAAGAAGGGGGTGAAATTTGTGTGGTCAGAGCAGTGCCAACAAAGCTTCGAGGAGCTGAAGCAGAGATTGATTACAGCGCCAGTGCTTGCACTACCAGTCATGGGGGAGGGGTTCGTGATTTATAGTGATGCCTCCCACAGCGGCCTTGGTTGCGTATTGATGCAACACGGTAGGGTAATTGCCTATGCCTCCCGCCAGTTAAAGGATTATGAGAAGAATTACCCTACACACGACTTGGAGTTGGCTGCGGTTGTTTTTGCCTTGAAGCTCTGGCGGCACTATTTGTATGGCGAGCGCTGTGAGATCTTCACTGATCATCAGAGTTTAAAATACCTGTTCACCCAGAAAGAACTCAACCTTAGGCAGCGCAGGTGGCTTGAGCTGTTAAAGGATTATGACTTGAGCATTCTATATCATCCCGGCAAGGCTAACGTGGTCGCGGATGCTTTGAGCAGGCGAGCAGGGCAGACTTTGAGTATGCTTATTACCCAGCAGAGACCATTGAGAGAACAGCTGAGGAGTTTAGATATAGAGGTGGTGTCCCCGGGGGATTCCGCAAGACTTATGTCTATGGTCTTGCAGCCCACTCTACTGGACAGGATTAGAGAGAAGCAGAGCGGGGACCCCCATCTTCTCAGGATTCGAGATCAGATGCAGCTTGGGCAGAGCAGGGACTTTTCAGTGGATGTTGCGGGAGTACTCAGGTACAGGGACCGCATTTGTGTGCCGGCGGATATGGATATTAGAGAGCTGATCCTGAGAGAGGCTCACTATACACCTTACACCCTCCACCCTGGGGGAACTAAGATGTATAGAGATTTGAAAACTCAGTTTTGGTGGCCAGGCATGAAGAGGGATGTTGGTAGGTTTGTGGCCCACTGTCTAACTTGCCAACAGGTTAAGGCGGAACACCAGGTTCCCGCTGGCAAGTTGCAAAGCCTATCAATCCCTGAGTGGAAATGGGATTGTGTCACCATGGATTTTATTGTGGGTGAAAGGAAAACTTTGGGGCCTGACTTGCTTTTGGAAGCTGAAGAAAAGGTCAAGGTTATTCGGCGCCACTTGGTCACTGCTCAGAGCCGACAAAAGAGCTACGCCGATAAGAGGCGGCGAGACTTGGAGTTTCTGGTAGGAGACCATGTGTTTTTGAAAGTCTCGCCCTCTCGAGGGATTCGGCGCTTTGGGGTGCGCGGGAAGTTGAGCCCGCGTTTTATTGGCCCTTTTGAGATTTTAGAGCGTGTCGGACCTGTTGCCTATCGGATTGCCCTACCGCCACGGTTAGCCGGTACTCACGATGTTTTTCATGTATCTGTGTTGAGGAGGTATGTCTATGATCCCTCTCACGTTGTGGACTTCACTTCTTTGGAGCTGGATGAGGATTTACACTTCCAGGAGCGCCCGATTCGAATTCTTGCTCGAGAGACGAGAGAATTGTGAAGTCGGGTCATACCTTATGTGAAGGTATTGTGGAGCCACCATGATGAGAGAGAGGCTACATGGGAGCCCGAGGATGAGTTGAGGATTACCTACCCGCACCTATTTGAGACCCCCTCCTGACTTTTGAGCTTTTTGGGTTTCGAGGACGAAACCATTTGAAGGGGGGAAGAGTGTAGTGTACCGGTTTTTGGGTTGAGCTTTCTAACTCCACCGACGAGCTTTCCGACTGGAAAAAGGCGTGAGCGCGTGTATTTTCGAATTACAGCGGGGTTCGGGTGGTTCCGGGCGGCGGCGGAAGACCCGAAGGCAAAAAGTGAGTTATGGTTGGCATTTTGGATTATTTTATTATTTTAATTTAGACTTTATGTTAATGTTGCTTTTAGTGTTGTTGTGAGGGAGTGGCTTGGCTGTATGGTTGGTGGAGCTAATTAAGGTGTTGGTGGGAATTAATTAACTCCTTTATTGAATGTTTTCTCCATATGCCTTAATTAATGTTAGGTGCTTGCATTAAATAGCAGCCATCACCTCCCTCGCCACCTCACCTCACCATCCTATTTTCCAAAAAGAGAAGCAGCAGCTTACTTGGGGCTTTTGGACTGAGGCTAAGGGAAGAAGAAGGAGAAGAGAGGAGGAAGAAGAGAGAGTTTCTTGGACCTTGGAACTTCGCTGCGAGGAGGTGGACCGAGCGAAGCGAGCGAGGCAACCAACTTTGAGGTTGGTGTGTTGAGTTTTTGTTTTTGGATTTTCTCTTCTCTCCTCTCCATTTCTTTTTCTTTTTCTTCTTTTTCTTCCTGCTACTGTGGCTCGCGGATTGGTTGTCCGAGCTATGGCGCTACTGAGTCGCTTGCGAATTTGCGGCGGCACGTGGCGCGGTGTGCGTCGCTTCACGTGCGCGTGATCGCCGCGCGCGGCGCACGCCCTGCTGCCTTGCTGCGCAGCAGGGCGGCGTAATGCCGGAACTGCGGCATGGGGGCCGCGCGGCCTGGCAGGCCGCGCGCTGGGGCGCCTGTGCCGCGCGGCACTGCAGGCCGCGCGCTGGGCGCGCGGCACTGCAAGGGTGCCGCGCGGGCGGCCCCTGTGCCGCGCGGCACCGCAGGCCGCGCGCTTGGCGCGCGGCACTGCAAGGGTGCCGCGCGGGCGGCCCCTGTGCCGCGCGGCACCGCAGGCCGCGCACTGGGCGCGCGGCACTGCTGGGGTGTCGCGCGGGCGGCCCTGCAGGCCGCGCGCCAGGCGCGCGGCACTGCTTGGGGCCGCGCGGGTGCCCTTGGGGCCCCGCGGCCCTGCAGGCCGCGCGCCAGGCGCGCGGCACTGCAGGGCACCGCGCGGGTGCCCTTGGGGCCCCGCGGCCCTGCAGGCCGCGCGCCAGGCGCGCGGCACTGCAGAGGGCCGCGCGGCGGCCCCCTTGGGCCCCGCGGCCCTGCAGGCCGCGCGCTAGGCGCGCGGCGCTGCAGGGCACCGCGCGGGTGCCCTTGGGGCCCCGCGGCCCTGCAGGCCGCGCGCCAGGCGCGCGGCACTGCAGAGGGCCGCGCGGCGGCCCCTTGGGCCCCGCGGCCCTGCAGGCCGCGCGCCAGGCGCGCGGCGCTGCAGGGCACCGCGCGGGTGCCCTTGGGGCCCCGCGGCCCTGCAGGCCGCGCGCCAGGCGCGCGGCACTGCAGAGGGCCGCGCGGCGGCCCCCTTTGGCCCCGCGGCCCTGCAGGCCGCGCGCCAGGCGCGCGGCACTGCAGGGCACCGCGCGGGTGCCCTTGGGGCCCCGCGGCCCTGCAAGCCGCGCGCTTGGCGTGCGGCGCTGCAGGGCGCCACGCTGGCAGCTCTTGGGCCGCGCGGCGTTACCGGCCGCGCGGCTAGTCGTCACCACGCAGAGCGTGTGTTGGACATCGCACCTGTGAGCTGCTCTTTGCCGCCGGGTTTGCGGCTCGGCGACGTGACCTGGCGGTCGCGCGAGGGGTTTTCCGCGCAACGCCCGACGTTCTTCGTCGCCGGATGGGTTTTCCGCCATTGAGGGCGGGTCTTTTGTCACGAACTTCTCTTCTGACCTTGTTTCCACCGATTTTGCAGTGTGATTTAGTGTTGGCCTGTTGCATGGTCAGCGGTGCGCGTTGTGCTACTTGGAGCTGTAGGATCGCACCGGGACCTCTGTTTTGACGCACGGTTCGCAGATTCTTCGCAGGTGGGTTGGTTTCCTCGGTGAATGTCACGGAAATGCCGTTTTACTTGCAAACGCAAAGGTAATGAGTCCCTGGGATGCCAGGTAAATGCGGAGCAGCCGTGTCAGTCGTGGGTTATGGTTACCGACTGAGACACGCATTATGCTCCTAGATGTATGTTCTGAATACACGGTGGCCTCAGATGCCCCTGGCCGAGCTACCAGGAGGGTGATTTTCCCTGGCCGCGCTACCGGGAGGGTATTCCCTGGCCGAGTTACCAGGAGGGTCTTTTCCCCGGCCGCGCTACCGGGAGGGTATTCCCCTGGCCGAGTTACCAGGAGTGTGTTTTTCCTGGCCGCGCTACCGGGAGGGTATTTCCCTGGCCGAGTTACCAGGTAGTCTATTTCCCTGGCTGAGTTACCAGGTAGACACTTATCCCTGACCGAGATACCAGGTGTGAGTTCGCCCTGGCCGAGTTACCAGGTAGCGGCGGGGGATGGCATGAGCGGGTGGTCATATTATATGAATCCAGATGCCATTTCATTTTGCATTGCATTCCTGCATATAGTGATAGACTTATTACAGCTTTCATTTCTGTATCTAGCTATCTATCTATCTATCTATCTATCTATCTATCTACTGCTTATCTGTTTTACCTCTAGGGGACTTAGTGGGCTACCGTGGATCGGACATCGGTACCCACTGAGATCTGACTTTTTAGTTGATCTCACACCCGCTGTGTGTGACAGGTGCTTCTGAGGCGGCCGCTCCTGGGTCGGTTCGTGCGGAGTCTTCTGACCGCGGCAAGGGCTTAGCTGATTAGTACCTGCCGGGTTGTAGTGTTCGAGGTAGAGTCTCCGGGTATTTTTGTTTCCCACTTTTGTACTAGATTGTGATGTTGTACCCGATTTTGGGAGACTGTGGATATTGTACCTGAACTCTTTACTTAGTGACTCCTATTTACAGTTTGCTCTTTCAGCTTAGCTTCCTTTCTGCTCTGATACTTGTATAGCTAGATCTCCTTTACAGGCTGGACGCTTCGTCTGTGCGGCAGGTTCCGTACAGACGACGGATCTGTTGGTGAGCCCGGGTCGCAGTTCGACCCCGGGGCGTGACAGAGTGTCCCAACAAGAATCCGGCAAAGAAGAAAGCGATGCAAGTCGTCACTTGGGATGACAACTCCACGTCAAATGAGTCATCCTCAAGTGATGAAGAAGACAACGCAGCAGCATTCCACGCGTCCACATCTTCACCCTTCATGTGCTTGATGGCAAGTACCTCCGATTCTTTGTCCAACTCCTCCCAAGCTGAGAAGAACGCTACGGACAACGAATCGAGCAATTCTGAAGGTGAAGATTTTGCTCTTGCCTACCATAAGCTTTTGAGGGATTCAAAGAAACTGGCAAAGCAAAACCGGAGTTTGAGAGGGAGATTGCAGGATCTCGAAGAAGAAGCAAAAAGAGCATCTTCTCTCTCAAACGCTCTTGAAGTGGAAAGGGATAACTTAGTCAAAGCAAATGTTTCCCTTCAAGAGAAAAATGAGCTTCTCGAGAAAGAACATACAAAATTGGTGGATAAAGCGAATTATTTCTCGAAGCTCTACGACGAGGCTCGACAGGAAAATCTGGAAATGACAAAGACCATTCTCCAACTAAAGGATGACTTAAAGCGATTCTCTTCAGGAAGGAGTAAGTTGGACAGGCTTCTTGGTCTTGGTCAAACAAATAAGTTCGGCCTCGGATACACTCAAACTGGAGACAGTCCAAGTTCGAGTGGGACAGTTTTGTGCCTCAGTCGGTATCTCCTCCTCCGACACCGGAATTCACGACAAGCAACGACAACAAGCCTACTTCATCCTCTTCGGGATCGTCAAGAACTAAGGTATGTTTTCGTTGTGGCTTTTCAGGGCACATTAGGAGAAATTGCAAGATGGGAGCCAAACGCACACCTCAAGCACCTCTTGCAATGACTACCAAAAAGGTGATTCCTCGGAAATCAATTGCAAATCAATTGAAGGAAAAGAGCCTTGGTAGTTCACCGCTCAAGACGACATCATCAAGGAGCAGCAATACTTCAAACAAGACGCTTTCACCTAGGCGAATAACTTCACGACCATTACCGACGCATTCCAAAAAGGTTTGGGTGCGCAAAGGTGAAATTTTTCCTTGTCTTGTTACTAATATTTCCTTGCATGCATATGATAGTTCGTCTTGGTATCTGGATAGCGGGTGTTCCCGTCACATGACCGGTGACAAAAACTGTTTTCAAACCTTTGAGAAAATCTCCGGAGGACTTGTTGTTTTCGGAGACGGTCGGTCTTCCAAGATTGTTGGAAAAGGAACTATAGCTATTCCAGATGGCCCGGTTCTAAATAATGTGTTATTTGTTAATGGCCTTAAGACTAACCTCATAAGCATAAGTCAACTTTGTGATAATGGTTATTCAGTTAATTTTTCATCTGATGAATGTACTGTAACTGACAAGAACCATGTTTTCTTTTTAAAAGGGGTTAGATCAGAAAACAATTGTTATGTAGTTCCTCATAAAATTTCTGAAAAATGTAACCTAGCATCTTTGAAAAATGAAACTCTTTGGCATGAAAGGCTAGGTCACATAAACTTTAAGGAACTTGCTAGAATTTCAAACAAAGATGTGGTCAAGGGGGTTCCTAAACTTTCTTTTGAACAAAACATTGTGTGTGGCGGTTGCCAAAAGGGAAAACAGTCTAGGACTGCACACAAGAACTTGAACCACATTGGTACAAAACGGCCTTTGGAACTTTTGCACATGGACTTAATGGGGCCAACTCGTCAACCATCCTTGGGAGGTAAATGGTATATTTTCTTATTGGTTGATGATTTCTCTAGATATTCTTGGGTAGCATTTTTAAAAGAGAAAGCTGATACTTTTGATTCTTTTCACGAGATTTGCCATCGTATTATGATTGAAAAGAATGAAAAGATTACTCGTGTTAGAAGTGATAGAGGTGGAGAATTCATAAATTCTAAATTCATTGATTTTTGCACTTCAAACGGCATTAAACATGAATTCTCGGCACCCTATACACCTCAACAGAATGGTGTAGTCGAGCGCAAAAACAGGGTCGTACAGGAGATGGCACGTGTTATGCTTCATAGCCGGAACTTACCTTTATATTTTTGGGCTGAAGCGGTGAACACTGCTGTCTATGTAATTAATCGCGTGTATTTGCGCCCGGGGACTTTAAATACACCATATGAACTATGGTTTTGTAGAAAACCTAACATCAAATATTTTCGTATCTTTGGGAGTCGGTGTTTATTTTACGTGACCGCGAAAATCTTGGAAAATTTGACTCTCGAAGTGACGAAGGGATTTTCTTGGGTTATTCTACAAACAGTAGAGCATATCGAGTTTTTAACTTAGAATCTAAGACGATCGTAGAATCGATAAATGTTAAGGTAGATGAAGCTTTTCACTTTGAATCTGAAAAATCTACCCTCGATATCTCTCTTGATGATGATACACCTGCTAATGCATCTTCTTCTAACAATTCTTTCGATAATAATGATGCATCTAACGGTTCTTCAAGCTTATCTGATGTGCAGGAATCATCTCATGTACCTCCGACTACTCCGTTACCTCAAACGTTACGCATCTCCAAGGATCATCCTGAATCGAACATCATTGGAGACCCACAAGAAGGAGTTAGAACTCGGAGACAATTGGTTTGCGGATTCGCATGCTACGTATCTCAAATCGAACCAAAGAATGTTGATGAAGCTCTTCAGGATGACTACTGGATTGAAGCAATGCAGGAAGAGCTCCATCAATTTGAGCGAAACAAAGTCTGGGAATTAACGAAGCCTCCGAAGCAACACAATGTGATAGGTACCAAATGGATTTTCAAGAACAAGAAAAATGAAGATGGTACTATCATCAGGAACAAAGCAAGGTTAGTTGCTCAAGGCTACTCTCAAGTAGAAGGTATAGACTTTGATGAAACTTTCGCCCCTGTAGCTAGACTCGAGTCCATTCGTATCTTATTTGCGATAGCTTGTCATTTTAAAATCAAATTATTTCAAATGGACGTTAAGAGCGCATTTTTAAATGGGTTTTTAAATGAGGAAGTTTATGTGGCTCAACCGAAAGGTTTTGTGGACCATAAACTACCTAACCATGTTTTTCGTTTGAAAAAGGCTCTTTACGGTCTGAAACAAGCACCGCGAGCATGGTACGAAAGGTTGACAAAGCACCTTTTGGAAAAGGGCTATACTCGAGGGGGAGCTGACAGGACTCTCTTTGTGAAGCATTATCAAAACAATTTCATTGTAGCACAAATCTATGTCGATGACATTGTATTTGGTGCAACAAGAGATAATGATGCTTCTAAATTCGCGGAGACCATGGAAAGCGAATTTGAGATGTCCATGATGGGCGAATTGACTTATTTTCTTGGATTACAAGTTAAACAAAACGATGAAGGCATTCACTTGTGTCAATCCAAGTATGCAATGGAGTTGGTCAAAAAGTTTGATTTAGAAAATTCTAAGGATTTTCCGACTCCAATGGGAACTAGCCATAAGGGACTTGGAAGTGAATCACATAGTGAGAATGTAGACGAGAAACTGTATCGCAGTATGATTGGAAGTCTACTTTATCTCACGGCTAGTCGCCCGGATATATCCTTCAGTGTTGGGATTTGCGCGAGATATCAATCAGCACCGAAGGAGGTTCACCTGAAAGCGGTGAAACGGATCATCCGGTACATCAAAGGTACAATAAATTTCGGAATTTGGTATCCTATGGGAACAAGTTTGGATATTGTTGGATACTCAGATGCCGATTGGGCTGGATCAGTGGATGATCGGAAAAGCACGAGTGGTGCATGCTTCTATCTTGGCCATTGCCTTGTTGCATGGCACAGTAAAAAGCAAAACTGCATAGCACTCTCGACTGCCGAAGCGGAGTATATTTCAGCAGGAAGTTGTTCAACCCAATTGATATGGATGAAAAGCGTGTTGAGCGACTTCCGGATTTCAGCAACTTCGGTAACCATTCTTTGTGACAACACTAGCGCCATAAACATTTCAAAAAACCCTGTGTTGCACTCTAGAACAAAACATATTGAACTTAGATATCATTTTCTTAGAGAGCTAGTTGAATCAAATATTCTTCAACTGTCATATATTTCAACTGAGGATCAATTAGCTGACATTTTAACAAAACCTTTGGATCAAAAACGTTTTATTCATTTGCGTAAAGCAATTGGAATGCTTTCCTTGAAATAACCTTTTTTTGAAACTTTTGCTTAAGGTTAGGTTTTGTTTTTGTTTTGTTTTGTTCTTTATCTATGTGTTTGTACATAGGACATTAATTGAGCATTGATCATAATTGACTTTAATTGCATCCTTTCACGCATTTAGAAATTTATTATGCTTTTGATATCATAATATTTCAATGTTGCAATGATCATTTATGTTAATTAAGTCATCTTTTAAGTGATCAAAGTCAATTTCTCTCTCAATGATCTCTTGGTATAGTCATTATCATATTTGATTGCTTAGTCGAGTATGAATGCGAGATCAATTTTTGGTTGAATACCTTATATATTAAATAATTGATAGCCAATTGAGGGGGAGTCAAAGAAAAGTAAAATGCTCAAAAGATGTGGAAAGAGTTACATCCCAATGAGGAGTGTGAAAACTACCACCACATGGAGGAAAAAGATACCCCATGTATGCAAAGCAAATTTTTGTGTTTAAAAAATGTTGATGAAATGCATATTGAAATACTTGACTCTGTCAAATTTCAAGGTTGGTATAAGGTGGGATTTTGATAAAAGATGCTCAAAGAGCCACTCTCTTCAACAGATTGTCTAAATATATTATCTAACTTATCTGGGATTTCAAACATCTATTGATCTTTGTATTTCATTTTCTTTACCAAATTGATGATTTGATAAAGGCATTACGCATAAGATCAGGATAGATGTGATTGAAGTTGTTCAACTTTAAGAGTTTTAATTTTCATAAATTTTCGTTTCATTTTTGAGTATTTTTGATAGATTTGGTATAATCTATTTCTTGTTGTATGAAACGATGATTTTTGTTTAAAGTTGATATGCTAAAGTGCTTACATACTTTTTCTGGATTTTATGAAATTTTTCTAAATTTTTCTGGAGAAAAGGTTGAAGCCGATCCGGATCGGACTAAGTGATCCGGATCCCGAACGCAGGTGTTTCCTGCGGGTAGCCGATCCGGATCACATTCACGATCCGATCCGGATCACGGCTAGGGTTTTAATAGAACAAGATGGGTTTTGATTTCTTTTGCTACAATCTTTTGTTCTTAAGCCTCTAGAGTTTCTCTCTCTAGATTTCTTCCTTCTTGGAGCTTTCAAACTCAAAGTTCTTCGAATCCAAGTAAGTTTTATTGATCAAAATCTCGGTTTTTCACTGTTTTTCCTTGTTTGCTCAAAACGTGAGTAGAAATCATGGAACTTTTTCGTTTGTGAATGGTTTTTGGTCAAATTTCTTTTGAAATAAGAACTCTGGGTAGATTAGTTTTGATTATATGCTAGGTTTTCTCAAGATAAACGAATTTTTGGGCTTCGATTTCTAAAAATTCTATTTTAGGGCATATAATAGGAATTTTTGAAAATCATGCAATTGATCTATTTTTAAATATTTTTTTTGCAAAACTAATTTGATTCTTAGTCTCTCGACATGATTATGATTGTTTGGGTACAATTTTGTAAATTTTTGAAATCTGAAAACTTTCGTGTTCTTGAGTTGGTCTTCACAGGACTTCTTTCTTCATTAAGCACGCACAGCAATGGAATTCTCATGAATCATCTTGCTGTTAGTCACAATGGTGCATACTCGAGCAACCAACAAACTGAAAAGAGCCAAGAAACTTCAACGAAAAGGTGAATTTCATCTGATTAGTGACTCGAAAACTGAATCAAATAATGATGAAGTAGACTGGGATAAGTTAACGGATGATGATGAATTAATGCCTGTTAAACCTGAACAAAAGGCATCCAATGAATCAAAAGGAAAGGCACCCATTGACACAGGAAAAGCACCTATGATGTCACCGACCATCTCGGTAAAAAGGAAACGACTTGCTCGACGCTTTGGACAAGCACGACATGCTAATGCTAGCAAGCCAATGGTTCGTGACTCCCCGCCTCGCGTGGAAGGAGTGTTCGTCAGCATTGATCGCCTTCGAGCTTTTGAACACCGTGAATGCATCGGTGAACGACATGTCAACATTGAAGCTCTCCGAAATCACTCACCAGAGTTTGGGACTTTAATTGAGCAAGCTAATCTCATCCAAGTCTGTCGATTCCCCGAATTACTTGGGTATTGTTTGTATCGTGTAAGAACCTTTTACACGAATGCAAGACATCTTCAAGAAGATGAACCTGGCTCAATGCATTTCTATACAAATATTCAAGGGATGAAGCTTAAAATCACTCCGCAGTTAATCGGCGAAGTCCTTGGAATGGAATCCAACACATCGGGGATCAACTATTTGACAGGAAGAAGTTTGACGAATGACTTGTGGCAAACCGTGATAAGAAAAATTTGTTTAGAAGGAACTGAATCAGCTGATGGTAAAAGTGTAAAATCCAAACATCTTCGACTGGAGTACCGATTTCTTAATTTCATCACCTGTTACAACATTCTACCTAACATGCAGACCAAGGTAGTGAGATAGGATAGAATGCTGTTCTTATATCTCATAGGTCATCCCTCTGAGGCTGTAGGGTTGAACATGAACATCCCCTACATAATTTGGAATAGAATGTCAAGATATGTTGTGCATCCTCATCCTTCTGAGCGACTTCCATTTCCATTAATCATCATGAGGATCTTGCAAAAATTTGAAATTGATATAAGCTCGACATCATATCAACACTGTTGGGGGATGATAGATGAGTCAACGATTGTGAAGTCACTTCACAAATTACCACATGTTACTCCGACACCTTCCACTGGAAAGAAACCCTGTGTCGGCACCTCTGCCTCACCGTCTCAACAAGCACCCGGCGCGGATGATGACTGTGATGATCCGGAATTCTACAGGGCTTTTACAGTGTGACCGGCAGCTTCTGGAGGCCTTTGGGGCATGTCGGCGGTGTTCGGGCGCCAATTTGGACTCAAGTGATGAACTTCGGGCCTAAATGGATCACGTGGGTGATCGGGTGACTCTGTCGGATCTCTGGAAGTGTTCTCGGGCGAAACGGATATTCAGATTGGGCTCAGCGCGAAATTTGGACTAAGAATACCTTTCCGGGGGCATTCGGCAATTTTCAGAGTGAGAATTTGGCGAAACGGACGTCAAATTCGGATTCAGCGCGCGAAAACGCTTTAGATGGACTATTTACTTCATTTTTCGGGCTCGGGCTACTGTTCACGCCGGAACAGTGTTCCCGGCGGCCGGCCGGCGGCGGCGGCGGCGGCGGGCAGCGCCGGCGGGCGGCGGCGCGGCCTCGGGCAGGCGGCACAGCGGCAGCGGGCAGGCGGCGCGGGCGCGGGCAGGGGCGTGGTCCACGCGGCAAGCGTGCACCAGGGAGGGTGACACATGGCAGTCACCCATTGGACGGTTCAGTGCTCTCGGTCCACGGAGCATCACGGGTCTATGGTGCACCGGTCTTGGACACGTGGCCATCTACCATTCGTTCGGTCCACAGAAGCTCGTGCACCGGGTGCACCGAACAGTAAGAGTGACACGTGGCGATCCCCTATTGGTCGGTCAACTGTGCGGGCAGGCTGGGCAGGCGCGTGGTCAGGTGCAGGGTGCAGGCTGGTGGTGTGCCACGTGGCAGCTTCCCATTGGTTTAGGGTTGGACACGTGGCAGTGTATGGTTCGTCGGGTGCACGGAATGAGTGAACCGGGCGTAGCGAGTGTGGGGTATGCACGTGGCGCGTTCTGATTGGGTGGAATCGGTGTTTCCTGTTCTGCTGGACACAGAGGTAATTTCTTGAAAAGATTTTCCTGGTTTCTCCTATTAATTCCATCCGAGAGCCATTCAAGAGGGGTTTTCTCCATTTTCGAGGTTCCATCTTCCTGAGGGGTGAGAAGATGAAATCTTCATCAAGAAGAGAGGAAGCATCCTGTGAAGTTTGAGGATTTTAGGAGGCACGGATCCCGAGGTTTGGGATTTCTCCGGCACGGCGCGACGATCATTCTCTGGCAACCCGATTCGTCGTATTTCAGTGTTCAGGCTCCCCCGACTCACCCCGACCTCCTATTTTCGCGATTTTTGCGCCGTTGGATTCTTAACAGGTAGGGCTACGTTTCTTGTTTCTACTGGTTTTTTCCCATTCCAAGGTTTTCATGGGTTTTTTGGATCATCTTGTGACCCCATTTTGCTGTGATGGAGTTTTGGACAGCACAGTATTGTTTTGGGGATATCTCCGCAACCGGACATCGGATTGAGGCGATTCAAAAAAGGATTTGCATCTACGCGTCGCAAGGAATCTCCCTGAATTTTCTTGGATTTTTGTGGAATTTTCCTGAAGGTGAGAAACCCCTTTTTACAGAATTTTATATCACAGTTTTGGATGAATGCATTGTTCGGGGTGGTTCCTCTTGTCGATTTTGGTTCTCAGCATAAAAAAATCGTGGGAAAACGTGCAGGTACTCGTTTCGACCGGTTCGTCGCGTAGATCGCAGTGGTATTTTTCTGGGAATTTATTGGGCACGTTTCGCAGGTGAAAAAGGCTAAACTGTGGACTGATTGTAATTGGGACAGATTTTGGTGTGAGCATGGTTCATTAATTGTGCTTGTTCTTTTGGGGTATTTTGTGCAGTACCGTGGTGATCGTTGAGACCGGGCGCGGACTTCGCTGTTGGGATCAGGATTTACCGCTCGAGGTGGGCGGTTGTTTATTACCTCTATTCTGACATGCTCACTCGGAATATTAGAGTGATCCCCTTTATTGGTCATCTTGATTAATCATGATTGGGGTTGGGTTCATGCATGCCGGTGTGGGAATAGGGTTGCTTTGATAGCGGTTAACCTTGCATGTGGAATGGAATATTTATGTGGACTATTTGATTATCCTGTTGATGGTACGACTTGAGGGTAGATGACATGCGTAGGTGGATACTGTTAATGATTAATGCCTTTAATTATATTTCCTTGAGAACACTTGCATGCTTGTATGGACATCTAGATAGGCCATCTTTTATTGCTACACTATCATATTGGGATTTGACTTAGGAGAAACCATGATTGCTTTCTTTCTCCTTCTTATTTAGACTTTCGAGTCATGTTGCTCGGGTTCGAGCGGGGGTTTGGGATAGTGTAGCCGGGACCTTGGGGGTCGGAGACAGGGTGTACTTGATGTCGGACTTGGGGGTTATTGCGGCAACCGCGGACAGTAGGCGGTTGACCGGATATTGATTGTTCTACCCGATTATGGATCTTGGGTTTTTGGGACAGGCAGGCTGTGAGGGCAGGGCATTGCGGCAACCGCGGATCTTTGGCGGTTGACCGGACAGTGGTTATTGCATCAGATTGGGATAGAGCATTGGGATTTCTTTTAGTGGATGGGTTTTCCACCTTGATCAGAGTCATGATCCAGTCCTGCTGATTTGGTACTTGTTACCCAGGCATTATACTCGTGTGGGTCGCTCCCCTCGAGTGCCACTCCGGAGTGTGCGTTTTACAGGCTTCGAGTCCTCGGGACTCTCATTCCTATCGGTGTTATGCGTAGGCTGGCATACCCGATTTGGCAGGCAGGCAGAGCAGGCAGTACCAGTGCTTACTGGTGTATCGATTGGGTCTAGGCAGGCAGGCATTTATGTTCTGATGCATACAGTTAGCTATCTCTTTAGCTTGGCATATTAGAGGCATAGTAGTGGTAATTTCCTGTTTTCGGCAGTCATCATTGCTTACCACACTTCTTTCCTTTTTGCCTCTGGTAGACCTAGTGGGTGTGTCAGGATTTGAGGTTTTACCCACTAGGGGAGGCTACTGGTTTACTGGTAGTCTTACCCCCATTCTTCTTTCCTCTTTTCCTTCTCCCTTGTTTTGTAGTGTCTTCTGCGGGTGCTGCTGGGTCTCAGCGACGGGTCGAGGAGAGAGGACGGCTGAGTAGATAGACTTCGAGGCAGGTTGAGCGTGTTAGCTGGACTGTTGGTGTACCCGTGTTTCCTCAGACGGTTGTACTTTTACTTTGGGACTGGCTTTTGCCAGCAGGTTGTATTTATTTTGGTGAGCGGGGAGAGACAGATGTATCATTTATACAGATGTATTGTATTTTATTTCCAGCTTCAGTCTGAGATGTATTAGTTTTAGTTCAGCTCTGTTTTTATTGCTCATTTATTATTATCTCTTTTATATCTGAGCAGGTTTGGCGCTTCGTGTACGCGGGAAATACCGTGTGCACGGCGGATCTGTAGACGGGCCCGGGTTCTGGTTTACACCCGGGGCGTGACAATGACGCATCGGTAACTTCGATTTTCAAGCAACAACAGCGCCTATCTTTTGAACAAGAGCAGATATCCAAAGAACAAAAGCGAATTTCTGAGGAACTCGAGATCATCACGGCATCACAAATTACTTTGACCAAGAGTGTAAACTCGATGAAGGAATTGATCAAGAAAATGTTCACTAAGATGGGATATAGTGCGTCTGAGGAATCAGACTTCGATGAATAATTTGTGCTCTAACATCCTTTTGTGCAGATTTGTGCAGGATTTCAGTTTTTAGGATTTAGTTCTGTTTTTACTTTGCTTTAGTTTTAGTTCTCAGGTTTTTCTTGATTTTGAACTTCTTAACTCTCCTTAAATTTTTATAATTTTGGCTTAGTTTGTGACAAAAAGGGGGAGAGAGAGTAGAGAACTTTGAGACTTTGATGTGAGAACTTTGGTGAAAGGTAAGACTTTGAACAAACTTTGACTTTGGTGAAAGGTAAGTATCACAACTTCTGGTTATCTTGTGATTTGTTGCATGTCCCTACTAATTATTCGACTAACTATTTGGACATGTATTATTACTAACAAGTTGTTTGTTTACTAACAATGCAAAGTTATGACATTTGGAATCTTATTGCTTAAAAGATATGTCAATGCTTGATTATTATCTTATTACATATCTGAGTTACTAAATGTCATGATGAGTATAAACTTTATCTCTGCTAGGTTTTGAATGCTAAATATTCTTGAGGTATCTAACGATCTCATTTTGTCAAGAATGATTTCTTTTTGCAGAGAGTACAGATGTCTAAGTCTAGAGTCTGTTTTAGGAGTTTATCTCATGTATTTAATTTTTGGATCTCCATTGTAAATTTTTGTTGTATGGTGATAGCAACAAAAATATTCTTTTTGAATTTTCTTTTGTGGATTTGTGTTTTGTCACGAAACCGCCAAAGGGGGAAATTGTTACGGAATTTGAGTTGGCGTATTTCGTGAAAGTGTTAAGTTTTGAAGATTGAAGATGAAGAAAGTTTGATTCATATACCTCAATCTCAAGAAAGAAGAATTCAAAAGGATCAGGTATGTTTAACTAAAGTTCTTTGGTGATCCGAATACTTCTTGTAGTTTAGAAACACTTGGAAGAATTTTTTATTGCATAAAAATCAAAAACTGGACATGGGACATGTTCAGGATCCGGATCAGGCAGTGCAATCCGGATCCCGAAGGGTACTTGTTCATTGGCAAATCCAATCCGGATCATAGGCCAATTCCGATCCGGATCCCGAACATGGGATTTTGCTGAATTGTATGAACGATCTGGAACGGGTCTTGCAATCCGGATCCCGAACCCTTAGTTTTTCTGGAATTGTCAATCTCGTTACGACGATCCGGATCACAGTAAATCCGATCCGGATCGCCGTCCTGAAAATTTCCAGAAACGGTTGGTTTTTGATCCTTATCTTCTTCCAATGGTTTCTAACCTATAAATAGACCCTTTGATTCATTTCTAGGGCAATCGAATCGAATCGAAAAAGCATCCGAATATAATAGAAAAATACGACCGAAAAGGAAAAATCCACATATAGAGAAGAAAGGAAATCAATAGATTTAATTCTATGTTTCTTCATCTATATTGATTGATTTGATTCTAGGTTTTCCAAACTCAGATTTTGAGTAGAATCAAATCAATGAATACTTAGATGGTATTTCCGATCTATTTCTAATCTAAGTATTCGGCGGATCATCACCACCCAAAAATAACGATTTACCCTAAATCGGCGCGTGGACTCGCGTGGCCTTGTGGATTCAAGGTGCAACCGCTCTCGTGGATTCGGAGCGAGGTACGTTCGTGGATTCGAAGCGTGCTACTGGGTGAAGACCGTGGATTCGGTCGGACGTCGTGGACTCGACGTTGGACGCTGTGGATTCAGCGTTGAGCGCAGATCGTGGATTCGAGAAGCGTCGTGGAGCGAGCGGAGAAGATCTACTAGGAGCATATGGTAAAAGGTTGAGTCGTCTGTGAGTACGTTATATCACCTTGTACGTGTGTTAATTCTAGTGGATTTCGCCGTGTTATCAGTCCCGTGGTTTTTTTACTCCGGTTTGGAGTTTTTCCACGTAAAAATCTTGCGTGTTCATTTATATTTCCGCATTGGGTTTTATTGCGCAATGATTTTTTGAGTGTTTATTGTTTACACATATTCACCCCCCTCTAGGTGTTTTTTCCCCTATTTAGATCCATTACATACAACCCAACATATCCGCGGTTACCACAATAACCCACAATCCACAATCGGGTAGAGTAATCAATATTCGGTCAACCGCCTACTGTCCGCGGTTGCCGCAATAACCCACAACCCAACATCAAGTATACCCTGTCTCCGACCCCATGGTCCCGGCTACACTATCCCAAACTCTTGCTCGAACCCGAGTAACATGACTCGAAAGTCTAAATAAGAAGAAGAAAGGAAACAATCATGGTTTCTCCTAAGTCAAATCCCAATATAATAGTGTAGCAATAAATAGTGGCCTATCTAGATGTCCATACAAGCATGCAAAAGTCCTCATGCAAGGTGAAAGAGAGAATGTCAAATAACAGTTCCACATGTGTAACGAATAATAAATCCACATACATATAACCCTCGTGCTAAAGTCATTAGTCAACTACACATGTATATAATCCCTGATCCATAATAAATCCCATAGTGGTACCCGCACATAGATATGGCATCATGTCCCAATAATTAGTCCATTTAACCAACTTTCATAAAATCTATGTGTTAATATGGCATGTTAATTATCACTATTAAATATGTCCCCGCAATCATGTTTCCACAATAATATTATCCCTATAATATTCCCGACATGCAATGTCCACAAAATTAATCTCAAATAATAGGCTCACATTTATCAGTCAATCATGCATGATAATCAATCAATATGTCCAAAAGAGGGCTTCTCTAATAAACTTAGTGAGCAAATCAGAAGTAGAGGCAAGCAACAACCACCCACCTCGATCGCTAAATCCAAGTCCGAAAAGTGCTCTCGCCCAAAAGATAAACCGCCGTGATCACTGTACAAAAATATCCCCAATATACACACAATTAAGCACACAAGTATCCAAATACATGCTGTCCCAGATTTCAGTCCCAAAGATGTTCTATTTTTACCTGCGAGATGGAGACCAAAAATTCCCCAAAAAATCACCGCTGCGATCCTCGCGTCAAGCCGATCGAAATGAGTACTCGCACGCCCAAATCCGATACCTGTAGGCCGAGTTACAAAATCAACAAGATAACCATCCCGAAATTCCCAAGAACAAAATCTGTACAACTCCGTCCAGAAAAAGTGGGATTTCCACCATCGGGCCTACCTCCAAAAATTCCAGAAAAATCACGGTGATGTTCCTTGCGTCGCGTAGATGCAAAACAACTACAAGCACGCCTCCATCAGATGCCTGAGCGCAAAGTTATCGCCGAAATACCGATATGCTGTCCAAAACTCCGCCCCAGAAAATGAGGTCACAAAATGATCCGTAAAACCCATGAAAAACTCAGAATGGGAAAAACCAGCAAGCACAAGAAACGTAGTCCCACCTGTCGTGAAGACGATAGCGCAAGAATCGCTGAAAAATACTGCCAGAGTAGCTCGGGAGAGTCCACGCACCGAAATGCGACGAAGGGGATCACAAATGAACGAGCGTCGTGCCGCGCCGTAAAATCAAAAACCTCAGGATGCGTGCCGCAAAAAAATCCGAGAATCCACAGATGAAACCAGCTCGGGGAGAGGAGAAATTCTTGTGGAGGTTGCACAGTGAAAAGATGAACAGGGAAGGAGATATTCGGACTTGAACAGGGCCTTCAAATATAAGCTGGAAACAAATCCAAAAATTCCCATTGGGTCCCCACTTCCGGGCGCCCGAAATAATCTGGGCTGCTACAGTGTTGGGCCGGCCCAACACTGTTCAAGCCCGGATTCCTCCTGGGCCTCCACGTCGCCCACAAAACAGGAAACAGCCAGGTCCGCCACTCCCGCTGCGCCGCGTGGCCACCCTCGGAGCTCGACACGTGGCGCACCCGGTCAGCCGCCCAGTCGCGCCTGCGCGCGCCAGTGCGCGCAGCCTGCCACGCTGCCAGGCCCGCAGCCCGAGGCACCCCGGTGCGCCAGTGCGCGCAGCCTGCCACGCTGCCAGGCACGCAGCCCGAGGCACCCCGGTGCGCCTCCGTGGACCCAGCCTTCGTGAGCCCGCCAATCAGAATCTGCCATGTGTCCAGCCGGTCCATGCACCAAGCCTGCCTGCTCCGTGGTCCCAGTCCACTGCACCGACCAATCAAATCACTCCACGTGTCCCAACCTCTGGTGCATGCCGGCCCGTGGACCGCGCGCCTGCCCGCGCGCTGCCCGCGCCCGCGCGCTGCCCGCGGCCGCTCCGCCGCCTGCCCGAGCCCGTCCGCCGCGCTCCGCCGCTGCCCGCCGCCGCCGCCGCCGTCGCTGCCCCCCGGCGGCCGGAGTTACTGTTCCGGCGTGAACAGTAACCAGTGGCCCAAAAATTAAGTAAATAGTCCATTTTTACCGTTTTCGCGCGCTGAATCCAAATCTGCCGTCCGTTTTTCCAAATACCACTTCTAAAAATTGCCGAAGGCATCCGGAAAGGTGTTCTTAGCCTAAATTTTGTGCTGAGTCTAATTTTATTATCCGTTTCGCGCGAAACCACTTCTAAACACTCAACGGGGTCCTCCGATCACTCACGTGATCCATTTTAAGCCCGAAGTCCAACACTCGTGTCCAAATTGTGCACAAACACCTCCAACACAATACAGGCCCCCAGAAGCTGCCAAACACACTGCAGAAGCTTTGCTGACCCAACAGTAATCCTCTTGTGGAAATTCGGATCCTCACATTTGATGTACCGGATGATCCGTTTCACCGCTTTTAGGTGAATTTCCTTCGGTGCTGATTGGTGTCTCGCGCAAATCCCAACACTGAAGGCAATATCCAGGCGACTAGCCGTAAGGTAAAGTAGACTTCCAATCATACTTCGGTAAAGCTTCTCGTCTACTTTTTCTCCGTGAGAATCACTTCCAAGTCCCTTATTGCTAGTTCCCATAGGAGTCGGAAAGTCTTTGGAATCCTCTAATTCGAATTTCTTGACCAACTCCTTTACATACTTGGATTGACATAAATGAATTCCCTCATCGGTTTGCTTGACTTGCAATCCAAGAAAATATGTCAACTCGCCCATCATGGACATTTCAAATTCGCTTTCCATTGTTTCAGCGCATTTAGAAGCATCATTGTTTCTTGTAGCACCAAACACGATGTCATCAACATAGATTTGTGCGACAATAAAATTGTCTTGAAAGTGCTTCACAAATAATGTTCTATCGGCTCCCCCTCGAGTATAGTCCTTTTCCAAAAGGTGCTTTGTCAATCTTTCGTACCATACTCGCGGCGCTTGTTTTAGTCCGTAAAGAGCCTTTTTCAATCGAAAAACATGATTAGGTAGTTTATGATCAATGAAACCTTTTGGTTGAGCCACATAAACTTCCTCGTTTAGAAAATCATTTAAAAATGCACTCTTAACGCCCATTTGAAAAAGTTTTATTTTAAAATGACAAGCGATAGCAAATAGGATACGAATTGACTCAAGACGGGCTACCGGGGCAAAAGTTTCATCAAAGTCTATACCTTCAACTGGTGAATATCCCTGAGCAACAAGACGTGCTTTGTTCCGAATAACGGTACCATCTTCATTCTTCTTGTTTTTGAAAATCCATTTTGTACCGATTATGTTTTGTTGCTTCGGGGGCTTCGTTAGTTCCCAGACTTTGTTTCTTTCGAATTGATTGAGCTCTTCTTGCATGGCTTCTATCCAGTAGTCGTCCTGAAGAGCTTCATCCACGGTTTTTGGTTCTACCATGGAGACGTAGTATGCGACTCCACATTCGATCTGTCTCCGAGTTCCGACTCCTTCTTGAGGATCTCCAATGATGTTTGATTCAGGATGGTCCTTCGAGATTCGTAGCGTTTGAGGTAACGGAGTACTCGGGGGTATTTGCAATGATTTCTGCATATTGGATGAACTAGGAAAACCATGAGATGCATCAAAATTTTCAGAAGAATTATTATCCGAAGATGCAAAATCATTAGCAGGAGATTCATCATCAAGAGACATATCAAGAGTAGATTTATTAGAAGTTAAATGAGAAGCTTCATCTACTTTAACGTTAATTGATTCTATCATCGTCTTAGATTCAAGATTGTATACTCGATATGCTCTACTATTTGTAGGATAACCCATGAAAATTCTTTCGTCACAAGGAGAGTCGAATTTTTCAAGATTTTCACGGTCACGTAAAATGTAACACCGACTCCCGAAGACACGAAAATATTTGATATTCGGTTTTCTACAAAACCATAGTTCATACGAGGTATTTAAAGTACCCGGGCACAAATAGATCCGATTGATCACATAAACCGCGGTGTTAAATGCTTCAGCCCAAAAATATAAAGGGAGTTTCCGGCTATAAAGCATAACACGCGCCATTTCTTGAACAACTCTATTTTTGCGCTCAACTACACCGTTTTGCTGCGGTGTATAAGGTGCAGAGAATTCATGTTTTATGCCATTTGAAGTGCAAAAATTAATGAATTTTGAATTAATGAATTCTCCACCTCTATCACTCCGAACACGGGTAATCTTTTCATTTTTCTCAATCATAATACGATGACAAATATCATGAAAAGAATCAAAAGTATCCGCTTTCTCTTTTAGAAAATCTACCCATGAATATCTAGAGTAATCATTAACCAAAAGAAAAATATACCATTTTTCACCCAAACTTGGTTGACGAGTCGGCCCCATTAAGTCCATATGCAATAATTCAAGTGGCCGTTTGGTTCCTACGTGGTTCAAATTCTTGTGCGTGGCCCTTGATTGTTTTCCCTTTTGACAACCTCCACACACAATGTTTTCTTTAAAAGACAGTTTTGGAACTCTTTTAACCACATCTTTATTAGATATTCTGGCTAGTTCCTTAAAATTAATGTGACCTAGTCTTTCATGCCAAAGTGTTTCATTATCTAGTGACACTAGGTTACATTGTTCAGAAAATTTATTAGGAACTACATAGCAGTTATTTTGAGACCTAACCCCTTTCAAAAAGAATGAATGGTTTTTATCAGTTACAAGACATTCTACAGAAGAGAAATTAATCGAAAAACCATCATCACACAATTGACTTATGCTTATGAGGTTAGTCTTAAGGCCTTCAACAAACAAAACATTGTTTAAAGCCGGGCCATCTGGAATCGCAATGGTTCCTTTGCCAACAATTTTTGAAGATCGACCATCTCCAAAAATTACATGTCCTCCGGAGATTTTCTCAAAGGTTTGAAAAATATTTTTATCTCCGGTCATGTGGCGTGAGCAACCACTATCCAGATACCAAGACGAATTGTCATAGGCATGTAGTGATGTGTGTATGACAAGACAAGAGTAGAATTCATCTTTGCGCACCCAAACCTTACGAGTTTTGGAGTACGTTGGCAATGATCGTGAATTTGATTTCCTTGGTGAATGTGTCTTGTTCGATTGATCACTTTTCTTTGGAATCCATGACGTCGTCTTGTGGGGTGTACTACCAAAGTTCTTTACCTTCGAATGATTCTTCTTCGATTTCCGGGAAATGAACTTTTTGGTAGTTGTTGCAAGAGGCGCTTGATTTGATCGCTTCCCTCCATTCTTGCAATATCGTCTAATGTGCCAAGTTTGATCGTATCCAAGACCCAACCGATTGATTTGACCAAGACCAAGGAGTTTATCCAACTTGCTCCTTCCAGAAGAGAATCGCTTCAAATCTTCCTTAAGCTGGAGAATGGTGTAGAGCACCGGGATTTCGGATAGCGCACCGACCTCGTGAGATGGCGTGGTGCGGATAAATCGCCTCAAGCGTGTTCCATATTGGATTACAGATGAGTTCAGGTTGATTCGGATCTACGCGGAAGCCCCAGCTTGATTCGGGATTTTTCGAGCATTATGCGCCGATAGTGGACTGGCTTCGGGGAAGCCTCGACTTCAGTGGGGTGCAGAAAAATTTGGAAATACTGGGAACAGGTATACTTTGCGATTACAGGGGAGTTCGGGAGGTTTCGGACTGACGCGGAGGACCCGAGGGCAAAAAGTGAGTTGAAAACTGGCAATTTTGGAGCCGGTTTTTTGGAATGAGCACACCGACTTCCACGGTTGAGCTGTTTGAGGAGGAAAAGCTGTGGACATGATATTTCAGATTACAGCTGGGTTCGGGAGGTTTCGGGCCGGTGCAGAGACCCGAAGACAAAAGTGACTTGGAGTTGGCCTAATTTGGTTAATTAAATTATTTAATTAATTATGGGAGATATTTATTGGCTTTTGCTTGTGTTGTAGAGAAGGAATGCAGGGAGTGGATTTTTGTGTTTGGATTTAATGTGTGTTGGGATATTTGGTTGAGCATTAAATGCTCCAACTACCCCACTCCCCCTTAATTAGCCTGTAGCTAATTACGCCACCTCACCACCACTTCTTCCTCTCCAAGCAGAGTAAGCAAAAGCAAAACAGAGAAAAATGAAGCAAACAGAGGAAAAAGAAAGAAAGGAAGAAAGAAGAAAAAGAGAAAGAAGGGAGTAGGAGAAAGAAGTAGAGAGAGAAGAGAAGATGAGGGTGTTGATGGTGCTTGAGATTGGGGATGTTTTTTTTCACCTGCGGCTAAGGGCCATGGGGCCGAGCGGAGGAGCGCGGGGAGGCGAGCGCGCGCGCGCGCGACGAATTGATGGAGGTAAGTGCTGTTTTTTCTTCTTGTTAGAGAGAGTTAGGGCTTGAGTTTTATTGTGTGGAGGTTGTTGGTGGTGCTTCTGTGTGGGGTTTTTTGGTGCTGCCGGCGTGGAAGGGAGCAGCCGCTGTGGGCGCGCGCGGCTGGCCTGCGCAACCTGCGCGGGCGCGCTTGAGCGCCCCGCACAGCAGCGCGCTGCGCAGCGCGTGCCTGGGCGCCGCGCAGGGCGCCAGGCTGCTGCGCAACGCGCGCAAGGGCGCCGCGCAGCGCATGCCTGGGCGCCGCGCAGCGCACCAGGCCGCTGCGCAGCGCGCGCCTGCGCGCCGCACAGCGCGTAAGGGCGCTGGGCAGCGCGCGCCTGGGCGCCGCGCGGCACTGCTGGGTGCCGCACGGCAGGCCCAGGCGCCGCGCGATTGGCGCGGCTGCCACATTGCAGCGGCAGCGCCGCGCGTGCAGCGACGCGGAGCGCGGTGTACTCCTGACGCGAGCGCGGTGTACTCCTCGCGCGGGCGCGGCGGCGTCTTCGTCGGCCGAGGCTGGTTTTGCCCAAGGAGCTCGCGACTCGCGGGTGGCCGATGCTTGATGGATCCTTCTATATTTGTCCTTTTTCTTGCTTCTTGTGCGTTGCAGATTGTGCCGTTGCGGTTGGGGTTGATTTTCGATTTTCGCCGCACGGTGCCGAGGTTGTTGCCCACTTGCTTGCGGGTGCTGTTGTGGACCCGGGAGAGAATTAGATTGCTGCAGGATTTGAGGAAGGCTTGATTGTATTATGTGGGCAATTATTGATTAGTGTGCAGTTTTTTTTTGGTGGGCTTGTTGTGTGCTGAGGCTTTTGAGAAGATATTAAAAGAGATGACTTGAATTTGTGCTAAGTAAGTGGTATGTGTGCTGGGGTTTTTCTGGAGGTAATAGATGATGTTGATGAAGATGATGATGCTTATGTTTAATATTGATGCTTGGGTGGATTTTTGTTAATTAAATGGTGATTTGGTATAAAAGTGCTATGTAAGCTTGTTGGTGGACTCAAGGCAATGGAGATAGAGAGAGAAGAATCCTTGTATGGTATGTTATGAGTTATTGGACCTTGTGTTTGATGTGCTGTTGGGTTCTTTCTTGCTGTTGTTGGAGCTACAGAATTGGTTGGTGTGTATGGTGCTAAAGTGGAGTTTGTATTTTGTTTATTGGAATGTGGTGTGTGTGTGTGTGTGTGTGTGCAGTATATGTGGACCTTATTTAATTAGTGTGCAATGGAGATTTTGTGTTGTGGGGGTTTTCTTGGAAGCTGGTATACAGGGGAGATGTAGATTGAGTGTGAGTGCTGATGGACTTGGGTCTTCTTTAAATAGTGTGCTATGGATGCTTGTGTGTGTTGAGAGCAGAGAATTGGGTTTTTGGATTTCGTTTTGTGCAGTGGAGCTGTAAGTGGTTATAAGATTTATTGTGAGCATAGTGTGGTGTTGAAGCTACCTGTAGAGTGTGGGTGTTTATGTAAATGGTGTATAGGTGAACATGTTTTATGAGAGCTGTTGGTGTGATGGATTTTAAGTAAAATGTGGGCAGTTGCTTTGTGCTAGAATTTTGTGTGGACTTCAATGGAATTATGTAAATTATTTATATGAGCTAATTGAGTTGGTGCTGTGGGATTATGGGTGTACAGTGGGTGCTTGTGTGAGTGTGTAATTGTGTGTATGTGAGAGTGGATTTAAGTAAACTGGGGAATGGTGTGAGCAAGAATTTTAAGTGTGCTGTGGATACTTGGAGCTTGCAAATTATGTTTTGGAGCTTTTATTTGATGCTGGAATTTTTTGTGAGGACTCGAGGGAATTTATTTGAGCTATCGGAATTTTTTTCCAAGTACGCGGCGCGCGCGCGGGGGGCGCGTTTTTCGGAGTTTCATCAATTCGAGGTTTCAGCTCTACACCAACTTCAGCGTTGCCTACGGAAAGCGTTCCAGGTGGGTTGGAATTTCTTCGAGATTTATGGAATGCCCTCTAATGCTTCTGTAAGCATATGATCATGTTTAGCTATTTATCATATTGATCATGTTTAGCTTTATTCCTTATATTGATAAATTGATAGTTGCCTAGAAAATTATAGAATGACATTCTTGAGCCCCAGACATTTTTAGTATGATCTAGAAGTTATTTGACACTAGACTGCATGTTCATTTGAGATTCAGGCTGCATCTGGACCTTCATATATTTTTAGTACCCCGTTTTATATAAAACTCTATTTCTAAAAGGGTTTATTTTAATTATTGAGAACATATGAATGGTCCAGATTGTTTGAGTGCATGGTACTTACGCCAGAGGGCCGCGAGTGTATTTTTTTTAGCGCATTGACTTCGAGTCCTAGTGTCATGAGAGTTTCTTTTCTTGTTGGGATTGATGAGGTTATTCTAGATCATAGGGTTGTGTTTTCTGATTTAGAGGTGGGGATGGCTCTCCAACTTAGCCTTGAGAGTTTTGGGGGTTCTGGCGATAGAGTCGTGGAGGTTCCCGACCAGCATGGGTAGTGCATTATCAGATTGAGTCGTTGAGGGTTCTCCGACATAGCTGTGTGTTACGGCATTTTGGTGTTGGCATATTTCGTGAGTCAAGTCAGTGAGTTGAGTCGGAGTCTTAAAGGGATCAAATTGTCAATCAGCAATCAAAGACTTAGAGAAGATTCAACAAGAGCTCAAGTTGACACTCAGTGTCTTGAGTCTTGAAGATTGAAGATGAAGAATTGTGGATCAGTTACATCAATCTCAAGAAGAAAGTATTCAAAAGGATCAGGTATGTTTAACTAAATAATTTTGGTGATCCGAATACTTTCTTATAGTGTAGAAACACTTGGATGAATTTTTAATTGCATAAAAATCAAAAACTGGACATGGGACATGTTCAGGATCCGGATCAGATGATCCAATCCGGATCCCGAAGGGTATTAGTTCATGTGCAAATCCAATCCGGATCCAAGCCTATTCTGATCCGGATCCCGAACATTGGATGTTGCTGAAATTCATGAACGATCCGGATCGGGCCTTGCAATCCGGATCCCGAACCCTTGGATTTCTGGAATCGTCAATCTCGTTACGACGATCCGGATCGCAGTAATCCCGATCCGGATCGCCGTCCTGAAAAATTCCAGATAAGGTATGTTTTTGATTCTTATCTCTTTCCAAAGGTTTCTAAACTATAAATAGACACTTAGGGTTTCTCAAGAACGGGTGACAATACCGAAAACACTCGAGAGCAACCCTAGAGGCTAGGTTTTTATCGTTCTTCTTTATAGCCTCTTTTAGGTCAATTCGATGGTTCTTCCAAGAACATATCTTTTGTCGAATTGATCTAATCTTTGCTTAGAGATTTTTCCATGGTTCTTCATTGATAATCTAAGCAAAGGATCACCATCGAAGCCATATATTTTACCGGCTGAGTTTGCGTCGTGGATTCGACGTGGCATCGTGGATTCGGTGTGTAAAGGCGTTTCGTGGATTCGAAACGTGTGCTCGTGGATTCGAGTGGCGTTCGTGGATTCGAACGTGTGCAGTGGACGTGCAATCGGTGGAGCGCAAGGTCTGAAGAATTTGAAGG
>CM054942.1:18183252-18262868 GCA_029168755.2 Tillandsia fasciculata
TCAACAGTCAAAGCGGACAACCCCCGGCCACAACGAATCAAGCCAACCAAAAATCCAGCGATTTTGGATTCGGAAAGGTGACATCTTTCCTTGTCTTAAGTTCTAAATAGCTTATGACTGTATGTAATGCTTTGATTGGTTTTCTCTTCACATTTTTTCTTAATCTTTGCATTACATGTTTTTCAATGCTCTTTGTTTTTATACTTTGTTTTTGAACAAAACGGTTTTTATTGTACAAGTGCATTGAATAAAAAGGGCTTCACGTTCATATGGATTATCAACTTTACTCCATAATCATAATCTTGAAGATACTTCATTATAGGAGTTTTTGATAGTTATAAGCATCAAATTTTAGAAATCATGTATGATCTTTAGATGCTTAATCTATCTCGGTTGTGTGAATTCTTTGTGACAACACAAGTTGAGCATTGGTTATATTGACTTTAATTGCATCTTTTCACGCATTTAGAAATCTATTATGCTTTTGACATCATAATATTTCGATGTTGCAATGATCATTTATGTTAATTAATTCATCTTTTAAGTGATCAAAGTCAATTTCTCTCTCAATGATCTCTTGGTATAGTCATTATCTTATTTGACTATTTAGTCGAGTATGAATGCGGGATCAATTTTTGGTTGAATACTTTATATATTAAATAATTGATAGCCAATTGAGGGGGAGTCAAAGAAAAGTAAAATGCTCAAAAGATGTGGAAAGAGTTACATCCCAATGAGGAGTGTGAAAACTACCACCACATGGAGGAAAAAGAAAAAGAAAAGAATACCCCATGTATGCAAAGCAAATTTTTGTTCTTAAAAATGTTGATGAAATGCATATTGAAATACTTGACTCAGTCATATTTCATGGTTGGTATAAGGTGGGATTTTTTATAAAAGATGCTCGAAGAGCCACCCTCTCCAACAGATTGTCTAGATATATTATCTAACTTATCTGGGATTTCAAACATCTTTTGATCTTTGTATTTCATTTTCTTTACCAAATTGATGATTTGATAAAGGCATTACGCATAAGATCATGTTAGATGTGATTGAAGTTGTTCAACTTTAAGGGTTTTAATTTTCATAAATTTTCGTTTCATTTTTGAGTATTTTTGATAGATTTGGTATAATCTATTTCTTGTTGCATGAAACGATGACTTTTGTTTAAAGTTGATGCGCTAAAGTGCTTACATACTTTTTCTGGTTTTTATGGAATTTTTCTAAATTATTCTGATGAAAGAAATTTGGATCATACAACCTCAATCTCAAGAAAGGGTAGAATTCAAGATTGATGTCATTTGGAAATCTCCGTAAGTCATCTTTGTAAATCCGTTACATCTTGATAGAGTTTGAATCTCAAGATTATTTTTGATGACTTGTGTTTGATGAATATAACATGAAAAACTGTTTATAATGTTTGATCTTTGTTTTTTCATGATTTAGGAGTAAATCTTTTTAATTTTGTGAAATTAATTGGATTGAATGACATCTGTGCAAATTCATTGTTTAAAGCACTTAAATTGATTTCTTGATGGAATACAAATCGGATTTGAAAAGATTCTAAAAATCTGGATTTATTTCAAGAAATTATTTTGTTTTGCTTTTTGGTACCGGTACGCAATCTGCATTTTTGTTTATACCGGAACTGAGCTTTTATTCTCTTTCTCTATGAACTAATTTCCTTTTTCTAGTATGTTCAAGTTTGACAATTTGTGACAAAAAGGGGGAGAAGAGCAATGACGGAGATGAGATCATCAAAGAGAGGACAACGAAAATGGAAAAATGGGGGAGAGAACAGAAAATGATGATCGTATCACAAAGGGGGAGAAACATAAATGCTCAAGATAGGGGGAGATAAAGAAAAGATTGAAAGAGCCAAAAAACAAAAGAACCAAAAGGACGAATCAAATGTAGGATTTTAATTTCTAACGACTAACATTTGATTTTGTGTGGAGTTTGTTGGGTTTAGGTTAATAAGGATCAAATAGGGGAAAAAACACCTAGAGGGGGGTGAATAGGTGTAAACAATAAACACTCAAAAATCTTTGTGCGATAAAACCCAATGCGGAAAAATAAAAGAACACACAAGATTTTTACGTGGAAAACTCCAAACCGGAGTAAAAAACCACGGGACCGATAACACGGCGAAATCCACTAGAGTTAACACACGTACAAGGTGATATAACGTACTCACAGACGACTCAACCTTTTACCATACGCCCCTAGTCGATCTTCCCGCTCGCTCCACGACGCTTCTCGAATCCACGATCCGCGCCCAACGCTGAATCCACAGCGTCCAACGTCGAGTCCACGACGTCCCCGACCGAATCCACGGTCTTCACCCAATGGTACGCTTCGAATCCACGAACGCACCTCGCTCCGAATCCACGAAAGCGATAACACCTTGAATCCACAAGGCCACGCGAGTCCACGCGCCGATTTTGGGGTAAATCGTTGTTTGTTTGGGTGGTGATGATCCGCCGAATACTTAGATCAAGAGTAGATCGGAAATACCATCTAAGTATTCATTAGTTTGATTCAACTCAAGATATGAGTATGAAAACCTAGAATCAAACTAATCAATATAGATGAAGAACCATTAAATAGATCTAATGATTTCCGTTCTTCTCTATATGTGGATCTAAGGCCGTATAAAATGATATTTGAAAATGACGGCTCTTTTTCCGATGCCCTAGAAATGAAATAGGAGGGCTATATATAGGTTAGAAACCCTAGGAAGAATATTCGGATCAAAAACAAACTTTTCTGGAAAGTTTTACCGACGGCGATCCGGATTGCATAAGCCACGATCCGGATCGCAGACGCACAGAATGCAGTTTCCAGAAAATCGCCTGTTCGGGATCCGGATCATAATCCACGATCCGGATCGTTCATACATTTTCACAAAACACCCCATTCGGGATCCGGACTGCCCAAGCTGTGATCCGGATTGCAGCAATGTATGAACGAACACCTTTCGGGATCCGGATTGAAAGTCCACGATCCGGATCCTGAACATGTCCCATGTTCAGTTTTTGATGAATATGCAATTAAAACCTCTTCCAAGTGTTTCTACACTATAAGAAGTATTCGGATCATCAAAATTATTTAGTTAAACGTACCTGATCCTTTTGAATTCTTCTTTCTTGAGATTGAGGTATATGATCCACAGTTTCTTCATCTTCAATCCTCAAGACTTAAACAATCACGAAATACGCCAACTCAAATTCCGTAACAATCTCCCCCTTTGGCGGTTTCGTGACAAAACACAGATCCACAAAGAAAATTCAAAAAGATATTTTTGTTGCTATCACCATACAACAAAAATTTACAAAAGAGTTCCAGAAATTAAAAACATGAGATAAACTCCTAAGACAGACTCTAGACTTAGACATCTGTAACCTCTGCACACAGAAAACATTCTTGACAAACAAATTCGTTAGATACCTCAAGAATTGGAACATAAAAAAACAAGTGCAGAGATAGAGTTTGATCTCACCATGACATTTGAATCAGATATGAAGAAGATATGTCAAAGAAACATAGTTAAAACCAGCATATCTTCTAAGCAGTCGAAAACCAAATGTCAAAGTATGTTAGTCCAACACCAACTTGTTAGTCATATTACATGCCCAAATAGTTAGTCAAATAGTTAGTATAGAAGCATGTCACAATCACAAAAGAAAACCAAAGTTGAGTTGAGATTCATACTTACCTTGATCATCGATATTCACAATCATTGTTCAAAGTTCATTCATTGTTCATTGTTTTCGCTAACTCTCTCCCCCTTTTTGTCACAAAACAAAGCCAAATAATTACAACAAAAGGAGAGTTAACAACATAAACACACATCATAAACCTGCAAAACAGAACAAAAAGCAAAGTCAGAGGAAAATGATTATAACAAAGATTTACTCCTGAGAGTCGGAGTCATCCGAGGTCGTGCAACCCATTTTCGCAAACAACTTCTTCACAAGTTTCTTTACTGAAGAGACTGACTTGGTCAAAGTGACTTGAGAAGCTGTGATAATTTCCATCTCGTTTTTCATAACATGAAGATCGCCTTTCATTTCAGAAAATTCAGCGGACATACGTTCTTGTTCATTTGAAAGCCGCTGTTGTTCTTTGTAGATGGATGTCACCGAGGCATCATCGTCCGAAGTAGATGCAGGTGCCTTCTGTTTCGGAGGAACGGGGGCAGTGGAAGAAGTTGCATGAGTTCGAACTCGTTGGCCAATTGGAGGAGAAGGGGGATCATCCTGCTTTGTTGTCAAAGACTTGACAATGGTTGTCTCATTTATTGTCCCCAAACTATACAAATACGAACTCGCGCTCGTATCCACCTTAAATCTCCTAAGGATGCGCATTATAATCATTGGATATGGTAGTCGCTCAGAGGGATGTGAGTGTTCGACATACCGCGTCATCCTATTCCAAATGAGGTAGGGGATGTTCAGGTTTGCTCCCATTGTCGCAGATGGATTTCCAAGAAGATAAAGAAATAGCAACCTATCCCATCGGACGATTTTCGTGTTCATGTTGGGAAGAATGTTGTAGCAAATAATGAAGTTTAAGTACTTGTACTCCTTCTTGAGTTCCCTGGAGTAAACTGAATTTCCGGCAGACGTAGTATCCGGAGAGCAGGTTCCATTTACTACTATTCTCCAAGATTTGGCTGTGAAGACCTGAGTCTTCAAATAATGAACTCCGTCTGAGATGGCTGTCATACCGAGCACCTCTCCAATCAGTTGGGGAGTGACTTTGATCTTGATACCTTTTACAAAGGTATGAAATTCTCGGCGTCCATCAGCTTCATCAATAAGACCTGCTGCATTCTGATAGAAGATCCGAACTGAGTGTGGACAGTACCCAGTTTTCTCAGAAAAGTTGCAGATCGGACCAAGACCAACTTGATCAAACAGAGCTCCAAACTCTGCAGATCTATCCCTCATCTGTTGTACATTGACATGTCGTTCTCCTATGCATTCCCTCTTTTCAAAATCTTTGATTCGTGTGGAGCTGACGAATCCCTGAAATGGTGGCAGGTTGTCCATAGGTTCATTGATTGAAATGCCTTGGGCACCACTTCTTTTCCTTGCCGAGGTTTTCACTCTTTTTCCGGTAGGCTCCATTGGCGCCTTTCCTTTCTCAGCTGCAGTAGGAGGAGGTTTAGATTTGGGAGCTTCAGCAGGAGCCTTCCCCTTTGCAGCAGTTGGGACAGCCCCTTCAACTTCAATTGTGTCCCAGTCAATCGATTCAGTTTCCGATTCAGTATCGGAGTCAGCTTTTGCTCTTTTTGTCCTCTTGCTTCTCTTCGGCTTTGCAGAGTCCTTCACATGAACCATGGCAGTGAGCAGGAAAATGATCCAGGTGATCACCATTTTGTCAGTGCTTTGAGTTTTTAGAAAATGTCCTGTGAAAACCAACTCAAGAACATATGAAAAATCGTCAATTTTGAAAAATTTGAAAAATTGTACCTAGACAATCATAATCATATAGAGAAGCCAAGAATCAAATTAGTTTTCCAAAAAGAATTTTAAAAATAGATCAAATCCATGATTTACAAAAATTCCTCTTTTATGCCCTAAAACCGAATTTTTAGAAATCGAAGCCTAAAAACTCGTTAATCAAGTGAAATCCCAGCATAAAAGCAAAACTAATTGACCCAGAGTTCTTATTTCAAAAGAAATTTGATCAAAAACCATTCACAAACGAAAAATTCCAACTTTTCAACTCACGTTTGATGAAAAAACCATAAAAACTGTGAAAAACCGAGTTTTGATCATGAAAACTTACTTGAATCCGAAGAACTTTGAGTTTTGAAGCACCAGGAAGCAAGAAATCTAGAGAGAGAAACTCTAGAAGCTTGAAAACCAGAAATTAGGGTAAAGAAATCTCGAATCTGAAAGTTTCTATATAGAACCCTAGCCGTGATCCGGATCGGCCGAGAATGTGATCCGGATCGGCCACCCGCAGGAAAAATCCTGCGTTCGGGATCCGGATCACTTGCCACGATCCGGATCGGCTACACCTTTTTCTTCAGAAAAATTAAGAAAAATACATAAAATCCAGAAAAAGTATGTAAGCACTTTACCATGTCAACTTTAAACAAATGACATCGTTTCATACAACAAGAAATAGATTATGAAAAATCTATCAAAAATATCCAAAAATGAAACGAAGATTTACGAAAGTTAAAACACTTAAAGTTGAACAACTTCAATTACATCTATCCTGATCCTATGTGTAATGTCTTTATCAAATCATCAATTTCAGTAAAGAAAATGAAGTACCAAGATCAATAGATGTTTGAAATCCCAGATAAGTTAGATAATATATCTAGACAATCTGTTGAAGGAGTGGCTCTTTGAGCATCTTAAATCAAAAATCCCACCTTATACCAACCATGAAATACGACTGAGTCAAGTATTTCAATATGATTTTATCAACAATTTTTCAAACAAAAGTTTGCTTTTCATTCATGGAGTATCTTTTTCTTTCATTTTCTCCATGTGGTGGTAGTTTTCACACTCCTCATTGGGATGTAACTCTTTCCACATCTTTTGAGCATTTCACATTTCATTGACTCCCCCTCAATTGGCTATCAATTATTTAATATATAAAGTATTCAACCAAACCATTGATCTCGAATTCATACTCGACTAAGCAATCAAATATGATAATGACTATACCAAGAGATCATTGAGAGAGAAATTGACTTTGATCACAGAAAGATGGTTTAATTAACGTAAATGATCATTGCAACATTGAAATATTATGACATCAAAAACATAATAAATTTCTAAATGCATAAAAGGATGCAATTAAAGTCAATTATGATTTATGCTCAATTAGTGTGCTATGTACAGAACATAGATAAAGAACAAAACAAAAACAAGAACAAAAACAAAACCTAATCTAAGCAAAGGTTTCAAAAGAGTTTATTTCAAGGAAAGCATGCCAATTGCTTTACGCAAGTGAATAAAACGTTTTTGATCCAAAGGTTTTGTTAAGATGTCGGCTAATTGATCCTCAGTTGAAATATATGACAGTTGAAGAATGTTTGATTCAACTAGCTCTCTAAGAAAATGATATCTAAGTTCAATATGTTTTGTTCTAGAGTGCAACACAGGGTTTTTAGAAATGTTAATAGCACTAGTGTTGTCACATAAAATGGTTACCGAAGATGTTGAAATTCGGAAATCGCTCAACACGCTCTTCATCCAAATCAATTGGGTTGAACAACTTCCTGCAGAAATGTACTCCGCTTCGGCAGTCGAGAGTGCTATGCAGTTCTGTTTTTACTGTGCCATGCAACAAGGCAGTGGCCAAGATAGAAGCATGCACCACTCGTGCTTTTCCGGTCATCCACCGATCCAGCCCAATCGGCATCTGAGTATCCAACAATATCCAAAGTCGTTCCCATAGGATACCAAATTCCGAAATTGATTGTACCTTTGATATACCGGATGATCCGTTTCACCGCTTTCAGGTGAACCTCCTTCGGTGCTGATTGATATCTCGCACAAATCCCAACACTGAAGGATATATCCGGGCGACTAGCCGTGAGATATAGTAGACTTCCAATCATACTGCGGTACAGTTTCTCGTCTACATTCTCACTTTGTGATTCACTTCCAAGTCCCTTATGGCTAGTTCCCATTGGAGTTGGAAAATCTTTAGAATTTTCAAGATCAAACTTTTTGACCAACTCCAGTGCATACTTGGATTGACACAAGTGAATTCCTTCATCGTTCTGCTTAACTTGTAATCCAAGAAAATAATTCAACTCGCCCATCATGGACATCTCAAATTCGCTTTCCATGGTCTCCGCGAATTTAGAAGCATCATTATCTCTCGTTGCTCCAAAAACAATGTCATCAACATAGATTTGAGCAACTATGAAATTGTTTTGATAATGCTTCACAAAGAGAGTCCTGTCAGCTCCCCCTCGAGTGTAGCCCTTTTCCAAAAGGTGCTTTGTCAACCTTTCGTACCATGCTCGCGGTGCTTGTTTCAGACCGTAAAGAGCCTTTTTCAGTCGAAAAACATGGTTAGGTAGTTTATGATCCACAAAACCTTTCGGTTGAGCTACATAAACTTCCTCATTTAAAAATCCATTTAAAAAGGCGCTCTTAACGTCCATTTGAAATAATCTGATTTTAAAATGACAAGCGATCGCAAACAATATACGAATGGACTCGAGTCTAGCTACAGGGGCGAAGGTTTCATCAAAGTCTATACCTTCTACTTGAGAATAGCCTTGAGCAACTAACCTTGCTTTGTTCCTGATGATAGTACCTTCTTCGTTTTTCTTGTTCTTGAAGATCCATTTGGTACCTATCACATTGTGTTGCTTCGGAGGCTTCGTCAGTTCCCAGACTTTGTTTCGCTCGAATTGATGGAGCTCTTCCTGCATTGCTTTAATCCAATAATCATCTTGGAGAGCTTCATCAACATTCCTTGGTTCGATTTGTGATACATAGCATGCAAATCCGCAAACCAATTGTCTCCGTGTTCTAACTCCTTCTTGTGGATCTCCAATTATGTTCGATTCAGGGTGATCCTTGGAGATGCGTAACGTTTGAGGTAGAGGAGTAGGCGGAGGTACACGAGATGATTCCTGCACATCAGATAAGCTTGAAGAACCGTTAGATGCATCAACATTATTATCGAAAGAATTGTTAGAAGAAGATGCATTAGCAGGTGTATCATCATCAAGAGAGATATCGAGGGTAGATTTTTCAGATTCAAAATGAAAAGCTTCATCTACCTTAACATTTATCGATTCTACGATCGTCTTAGATTCCAAGTTAAAAACTCGATATGCTCTACTGTTTGTAGAATAACCTAAGAAAATCCCTTCGTCACTTCGAGAGTCAAATTTTCCAAGATTTTCGCGATCACGCAAAATGAAACACCGACTCCCAAAATGCGAAAATATTTGATATTAGGTTTTCTACAAAACCATAGTTCATATGGTGTATTAAAAGTCCCCGGGCGCAAATACACTCGATTGATAACATAGACAGCCGTGTTCACCGCTTCAGCCCAAAAATATAAAGGAAGTTCCGGCTATGAAGCATAACACGTGCCATCTCCTGTACGACCCTGTTTTTGCGCTCGACTACACCATTTTGTTGAGGTGTGTAAGGTGCAGAGAATTCATGTTTAATGCCGTTAGAAGAGCAAAAATCAATGAATTTGGAATTTATGAATTCCCCACCTCTATCACTCCTAACTCGAGTAATCCTTTCATTCTTTTCAATCATAATACGATTGCAGATTTCGAGAAAAGAATCAAAAGTATCAGCTTTTTCTTTTAAAAAGGCTACCCAAGTATATCTAGAAAAGTCATCAACCAACAAAAAAATATACCATTTACCTCCCAGAGATGGTTGACGAGTTGGCCCCATTAAGTCCATATGCAAAAGTTCCAAAGGCCGTTTTGTACCTATGTGGTTCAAATTCTTGTGTGCAGTCCTAGACTGTTTTCCCTTTTGGCAACCGCCACACACAAGGTTTTGTTCAAAAGAAAGTTTCGGAACCCCTTTGACCACATCTTTATTTGAAATTCTAGCAAGTTCCTTAAAGTTTATGTGACCTAGCCTTTCATGCCAAAGTGTTTCATTTTTCAAAGATGCTAGGTTACATTTTTCAGAAATCTTAGAAGGAACTACATAACAATTGTTTTCTGATCTAACCCCCTTTAAAAAGAAAGCATGGTTCAAGTCAGTTACAGTGCATTTATCAGATGAAAAATTAACTGAATAACCATTATCACACAGTTGACTTATGCTTATGAGGTTAGTCTTTAGGCCATGAACAAATAATACATTATCTAGAACCGGGCCATCTGGAATAGCTACCGTTCCCTTTCCAACAATTTTGGAAGACCGACCATCTCCGAAAACAACAAGTCCTCCGGAGTTTTTCTCAAATGTTTGAAAACAGTTTTTATCGCCGGTCATATGACGGGAACACCCGCTATCCAGGTACCAAGACGAACTATCATATGCATGCAAGGAAACATTGGTAGCAAGACAGGGAAAGATTTCACCTTTGCGCACCCAAACCTTTTTGGAGTGCGTCGGTAATGGTCGTGAAGTTGATTTCCTAGGTGAGAGCGTCTTGCTTGAAGAATTGCTGCTCCTTGATGATGTCGTCTTGAGCGGTGTACTACCAAGGCTCTTTTCCGTCAATTTGATTGGAGTTGTTTCCGAGGAATAGCCCTTTTGGTAGTTGTTGCAAGATGTTCTTGAGGTGTGCGTTTGGCTCCAGTCTTGCAATTTCTTCTTATGTGCCCTGAAATGCCACAACGAAAACATACCTTGGATCTTGTCGATTCCGAAGAAGATGTAGTAGGTTCGTTGTCGTTGCTTGGCGTGAACACCGGTGTCGGAGGAGGAGATACCGACTGAGGCACAAATACCGTACCACTCGAACTTGGAATGTCTCCAGTTTGAGTGTATCCGAGACCGAACTTGTTTCTTTGACCGAGACCAAGAAGTCTGTCCAACTTACTCCTTCCAGAAGAAAATCTCTGTAAGTCATCCTTTAGTTGGCGTATGGTCTCCGTCATTTCCAATTTTTCCTGTCGAGCCTCGCCGTTGAGCTTCAAGAAGTAATTCGCTTTGTTCACCATATCCATATAATTCTTCTCGAATTGCTCATTGGACTCTTGAAGGGAAACATTTGTCTTAATCAGATTGTCCCTTTCCACTTCAAGATCGGTTGAGATAGAGGTTACTCTTTTTACTTCATCTTCAAGATCCAGTAATCTCTCTTTCAACCCCTTGTTTTGTTTAGCCAATTTCTTTGAATCCCTCAAAAGCTTATGGTAGGCTAAAACAAAATCTTCACCTTCCGAATCATCTGATTCATCGTCCGTTGCAATCTTTTCCACAGTGGAGTTGGACAATGACTCGGATGTACTTGCCATTAAGCACATGAAGGGAGAAGATGTAGTGGACGCGTGGAAAGCTGTCGCGTTGTCTTCTTCATCACTTGACGATGACTCATTTGACGTGGAGTTGTCATCCCAAGTAACTACTTGCATCGCCTTCTTCTTTGCCGGATTCTTGTTGGGACATTCCGTTGCTATGTGGCCGTAGCCTCGACATTTGAAACACTGAACTTGTCCCTCAGAACTTTTCTTATCCTTTGAGAAGTTCTCTTGGCTTCTTGACTTGTAACTTGAAGGACCCTTGCCTTTCTTCGACTTTCCGAAGGATTGAGTTTTGCTTGAATTTCCCCTTCGAAAGTTGCGGCGAAACTTCCTTGTCAAGAGAGCGAGCTGCTTCTCAAAGTCCTCCATAGAAAGGTTCTCGTCGTCGTCCGAGGAGGATGAATCCGCGTCTTCTTCTTTAGTTGATTTCAATGCGTAACCTGAAGACTTAGAAGAGGATGCCTTTCCAGAAGAATAGTTAGTAGGAAAAGTCATTTCATAAGTTTGTAAAGCACCTACTAATTCTTCTACACGCATTTCGTCCGGGTGTTTAATTGTTTCAATGGCTGCAACCTTCGGGCGAAATCGTTCAGGAAGAGTTCTTAGAATTTTTCTTACAACTTTAAATTCTGGAATCTTCTCTCCCAAGTTAGCACATGAGTTCACGATGTCTTGCAATCGTGTGTAATAGTCAGTGAAGGATTCATTCTCTGCCATAGAGATAGAGTCAAACTTGCTCGTGAGCATTTGCAGTTTCTGAATCTTCACTAAGTTAGTTCCCTCATGCGTAACTTGAAGAACATCCCAGATTTCTTTCGCAGTCTCACATGCCGAGACGCGAGAGAACTCAGTTTGTGACAAAGCATTAAATAGAGCATTAATCCCTTTGCCATTGTAAGAAGATAAGTCTATCTCTTCCTTGGTCCATTTCGACCTAGGTTTTAAGGTGCGAACATCATCTAAAATTTCAGTTGGATTAGACCATCCTAATTCAATTGATTGCCACACCCTTTCGTCGATGGAAATTAAGAAAGCTTTCATCCGTACTTTCCAGTACGCATAATTAGTTCCATCAAAGAAAGGGGGTCGATTGATGTTTCCACCTTCAACCATTGTTTACAACCCTATTCCCGCTCTGATACCACTTGTTGGGTTTAGGTTAATAAGGATCTAATAGGGGAAAAAACACCTAGAGGGGGGTGAATAGGTGTAAACAATAAACACTCAAAAAATCATTGTGCGATAAAACCCAATGCGGAAAAATAAAAGAACACACAAGATTTTTACGTGGAAAAACTCCAAACCGGAGTAAAAAACCACGGGACCGATAACACGGCGAAATCCACTAGAATTAACACACGTACAAGGTGATATAACGTACTCACAGACGACTCAACCTTTTACCATACGCTCCTAGTAGATCTTCCCGCTCGCTCCACGACGCTTCTCGAATCCACGATCCGCGCCCAACGCTGAATCCACAGCGTCCAACGTCGAGTCCACGACGTCCGACCGAATCCACGGTCTTCACCCAATAGCACGCTTCGAATCCACGAACGCACCTCGCTCCGAATCCACGAAAGCGATAACACCTTGAATCCACAAGGCCACGCGAGTCCACGCGCCGATTTTGGGGTAAATCGTTGTTTGTTTGGGTGGTGATGATCCGCCGAATACTTAGATCAAGAGTAGATCGGAAATACCATCTAAGTATTCATTAGTTTGATTCAACTCAAGATGTGAGTATGAAAACCTAGAATCAAACTAATCAATATAGATGAAGAAACATAGAATAGATCTATTGATTTCCTTTCTTCTCTATATGTGGATCTAAGGCCGTATAAAATGATATTTGAAAATGACGGCTCTTTTTCCGATGCCCTAGAAATGAAATAGAAGGGCTATTTATAGGTTAGAAACCCTAGGAAGAATATTCGGATCAAAAACAAACTTTTCTGGAAAGTTTTACCGACGGCGATCCGGATTGGATAAGCCACGATCCGGATCGCAGACGCACAGAATGCAGTTTCCAGAAAATCGCCTGTTCGGGATCCGGATCATAATCCACGATCCGGATCGTTCATACATTTTCACAAAACACCCCATTCGGGATCCGGATTGCCCAAGCTGTGATCCGGATTGCAGCAATGTATGAACGAACACCTTTCGGGATCCGGATTGAAAGTCCACGATCCGGATCCTGAACATGTCCCATGTTCAGTTTTTGATGAATATGCAATTAAAACCTCTTCCAAGTGTTTCTACACTATAAGAAGTATTCGGATCAACAAAATTATTTAGTTAAACGTACCTGATCCTTTTGAATTCTTCTTTCTTGAGATTGAGGTATATGATCCACAGTTTCTTCATCTTCAATCCTCAAGACTTAAACAATCACGAAATACGCCAACTCAAATTCCGTAACAGAGTTTTGTTTTGCAGGAATTACATCACTTTAAGACTCCATATCCTAAGTCATAGAGTATGTTCTAGGACTGTTTGGTTCAAATGTAATTTTGTATTTATTGGATCTTTCACGCAAAGAAAATCAATGTTTTGGTGATGACATTGAATTTCGAATTTTTTGGTTTAAGATGAGTGACTTGAGCGCTTTTATGTATTTTTGGGTTTTTGTCACGAAATTGCCAAAGGGGAGATTGTTACGGCATTTTGGTGTTGGCATATTTTGTGAGTCAAGTCAGTGAGTTGAGTCGGAGTCTTGAAGTGATCAAATTGTCAATCAGCAATCAAAGACTTAGAGAAGATTCAACAAGAGCTCAAGTTGACACTCAGTGTCTTGAGTCTTGAAGATTGAAGATGAAGAATTGTGGATCAGTTACATCAATCTCAAGAAGAAAATATTCAAAAGGATCAGGTATGTTTAACTAAATAATTTTGGTGATCCGAATACTTTCTTATAGTGTAGAAACACTTGGATGAATTTTTAATTGCATAAAAATCAAAAACTGGACATGGGACATGTTCAGGATCCGGATCAGATGATCCAATCCGGATCCCGAAGGGTATTAGTTCATGTGCAAATCCAATCCGGATCCAAGCCTATTCTGATCCGGATCCCGAACATTGGATGTTGCTAAAATTCATGAACGATCCGGATCGGGCCTTGCGATCCGGATCCCGAACCCTTGGATTTCTGGAATCGTCAATCTCGTTACGACGATCCGGATCGCAGTAATCCCGATCCGGATCGCCGTCCTGAAAATTTCCAGATAAGGTAAGTTTTTGATTCTTATCTCTTTCCAAAGGTTTCTAAACTATAAATAGACACTTAGGGTTTCTCAAGAACGGGTGACCAATACCGAAAACACTCGTGAGCAACCCTAGAGGCTAGGTTTTTATCGTTCTTCTTTATAGCCTCTTTTAGGTCAATTCGACGGTTCTTCCAAGATCTATCTTTTGTCGAATTGATCTAATCTTTGCTTAGAGATTTCTTCTACGGTTCTTCAATGATAATCTAAGCAAAGGATCACCATCGAAGCCAATATTCTTATCGGCTGAGTTTGCGTCGTGGATTCGACGTGGCATCGTGGATTCGGTGTGTTAAAGGCGTTTCGTGGATTCGAAACGTGTGCTCGTGGATTCGAGTGGCGTTCGTGGATTCGAACGTGTGCAGTGGACGTGCAATCGGTGGAGCGCAAGGTCCGAAGAAGTTGAAGGAGGGGTTTGAGTCCGTGGAGTCGGTAATCACCTTGTTATTCTTCTTTTCTTAGTGGATTGTTATTGCGTGTTGGTCCCGTGGTTTTTCTCCTGGATTGGAGTTTCCACGTAAATCTCGGTGTGTTGATTTTTATTTTCCGCATTGTTTTTATTTTTGCACTGAGATTGGTTTTTATAATATTACACCTATTCACCCCCCTCTAGGTGTTTGATAGTACCTATTTAGATCCTTGTGGATCCTAAATAACTCTACAATTGGTATCAGAGCGGGTTTTAGGTTTATCTATCATGTCGGGTGAAAGTGGTAATATTTTTAGACCTCCTCTTTTTGATGGGACCAATTATGCATATTGGAAAGTGCGGATGAGAGCTTTTCTCATCTCAATTGATGAGCGGGTATGGCAAACCGTTGAATACGGTTGGGTGCATCCGGTTGAGGAAGTAGGAAATTCTACTACCCCAAAACCTCGCTCTAGATGGTCTAAAGAGGAAATCGAAAGATCTTCTTACAATGGGAAAGGTATGAACGCTTTATATAATTCTCTTTCCTCGACTGAGTTTACAAGAATTTCCGCGTGTGAAACCGCGAAGGAAATTTGGGATATTCTCAAAATTACACATGAGGGTACTAATCTTGTAAAAATTCAAAAGCTCCAGATGCTTACAAGTCAATTTGACTCTATTCATATGGAAGAGCATGAATTGTTTACAGATTATTACACTAGACTTCAAGATGTAATTAATACATGTGCTAATTTAGGAGAAAAGATCCCGGAGTCGAAAATTGTAAGAAAGATACTTCGGACTCTTCCGGAACGGTTTAGGGCAAAGGTTACCGCCATTGAAACCGTTAGTCATCCGGATGAGATGAGTGTAGAGGAATTAGTAGGTGCTTTACAAACTTATGAGATGACTTTTCCTACTAATCAAATTTCTTCCAAGTCTTCTTCTAAGCTTACAGGTATTGCATTCAAATCAACAAAGGAAGAAGATAGCGAATCAAGTTCCGACGATGAAATCTCTTTTGCCGATTTTGAAGAACAATTGGCGCGGATCACAAAGAAATTTCGTCGGAAATTTTGGAAGAATCGAACCGATGGATCTTCATCCACGAAACCATCTAAAGGATCATCGGGTTCTAAATCCTCTAAACTCAAAGGCGTTGCAAAACCTTCTAAAGAAAAAGAAAAAGATGATTTCGAAGGGGAAATCCGATGCTATCGATGCAAAGGCTACGGCCATATTTCAACGGATTGTCCTTCTAAGAAATCATACAAAAAGAAGGCTTTGCAAGCAAAAACTTGGGACGATTCTAGTTTCGATGAATCGACCTCAAGTGAAGAGGAAAAAGAAAAATTTGTTGCTTTTCATGCCTCTCAAATTCCCTCTTCTAATTTGTGCTTATCATCTTTAGTCACTGACTCTATTCCTTTGATTTTGCATGAAACATCAACATCCGGAGGAGAGTCATCAAGTGAGGGGGAGTCGGACGAAGAAGAACTCGTTGAGGCATACCAACAACTTCTTGCGGAATCAAAGAAGATGGCCAAGCATATCAAGAAGTTGAGGAAGCAACGACTTGAGGTTCAAGACGAGAATCAAGCTTTAAAGATCAAACTTCATGATCTCGAGGAGGAACAAGGACGGTTATTGGATAACAATAAAATCCTCCAAGAAAAGTTAAACCAATCGGAGACAAACGCAAAATCATATATGGACAAGATTGGTTTTCTTGAAAAGCAGTTTGAAGAGATTCATGTCACCAACCAAGCTTTGACCAAGCAAGTTCATCAACTTAAATCCGACATACAAAGGCTTTCAACCGGTTCCAAGAAACTAGATTGTATGTCCGGATTAGGTCAAACAAGCAAGGTTGGTTTGGGATTTAAAAAGAACCAAACTGTGAAGGCTTCAAGTTCCACAATGAAATTGAAAGGAAGAACTTGTCACCTATGTGGACTTGAAGGACATTTGGTGAAGAATTGCCCGAAAAAGAGAAAGAAAAATCCTTCGGCAACTTCATCTACGGAGCGAACTCAACGGAATCAAAAGACACATCAAGTCAAAGGAGTTCACTCAACCCACCAAAGGTCCGAGCCACAACATCAATCATTCAAGTGGATCATTGCAAGGCAAAGACCTAAGGTGGATCAACAGTCAAAGCGGACAACCCCCGGCCACAACGAATCAAGACAACCCAAAATCCAGCGATTTTGGATTCGGAAAGGTGACATCTTTCCTTGTCTTAAGTTCTAAATAGCTTATGACTGTATGTAATGCTTTGATTGGTTTTCCCTTCACATTTTTCTTAATCTTTGCATTACATGTTTTTCAATGCTCTTTGTTTTTATACTTTGTTTTTGAACAAAACGGTTTTTATTGAACAAGTGCATTGAATAAAAAGGGCTTCACGTTCATATGGATTATCAACTTTACTCCATAATCATAATCTTGAAGATACTTCATTATAGGAGTTTTTGATAGTTATAAGCATCAAATTTTAGAAATCATGTGTGATCTTTAGATGCTTAATCTATCTCGGTTGTGTGAATTCTTTGTGACAACACAAGTTGAGCATTGGTTATATTGACTTTAATTGCATCTTTTCACGCATTTAGAAATCTATTATGCTTTTGACATCATAATATTTCGATGTTGCAATGATCATTTATGTTAATTAATTCATCTTTTAAGTGATCAAAGTCAATTTCTCTCTCAATGATCTCTTGGTATAGTCATTATCTTATTTGACTATTTAGTCGAGTATGAATGCGAGATCAATTTTTGGTTGAATACCTTATATATTAAATAATTGATAGCCAATTGAGGGGGAGTCAAAGAAAAGTAAAATGCTCAAAAGATGTGGAAAGAGTTACATCCCAATGAGGAGTGTGAAAACTACCACCACATGGAGGAAAAGAAAAAGAAAAGATACCCCATGTATGCAAAGCAAATTTTTGTTTTAAAAATGTTGATGAAATGCATATTGAAATACTTGACTCTGTCAAATTTCAAGGTTGGTATAAGGTGGGATTTTTAAAAAGATGCTCAAAGAGCCACTCTCTTCAACAGATTGTCTAGATATATTATCTAACTTATCTGGGATTTCAAACATCTATTGATCTTGGTATTTCATTTTCTTTACCAAATTGATGATTTGATAAAGGCATTACGCATAAGATCATGTTAGATGTGATTGAAGTTGTTCAACTTTAAGGGTTTTAATTTTCATAAATTTTCGTTTCATTTTTGAGTATTTTTGATAGATTTGGTATAATCTATTTCTTGTTGCATGAAACGATGACTTTTGTTTAAAGTTGATGCGCTAAAGTGCTTACATACTTTTTCTGGTTTTTATGGAATTTTTCTAAATTATTCTGATGAAAGAAATTTGGATCATACACCTCAATCTCAAGAAAGGGTAGAATTCAAGATTGATGTCATTTGGAAATCTCCGTAAGTCATCTTTGTAAATCCGTTACATCTTGATAGAGTTTGAATCTCAAGATTATTTTTGATGACTTGTGTTTGATGAATATAACATGAAAAACTGTTTATAATGTTTTATCTTTGTTTTTCATGATTTAGGAGTAAATCTTTTTAATTTTGTGAAATTAATTGGATTGAATGACATCTGTGCAAATTCATTGTTTAAAGCACTTAAATTGATTTCTTGATGGAATACAAATCGGTATTTGAAAAGATTCTAAAATCTGGATTTGTTTCAAGAAATTATTTGATTTTTGCTTTCTGGTACCGGTACGCAATCTGCATTTTTGTTATATACCGGAACTGAGCTTTTATCTCTCTTTCTCTATGAACTAATTTCCTTTTGTCTAGTATGTTCACTGTTTGACAATTTGTGACAAAAAGGGGGAGAAGAGAAATGACGGAGATGAGATCATCAAGAGAGGACAAACGAAAATGGAAAAATGGGGGAGAACAGAAAATGATGATCGTATCACAAAGGGGGAGAACATAAATGCTCAAGATAGGGGGAGATAAAGAAAAGATTGAAAGAGCCGAAAAACAAAAGAACCAAAAGGACGAATCAAATGTAGGATTTTAATTTCTAACGACTAACGTTTGATTTTGTTTGGAGTTTTGTTTTGCAGGAATTACATCACTTTAAGACTCCAAGTCCTAAGTCATAGAGTATGTTCTAGGACTGTTTGGTTCAAATGTAATTTTGTATTTATTGGATCTTTCACGCAAAGAAAATCAATGTTTTGGTGATGACATTGAATTTCGATTTTTTGGTTTAAGATGAGTGACTTGAGCGTTTTTATGTATTTTTGGGTTTTGTCACGAAATTGCCAAAGGGGGAGATTGTTACGGCATTTTGGTGTTGGCATATTTCGTGAGTCAAGTCAGTGAGTTGAGTCGGAGTCTTAAAGGGATCAAATTGTCAATCAGCAATCAAAGACTTAGAGAAGATTCAACAAGAGCTCAAGTTGACACTCAGTGTCTTGAGTCTTGAAGATTGAAGATGAAGAATTGTGGATCAGTTACATCAATCTCAAGAAGAAAGTATTCAAAAGGATCAGGTATGTTTAACTAAATAATTTTGGTGATCCGAATACTTTCTTATAGTGTAGAAACACTTGGATGAATTTTTAATTGCATAAAAATCAAAAACTGGACATGGGACATGTTCAGGATCCGGATCAGATGATCCAATCCGGATCCCGAAGGGTATTAGTTCATGTGCAAATCCAATCCGGATCCAAGCCTATTCTGATCCGGATCCCGAACATTGGATTTTGCTGAAATTCATGAACGATCCGGATCGGGCCTTGCAATCCGGATCCCGAACCCTTGGATTTCTGGAATCGTCAATCTCGTTACGACGATCCGGATCGCAGTAATCCGATCCGGATCGCCGTCCTGAAAATTTCCAGATAAGGTAAGTTTTTGATTCTTATCTCTTTCCAAAGGTTTCTAAACTATAAATAGACACTTAGGGTTTCTCAAGAACGGGGGACCAATACCGAAAACACTTGAGAGCAACCCTAGAGGCTAGGTTTTTATCGTTCTTCTTTATAGCCTCTTTTAGGTCAATTCGACGGTTCTTCCAAGATCTATCTTTTGTCGAATTGATCTAATCTTTGCTTAGAGATTTCTTCTACGGTTCTTCAATGATAATCTAAGCAAAGGATCACCATCGAAGCCAATATTCTTATCGGCTGAGTTTGCGTCGTGGATTCGACGTGGCATCGTGGATTCGGTGTGCTAAAGGCGTTTCGTGGATTCGAAACGTGTGCTCGTGGATTCGAGTGGCGTTCGTGGATTCGAACGTGTGCAGTGGACGTGCAATCGGTGGAGCGCAAGGTCCGAAGAAGTTGAAGGAGGGGTTTGAGTCCGTGGAGTCGGTAATCACCTTGTTATTCTTCTTTTCTTAGTGGATTGTTATTGCGTGTTGGTCCCGTGGTTTTTCTCCTGGATTGGAGTTTCCACGTAAATCTCGGTGTGTTGATTTTTATTTTCCGCATTGGTTTTTATTTTTGCACTGAGATTGGTTTTTATAATATTACACCTATTCACCCCCCTCTAGGTGTTTGATAGTACCTATTTAGATCCTTGTGGATCCTAAATAACTCTACAGCTGTGAGAGTGTTTGGGTCTTCCTGTTTGAGTCGTGGAGTCTTTTTTCCGACAGAGTTGCGTTTCTGGGCATCGTGTTGCCGATCTGTTTGATCGTGGACTATAGCCTGCATGTGCCGCTTATGAGACAGTGATACAGATGAGATACTTGAGTTCGGTGGGGTCGCTCCCCTCGAGCTACCACCCGGGTGTGTGTGATGATACCGAGCCTGACGAGGCTGCGATGATGCGACTAGTTGATACACTAGAGTTCGGTTGATATAGTCCGTGTGGGACGCCCTACGTAAGTCCCGTCCCAGTGAGGATGAGGTGGCAGTAGGTTTGGCGCAGGCTTGACTGGACCCTATGAGGCAGTCATTGAGATTGGGTGATATGAGAGAGTGATGGCATAGCATGTTCATAGATGGGCTTTCCTTCGAGCATGGTACTTGAGGCATATTATTGTAGTGAGAGTGTATGCATAGCAAGATCAGAGTAGTGTTTTCTTGAGCATGATATTGGTTCACATTAGCTATAGTTCCTTTCCTGCTTTCCTATTATCTTTTTGCATACCTATTTGTTGTGCCTCCAGTGGACTTAGTGGGCATACCGTGGATATTGAAGACGGTACCCACTGAGATCTACCTTCTGTAGTAGATCTCACACCCGCTGCGGTGACAGGTTTTCTGAGGCTGCTGTTCCGGCTTAGCTCACGCGGAGACAGCTCATCGAGGTGAGGACGTGGCCGAGTAGTTCCTTACCAGCATTTGAGTCAAAGGTAGACGTACCCTGTTGTTTTATGTTTTCACTTTTGTACTGAGAGATTTGGATATTTGTACTGAGAGGGTGAGGCTTGTATTTTGTTTTTCATTTGAGAGACCTGTATTGAGGAGTTTTGTATTAGTGGAGCTTTATTTATTTCAGTTTTCATGTGTAGTTTTCTTCAGCTTTTGATTTATAGTTCAGCTCTGATACATGTTTTTAGTTTTAGTTCTGACTTGCAGGGTAGACGCTTCGTCTGTACGGCAGTTTCCGTACAGATGGCGGATCTGTTGGCGAGCCCGGATCGCAGTTTCGACCTCGGGGCGTGACAAATGGTCTTTGTCATCTCAAGATTTCCTTGTCGAGCCTCGGAATAGAGCTTCAAGAAGTAATTTGCTTTATCCACCAACTTGATGTGTTCCTTCTCGAAATGCTCGTTCTTCTCTTGAAGGGAAGTGTTTATCCTGATCAAATTATCCCTTTCCACTTCAAGAGCGTTTGAGAAAGAAGTTGCCTTTTTAGCTTCTTCTTCAAGATCCCACAACCTTCTTCTCAAACTCTTATTTTGCTTTGCCAATTTCTTTGAATCTTTTAAAAGTTTATGATAGGCAAAAGCAAAGTCTTCACCTTCAGAATCGCTCGGTTCATCATCCATTACATTCTTTTCATTCAAGGAGGAGTTGGATAATGAACCCGAGGAACTTGCCATAAAACACACGTAAGGTGAAGTTGTAGGACGCGTGGAATGCCATCGCGTTGTTATCCTCATCACTGGAAGATGACTCATTGGAAGTTGAAGTGTCATCCCAAGTGACGGCTTACATTGCCTTCTTCTTTGACGGATTCTTGTTGGGACATTCCGTTGAAATGTGACCAAAACCTCGGCATTTGAAGCACTGGATTTGTCCCTCCGAGTTCTTCTTGTCCTTTGAAGAACCCTCTTGCTTTCTTGACTTAAAGCTTGAATATCCTTTGCCTTTCTTGGACTTTACGAAGGATGAGGATTTGCTTGAATTACCCCTTCAAAAGCTTCGGCGAAATTTCCTCGTCAAGAGTGCAAGTTGCTTCTTGAAATTCTCCATTAATAGATTCTCGTCGTCGTTTGAGGAGGATGAATCCGCGTCTTCTTCTTTTGTTGATTTCAATGCAAAACCTGAAGACTTAGAAGAAGAGGAAGTCTTTCCAGAAGAATTGTTAGTAGGAAAAGTCATTTCATATGTTTGAAGTGCACCAACTAATTCTTCTACCTTGATTTCGTCCGGGTGTTTTACTGTTTCAATGGCCGCAACCTTAGGGCGAAATCTTTTCGGAAGAGTTCTCAAAATCTGTCATGCCCCGGAGGTTTTAAAAGAGCGAAAAAACGTGTATATTTTTTCTTGAAATTAACCTCGCCTCCGGTGCGCGCCAGACCTGCCACATATACAAATTCACTCACCAAACGAACGGAGTCTCCTTTGTATATGTACGGCGTTTCGAACACGACTTGTACTTTAACCATGCAATCACTGAGCAATCAAAAGAAGAGATCACACTTAACCATAAATAATAATCACCACATCACAAATGAAAGGATAAATCCATAGGTTTGAAAGACAGTGTCCACACGACACCCGATTTTACAAAACGTTTTCGCAATCTCTTTTAAGCGGCAACATTGCTTGAAAGGATAAATCCACGGGTTTGGAAATCAGTGCCCACACGACACTGGTTTGAAAACACTTTCGAAACCATTTTGATATTTGAAAACAAGCCGCATATATAAGTCTCAGAAAGCACGGATATAAGACGTCATTCATAAACTAAGATCTCAACCCAACATCCACATTAATCCACTAATAAGCAATCACGAGCTTACTAACCAAAAACAATAAAAGATAACCGCAAGTAACTGAAATGTTCATTAGCCTCAACGGCTAAGGTCCTCTAAACGCTGCCTCACCGTCGTCCCGGTTCCCACCCCTGCTCGGACCTATCACAGTGTGGGTAGTCAGTGACTGATAAAGTAGATGATAAACAAGTAAATGCTATAATACTGTAATGAACAAACCGATACACCAGAGCATTCCAATTCCCCCTCATGAATCGCTAGATCCCCTATCACAAACACGTTGGGCCCCTACCCCAGATACTGTGCTCATTCCTTGGTGCCTCCAACCCCTCTACTGCCCAAGAAGCAGTCACCTCACCGTGAGGGGTCCCCATCATCCCTAGTCGTGGGGTACACGGTTAATCGTACCATCTTTCCGAAAAAATGCACCCTGTGCGGTGGCCAGACCGCCGGTGTGCGTGTAAGCAATTATGAGCATATATGCCCAAACTGGCATGTAATACAGCACCGCGACCTCAGTCGCCTCAGTTAGAAATAAAACAGGATTCTCATGCAATGGGGTTAGACAGTTTACCGAAAACATCTACTTTAATTTCACGAAATACACGGGAACGACTAAACACCAGAAATGTCAAAAGGTACCCACCTCAAATCGCGTCGACTGGAACTCCGCAAATCGACCTGCCCCTTCGGACAACACCCGGGCCTAAAAGAAAGTCCCCCAACAGGGCATAACAGGAAAGTTACAACTCTCATAAGGAAAACACGACTCCGAAAGCGCAAACAAACGAACTAACGACTCGCGGTGGCGGCGACGACGACGACGGCGACGAAGCGGCCCCCGCGCGGCACCCGCGCCGCGTGCGGTGCAGCCCCGCGGGCGCCAGCCCCGCGCGGCGCATGCGGCGGCCGCGCGGGCAGCAGCCCCGCGCGGTGCAAGCGGTGCGGCCGCGCGAGCTCCAGCCCCGTGCGGCGCATGCGGCGGCCGCGCGGGCACCAGCCCCGTGCAGCGCATGCGGCGCGGCCGCGCGGGCTCCAGCCCCACGCAGTGCATGCAGCGGCCGCGCGGGCACAAGCCCCACGCGGTGCATGCGACGGCCGCGCGGGCTCCAGCCCCACGCAGCGCATGCGGCGGTCGCGCAGGCACCAGCCACGCGCGGCGCAAGCGGCGGCCGCGCGGGCTCCAGCCCCGCGCGGCGCGCGCGCGCCGCGTGCGGTGCGGCCGCGCGGGCGCCTGCCCCGCGCGTCGCTGCTGTCACGCCCCGGGTCGAAACTGCGACCCATGCTCGCTAACAGATCCGCCATTTGTACGAAAACTGCCGTACAGACGAAGCGTCTAACCTGCAAAAGAAGGATACTATACTAAACAGATATCAGAGCTGAAAGCAAACTTCTAGAAATAAAATAAAATAATACAAGTCCAATTGATACAATGCAAGTCCTCGCCCAAAAAAATACAAAAGTCACTCTGAGCAATAAAGGAAAGTACAACTCTATCCCTCACTACAAAGTCTCTCAACAAGAAACTCTCAAAATAATAAGGGTACATCTACTCTCTGGACGACGACTGATAGGGATCTAGCTCGCGACTCCCTCACCTCGATCTGAAGAAGCAGCAACTGGAGTAGCAGGAACAGGAGTAGAAGTCCCTGGGGGAAAAGACACCACGACGGGTGTGAGAACTACTTCCCACAGTAGCTCTCAGTGGGTGCCGTCAACAACCCCAACGGTCTGCCCACTAAGTCTACTAGAGGCATAAAGTAACAATATAAAACTGAAATGGAAGGGCTGGAAAAGTAACTCTACAGTTACTATGCCTCTATCTAGATGCTCAAAAAGTGGAACAGATGGAAACATGATGCATCTACTAACTCACACAGTATACTCACCCAATCTATACTGACTGCCGCATAGTGTGACGCCCCACTTCCAGGGGGTCACCCATCCTAGAACTACTCTAGCTCTAGCACGCTTAACTCTCATGTTCCTCTTGGATCTTGCTACCATCCAAAATGCTATAGCTGGGTTAGAGATTTAGTTCTATTATATCATTTATATAGAGGACTAATCCAAATTCCGGGGGTGTCACATTCTTCCCCCCTTTAAGCCCTGACGTCCACGTCAGGCTCAAGCACACTCACAAGCACCAGGCGATGTGAGACTCGTCTCGCTAGCCTTAGCCGACATTGTGAGGAGCTGCACTCCACTCACAACGGTCATTAGCCGGGGAGCCTCGCTCTACCCGCTATATAACCCTGGCTCAGCCGAGACTCATCTCACATTTCTGGCTGGTGAATGGCTCTGATACCAACTGTGACGCCCCACTTCCCAGGGGGTCACCCATCCTAGAACTACTCTAGCTCTAGCACGCTTAACTCTCATGTTCCTCTTGGATCTTGCTACCATCCAAAATGCTATAGCCGGGTTAGAGATTTAGTTCTATTATATCATTTATATAGAGGACTAATCCAAATTCCTGGGGTGTCACACATAGGGTCCAGTCAAACTTGCGCCTACCTACTGCCGCACATCCTCAACAGGACGGGTCTACCGTAGGGTGTCCGTGACTGCCAAAACTGGCCCAGCCAGAGGGACTGCGTCGACAAGTCGCGATAGCAAGTAACAGGCCCAACTCCGGAGTGGCACTCGAGAGGCGCGACCCCACCGAGGAAAGTATTCGCGTATCTCTGTCGAGCTCAATATGGCTCATGCAGGCTATAGTCCAAACCACGATCACAACATCGACTAACAACACCAACGCTCACTCACAGGCTGAAAAACCACACAGCCGGGGCCACCGTCCGCCAGACGGCGCCCACAACAAAACACTAAACTCACAAGAAAGACCGACACCATAAGGGTTCGGAAACCCGATAGGCCGGTGCTTAGAACCCTATCAAACAAGAACAGACTCTAGGCTCCGCCTATCGAAGTTCCCGACCCCCTTATAGTTCGGGAACACCACAACCTCGGTACAACACGCAGAAGACACCCTCCAGGGCCCGAAAGTTTCGGGAGACCTACACCTACAACCCTATCAAACAAGAACAGGTTCCAGGCTCGGCCCCCGTGGCTTTCGTCCCGACGAAGGAATGGCCCCTAGAACCCAGACCACTCGAATCCTTTCGAGTGGGGAGATTTACAGGAAAAAGGTGACATTTGTTATTGAAAACCATTTTCACTCAACCCACACAGGGTGAGGATTAAAAGGATAATCCTTTTTAAAAAGCTATCTTGTTTTGAGAAGAAATCTATTTTTTTATGATTTTTAGTTCTTTTTCAGAAAAACAGTTAGAAAACAAGTGTTTTACCCAAACCCCGAAGGGCTGATGCTTTTGTCCAATCAAACAAGAACAGACTCCAGCGGCCCTTCGATGCTTGGAAGAAAATATTGGTAGACTAAAATCATGTGTATGTCGAAAAGGGTTCTGGGTTCTAGGTCCGGCTAACACTAGTAAACTACTGCCACTAACACAGTGGCGACAACCCAAACAGGGGAAAACAAGACCTCCCGGGACCACCGTTTACCCCAAACGGTTCCTGGTACAGACAAGCGACCCACTACATCTACCAGACTCCACTCTCCTCCCAAGCACGAGTGCAAATGCATCCCACACTAAAAGAAAGTCCCGACCTCTCGGCCCACTACCCGGGCGACGATAACACTATGTCCAGGAATGAAAGAACAGTGTGGATGTCTAAACATAAATAACCCTAGCCCAAGTGAGGGTTTTCTACTGGTCTGGTTACACATGCAACATATGACGGGGGTGCTAGGTCAAGTTCCAAGATAACTATATTAACAGATGATAAAAGGAATAACAATTCCTACAATCTAGCATGCTACACAAGAAAATAAACAATCATGCATGGTCCTACATCAGTAGAATTACTATACAGTCCATAAAGCTTGGAGATAAGGCCACCCACCTCGATTGCCACCAATTGCTTGTAGACACTTGCAATTGGCCTCCACGCGATCCGCACGCAAAACGGAGCACGCCGTCGGAGTCCGCACGCAAAATGAAGCATGCCGCCGAAGTCTGCTCGCAAAACAAAGTCCACACGTAAAACGGTGCACGGTGCCAGAATCCGCACACAAAACGGTGCACGGTGCCGGAATCCGCACGCAAAACGGAGCACGATGCCAGAATCCGCGCGCAAAACGGAGTCCGGACGCAAAACGGTGCACGGTGCCGGAATCCGCATGCAAAACGGTGCACGGCACCGGAGTCTGCACGCAAAACAGAGTTCGCACGCAAAACGGTGCACGGTGCCGGAATCCGCATGCAAAACGGAGCACGGTGCCAGAATCCGCACGCGAAACGGAGTCCGCACGCAGAACGGTGCACGGCGTCGGAGACTGCATGCAAAACGGAGCAGTAAAACACAGTCCCTAACACAGATAAGAGCAAGAGGGTCAAATCACTGTCCAAAAGAACGCTCCAAAACTGTGCCAAAAACACCATAAAATTAACGCGTGGGACCTACCTCGACTGCGCCGCGCCGCCCAACCGCTCCATTGGAACACCTCGCGCGCTCCGCGAGGTCCACGGCGCGCCGCCGCACCTCACACAATCTCCTCCCTCACACTCTCTCTCGCTCGGATGGAGAAGAAGAAGAAAAAGGGGAGAAGAAATGGTGTGCGGGGGAGAAAGAAGAAGAAAAGAGAAAAAGGAGAAAGGAGTAGTCCACGGACCCCGGGTCCACGGTGCACCGGCCAATGGGAAGCCACCAACCGCCGGTCCACGAAGCCGGGCGCGTGCGCCGGGTCCACGCACGCGCCCCGCGCGCCACGTGGCGCGCAATCAAGCGCGCCACGCGGGCGTGCAATCCGTGCGCCACACGGGCGCGGTTACACCGCGCCACCCCCAGGCGCGGGACACGCACGCGCCACACAGGCGCGCGCCCCCGCGCCCGCGCGGGCGCCAACGGGGGCCCGCCACGTGGCGGCCCCCGCGCGACCCGCGCCGAAGCGCTTTTCCCAACGCGCCTGCCGCGCTCCTCGAGCCGCGTGCCACTACCGCCTCGGGATCCACGCCACACGCCACGCCTCGAGATTCGTGCCGTGTCGCCTCGAAAAATGCGCACGTCATCCGGGCTCCAAAACAAACAAGTAAATAGTCCATTCTCAACGATTTCGCGCGCTGAATCCAAAAACGATGTCCGTTTCTCCAAATTCTCATCCGAAAATTTGCCGAATGCCCCCGGATAGCCAACTTGATCCGATTTCCGCGCCGGGTCCAATTCTGAAGTCCGATTTGCCAAATTCCAACTCTAAAAATTTTCGAAGGCGACCGGAGAGGTAATCTTTTATCCAAACTTCGCCCGGAGTCCAAATTTGACATCTACGTCGCGCGAAACCACCCTTAAACACTCGACGGGTCCTCCAATTTCCCACGGGATCTCCTTTTAAGCCCAAAGTCCAACACTTGTGTCCAAATTGCGCGCAAACACCACCGACACACCACGCAGGCCTCCAGTGATGCAAACTAAATCCCAAATTGCATCACAAATCCATTTCTCGGGCCCGACATGCGCACAAACACTCCCAACGGCCACTAAAAGCTGCCCAACAACCAGCAAACCCTACGCGGGGGATTCCGGGACCTCACACTCTCCCCCACTAAAAGAAAGTTTCGTCCTCGAAACTAACACAGCTCAAAAGGGGAGTTCCAAAGCCACAGGTAAGTATCCATCAACACCGTCTCCATCTCCCCAGTCGCTACGCACACTCCGCGAAGCGAGTCCACACGGCTAGGAGTCCAAAAGCTGGAAAACCTCACGAATTCCAAAGGACAGAGGACAAGGAAGAACGACCAACTCTACTCGTCCAAAACTACGCGAATTACGCCAACACAACCAACAAGAATGGTAAAGGCCCCACCAGCAGGAAAGTCGTCAACCACAACTCTCAGTTTAGAAAACGGCTGAAATTAACGAAAAGTCCGAAAATTCCGAAAGAACCAGTGCCCTTGCCCCAATCAAACAAGAACAGGTTCGGGCACCGTCTCCATTTCTGGAGCAGTCTTTCGAAGTTTTCGTCCCGTTCGAAAATTTCAGCACACAGACGAGAAAAAGGGAGAGAAGTGTTGAAGTCGTTCCTGCCGTGGCTACAAAACGAAAGCTACGATCTAACCGTGACCCCTAAGGACACAACCTCTAGTCCTAATCGTCACCAACGATCCAAAAGTAGCACCAAGCCGCAAACCGCTGAAGCCACAGCTGTAGGAAGGATACCCCGGTGATCTGTGAAAATGAACTCCTCTAGTCCAACTCGCGGAAGGGTAACTGATCTCATTCCACAATCAGCAGTTGCACTATACCGCACCAACTGGTCCATCCTGTGTGCTCAATCTGAGTCGTGGAGCTGCCACTGAACCGTAACACCTGCCAGTATAATTCCAAGTCTCAACTGTACTGGACACAATCCACAAGGCTCCCCCACATGCACAACACCAACAGAAATCTGTACCTCTAGTGCACGTGGTAACAACTCTACCTCCAGTCCAGACAGGAAAGCCAAAAACACTCAACTCAAACTGCTGTAAAGAAATCATGCCCGCGACAACCTGGTCCACTGCCGTAGCGCCCTCCAACCGGGCGGTACAGACTCATCCGCTCGATGTAGATGGTCGTCGCTCAGTCTGCCCCGACGTCGTGTCCCTATCTGCCTGGCGGTAATCGGAGGAGCTCCTTCATCCCGAAGAGGTAGCGGGGTGCCGTCGCAAGCGGTATTGCCGTAGTCACTGCTCGAGGGCATGCTGCCTGAAAAAGTCCCGATTGACCACACGAAAACATCGCCCCTGCCTGTGGTCACACTGTGGCGCAGAATGCGGCCCACCACAAATGACCCAGTCATCCTGCTGCTGCTGCTGATACATCGGCTGTGGAGAACCTCCTGGTCTCTATCTCCTTTGAGACTCACGACCCTCAGACTGGGATCGTGGCGGCCCCGGGGTCTCGATCTACTCAACTGTCCAAACTCAGGCGGCACTGGATGCCTCTCCCCGGAGCTGGTCCCTGGCGCTCCGTCACTCTCTGACATGATCACTGATCCTCGGTCAACCCACCGAGCCTGCTCAATCGCTGCATCTAACGTCGGCACTCGCCGAGAATACACCAAGTGATAGATATTCCGATGCAGTCCTCTCTCAACTAGCTCCACCTTCTGGGCCTCATCCAGGCGACATGGGGTACACTGCTCAACCATCGCAAAACTCGCAAACATACTCCTGAAGAGGTCGACTCCCCTGCTGCAGGCGTCTAAGATCCCCTTCCAGTTTCTGCTTACACTGTCAGGAAAGAAGGCCCTGAGCAGCAAAGCACGAAACTGGTTCCAAGTCAACAACTGCGCTCCCGGTGGTCCAACAAGACGGACTCGATGCCACCAAATCTCAGCGTCCATTTCCAAAAAGTGCGTAGCCAAGTGCACCTGATGCTTCTCCATTGCTGCTAACCAATTTTCAGCCTCCCACGGCTCCAAGCTCAATCCTGCAAATCGGGGTGGATCAGACTGCCGGGACTGGCTCTATCGACCGATGATGTCCCAAAGCTCATCTACTATCCGCCATCCACCCTACCTCGGTGCCTCGGCACTACTCGTCGACACGGAGGGGGTCGCTCGCTCCATCGATGCCACTGGTACAACTGAATATGCCACTGCATAGGAAGAAAGTGCTGGAGGACTCTCAAGCGGTACTGCAACTAGCTGTGCTCTCTGCTCCAACAGGCGCATCAAACATTCCATGGCTTCCTCCTGGCATCGGACAGCCTCCGACATCGGTGCCATCTGGGTCCATAACTCCTGGGTCTCGCTCGGCTCTGATAGCTCTGCCTCCCGCTGCTCGGGTACTCATCAGATGCGGGGTGTGCCCTCTTCACAACACGACGTCTCAGGGGTATCGTAATCCACTGCACAATAACAAACATCAGGACACAACAACCATACGACCCAATCCAGCGAAAGTCTAAGACATGTCATCCATTCCATAGCATTATGTTGTCTGCAGCCAACATAATCGCTTAGGAGAATAAACATGCCAATCACTCATCCCGTCTCTTGGGAGAGGTATAAAACTCAATCAGGACTCTCGCTAAAAGTCACGACTCTCACGTAGTCATCCTAATGTCCAACCACAAGCCTAGGGTTTCTAAGTCCACCACGACCTACAACCTAGGCTCTGATACCACTCTAATCTGTCACGCCCCGGGTCGAAACTGCGACCCGGGCTCGCTAACAGATCCGCCATCCATACGGAAACCCCGTATAGACGAAGCGTCTAACCTGCAAAAGAAGGATACTATACTAAACAGATATCAGAGCTGAAAGTAAACTGCTAGAAATAAAATAAAATAATACAAGTCCAATTGATACAATCCAAGTCCTCGCCAAAAAAAATACAAAAGTCACTCTCAGCAATAAAGGAAAGTACAACTCTATCCCTCACTACAAAGTCTCTCAACAAGAAACTCTCAAAATAATAAGGGTACATCTACTCTCTGGACGACGACTGGTAGGGATCTAGCTCGCGACTCCCTCACCTCGATCTGAAGAAGCAGCAACTGGAGCAGCAGGAACAGGAGTAGAAGTCCCTGGGGAAAAGACACCACGACGGGTGTGAGAACTACTTCCCACAGTAGTTCTCAGTGGGTGCCGTCAACAAGCCCAACGGTCTGCCCACTAAGTCTACTAGAGGCATAAAGTAACAATATAAAACTGAAATGGAAGGGCTGGAAAAGTAACTCTACAGCTACTATGCCTCTATCTAGATGCTCAAAAAGTGGAACAGATGGAAACATGATGCATCTACTAACTCACACAGTATACTCACCCAATCTATACTGACTGCCGCATAGGGTCCAGTCAAACCTGCGCCCACCTACTGCCGCACATCCTCAACAGGACGGGTCTACCGTAGGGTGTCCGTGACTGCCAAAACTGGCCCAGCCAGAGGGACTGCGTCGACAAGTCGCGATAGCAAGTAACAGGCCCAACTCCGGAGTGGCACTCGAGGGGCGCGACCCCACCGAGGAAAGTATCCGCGTATCTCTGTCGAGCTCAATATGGCTCATGCAGGCTATAGTCCAAACCACGATCACAAGATCGACTAACAACACCAAACCTCACTCACAGGCTGGAAAACCACACAGCCGGCCACCGTCCGCCAGACGGCGCCCACAACAAAACACTAAACTCACAAGAAAGACCGACACCATAAGGGTTCGGAAACCCGATAGGCCGGTGCTTAGAACCCTATCAAACAAGAACAGACTCTAGGCTCCGCCTATCGAAGTTCCCGACCCCCTTATAGTTCGGGAACACCACAACCTCGGTACAACATGCAGAAGACACCCTCCAGGGCCCGAAAGTTTCGGGAGACCTACACCTACAACCCTATCAAACAAGAACAGGTTCCAGGCTCGGCCCCCGTGGCTTCCGTCCCGACGAAGGAATGGCCCCTAGAACCCAGACCACTCGAATCCTTTCGAGTGGGGAGATTTACAGGAAAAAGGTGACATTTGTTATTGAAAACCATTTTCACTCAACCAACACAGGGTGAGGATTAAAAGTATAACCCTTTTTAAAAAGCTATCTTGTTTTGAGAAGAAATCTATTTTTTTATGATTTTTAGTTCTTTTTCAGAAAAACAGTTAGAAAACAAGTGTTTTACCCAAACCCCGAAGGGCTGATGCCTTTGTCCAATCAAACAAGAACAGACTCCAGCGGCCCTTCGATGCTTGGAAGAAAACATTGGTAGACTAAAATCATGTGTATGTCGAAAAGGGTTCTGGGTTCTAGGTCCGGCTAACACTAGTAAACTACTGCCACTAACACAGTGGCGACAACCCAAACAGGGAAAACAAGACCTCCCGGGACCACCGTTTACCCCAAACGGTTCCCGGTACAGACAAGCGACCCACTACATCTACCAGACTCCACTCTGCTCCCAAGCACGAGTGCAAATGCATCCCACACTAAAAGAAAGTCCCGACCTCTCGGCCCACTACCCGGGCGAGGATAACACTATGTCCAGGAATGAAAGAACAGTGTGGATGTCTAAACATAAATAACCCTAGCCCAAGTGAGGGTTTTCTACTGGTCTGGTTACACATGCAACATATGACGGGGGTGCTAGGCCAAGTTCCAAGATAACTATATTAACAGATGATAAAAGGAATAACAATTCCTACAATCTAGCATGCTACACAAGAAAATAAACTATCATGCATGGTCCTACATCAGCAGAATTACTGTACAGTCCATAAAGCTTGGAGATAAGGCCACCCAACTCGATTGCCACCAATTGCTTGTAGACACTTGCAATTGGCCTCCACGCGATCCGCACGCAAAACGGAGCATGCCGCCGGAGTCCGCACGCAAAACGGAGCACGCCGCCAAAGTCCGCTCGCAAAACAGAGTCCGCACGCAAAACGATGCACGGTGCCGGAATCCGCACGCAAAACGGAGCACGGTGCCAGAATCCGCACGCAAAACGGAGTCCGCACGCAAAACGGTGCATGGTGCCGGAATTCGCACGCAAAACGATGCACGGTGCTGGAGTCCGCACGCAAATAGAGTCTGCATGCAAACGGTGCACGGTGCCGGAATCCGCACGCAAAACGGAGCACGGTGTCAGAATTCGCACGCAAAACGGAGTCCGCATGCAAAACGGTGCACGGCGTCGGAGACTGCACGCAAAACGGTGCAGTAAAACACGGTCCCTAACACAGATAAGAGCAAGAGGGTCAAATCACTGTCCAAAAGAACGCTCCAAAACTGTGCCAAAAACACCATAAAATTAACGCGTGGGACCTACCTCGACTTCGCCGCGCCTTCCAACCGCTCCATTGGAACACCTCGCGCGCTCCGCGAGGTCCACGGCGCGCCGCCGCACCTCACACAATCTCCTCCCTCACACTCTCTCTCGCTCGGATGGAGAAGAAGAAGAAAAAGGGGAGAAGAAATGGTGTGCGGGGGAGAAAGAAGAAGAAAAGAGAAAAGGGAGAAAGGAGTGGTCCACGGACCCCGGGTCCACGGTGCACCGGCCAATGGGAAGCCACCAACCGCCGGTCCACGAAGCCGGGCGCGTGCGCCGGGTCTACGCACGCGCCCCGCACGCCACGTGGCGCGCAATCAAGCGTGCCACGCGGGCGCGCAGTCCGTGCGCCACACGGGCGCGGTTACACCGCGCCACCCCCAGGCGCGGGACACGCACGCGCCACACAGGCGCGCGCCCCCGCGCCCGCTCGGGCGCCAACGGGGGCCCGCCACGTGGCGGCCCCCGTGCGACCCGCGCCGAAGCGCGTTTCCCAGCGCGCCTGCCGCGCTCCACGAGCCGCGTGCCGCTGCCACCTCGGGATCCGCACCACACGCCACGCCTCGAGATTCGTGCCGTGTCGCCTCGAAAAACGCGCACGTCATCCGGGCTCCAAAACAAACAAATAAATAGTCCATTCTCAACGATTTCGCTCGCTGAATCCAAAAACGATGTCCGTTTCTCCAAATTCTCATCCGAAAATTTGCCGAATGCCCCCGGATAGCCAACTTGATCCGATTTCCGCGCCGGGTCCAATTCTGAAGTCCGATTTGTCAAATTCCAACTCTAAAAATTCCCGAAGGCGACCGGAGAGGTAATCTTTTATCCAAACTTCGCCCGGAGTCCAAATTTGACATCTACGTCTCGCGAAACCACCCTTAAACACTCGACGGGTCCTCCAATTTCCCACGGGATCTCCTTTTAAGCCCAAAGTCCAACACTTTGTCCAAATTGCGCGCAAACACTACCGACGCACCACGCAGGCCTCCAGTGATGCAAACTAATCCCAAATTGCATCACAAATTCATTTCTCGGGCCCGACATGCGCACAAACACTCCCAACGGCCACTAAAAGCTGCCCAACAACCAGCAGACCCTACACGGGGGATTCCGGGACCTCACAGCTGCACGCGGTGTGGCCGCGCGGGCACCTGCCCCACGCGGCGCCTGCGCTGCGTGCTGTGCGGCAGTGCGGGTCCCTGCCCCGTGCGGCGCCTCAAAAGGTTCAGCCGCGCGGGCGCCTGCCCCGCGCGGCGCCGTACGCGGTGTGGCGGCGGCGGAGATGCCCTAGGGCTTCGCGGCGGCGACGGCAATAAGAGCAAAAAGAACGGCGAAAGACCCAAAACATCAAACCCTATAACTATGAAATCATAAGAATAACAGCGCTAACCTCGATCTATCGGGGACGATGATCCGATCTCGTCCTTCGCGGCGCTGAGGATCCGGATCTGCTCCTCTTAGATGGTGGCGTCTCGTTCTTCGGTCTCCGGCACGTCGATCGAGGCAATCGGACTCCTCCGTTTTCTTCTTCTCTCTTTCTTTTTCCGCCGGTTAGGGTTTTATTTTCTCTTTTCTTTCTTTCCTCTCCGGCTAGGATTTTTCTCTTTTCCTTTGGGGAAAACCCGATTTTTTCTCTTGGTACGTATACTAAAACCCACCTCCGGGTATTTAATATTTAATATTAATTATTTAATCAAGAGATAATTCCTCATCCCCTTGAAAAGCGTACCAGATCTTTTGTACGGATTCCGATGCACACTATGATTACCGCGATCTTCCAAACCCCTTTTCGGGAATCCGTAAGTCGGATTTTAGATCCGATTGCACCGCCGTTCATCATTTTTCGAGCTCTATCACAGAAAAATACGAGCACCGCGTGATAGTCAACTTACGAAAACTTGATGACTCGATTTTCCCCTAACATGTAGTTTATTAGCGAGAGGGCAAAACGATACACGAAAAGTCGTGATATTACAAAATCTGATTCTGAAATTTTCTCTCCCAAGTTAGCACATGTATTCACGATATCTTGCAATCGTGTATAATACTCTGTGAAAGATTTATTTTCTGCCATACACGAAAAGTCGTAATATTATAAAATCTTTGTTACAACTTTAGATTCTGAAATTTTCCCTCCCAAGTTAGCACATGTATTCACGATATCTTGCAATCGTGTATAATACTCTGTGAAAGATTTATTTTCTGCCATGAAAATAGAGTCAAATTTGCTCGTAAGCATTTACAATTTTTGAATCTTCACAAGGCTTGTTCCCTCATGTGTAACTTGTAAAGTATCCCAGATTTCTTTCACAGTCTCACATGTCGAGACGCGTGAAAATTTAGTTTGCGACAAAGCATTAAATAAAGCATTAATCCCTTTGCCATTGTAAGAAGATGTATCAATTTCTTCCTTGGTCCATTTCGACCTAGGTTTGATGGTGCGAACATCAGCAATAATTTCAGTAGGATTTGTCCATCCAAACTCAATTGATTGCCAAACTCGTTCGTCGATGGAAATCAAGAACGCTCTCATGCGTACTTTCCAGTAGGCATAATTTGTTCCATCAAAGAGCGATGGTCTGTTGATGTTTCCACCTTCAACCATTGTTTACAACCCTATTCCCGCTCCGATACCACTTGTGGGTTATTACTATATGGATCTGAATAGGGAAAAAAATACCTAGAGGGGGGGTGAATAGGTGTAAACAATAAAATCACCAAATCGTTGCATAATAAAATAACCCGATGCGGAAAAGTAAATAAGTACGCAAGATTTTACGTGAAAAACTCCATCACAGGAGTAAAAAACCACGGGACTGATTACACGGCGAAATTCACTAGAATTAAAACACGTACAAGGTGACGTAACGCACACACACGACTCAACCTTTACCGTACGCTCCTAGTTGATCTTCTCCGCTCGCTCCGAACGCTCCTCGAATCCACGATTTGCGTCCCAACGCCGAATCCACGGCGTCCAACGTCGAATCCACGACGTCCAACCGAATCCTCGGTCTTCACCAATGTAGCACGTCTCGATCACACGAACGCGCCTCGCTCCGAATCCACGAGAGCGGTAACACCTTGAATCCACAAGGCCACGCGAATCCACGCGCCGATTCTTGGCAAAATCGTTGTTTTTATTGGTGATGATCTGCCGAATACTTAGATCAAAGATAGACAAGAAATATCATCTAAGTATTCTTCAATTTGATTCTACAAGAAATTGGAGTTTTGAAACCCTAGAATCAAATTGAACAATATAGATGAAGAAACATAAATTAAATCGTGTTTTCCTTTCTTTTCTATATTTTTCTTTTTTTCGGATGCCCTAAAAGATGAAATTAGGGTCTATTTATAGATTAGAAACCCTTGGAAAAAGATAAGCTTCGAAAACTGCCTTATCTGGAATTTTTTCGCTCGGCGGTCCGGACTGGATTAAGTCTGATCCGGACTGTCGTCATTAAACAGAATATTTCCAGAAAAACATGTTCGGGGTCCGGACTGAAACAGGGGAGGTCCGGACTGTTCATGCGATTTCTGCATAATCAAAGTTCGGGGTCCGGACTGAAATTCCGCATGAACTAAACTATTTTCGGGGTCCGAACTGGATGGTCCTGATCCGATCCTGAACACATAACATGTCCAGTTTATGATTTTTATGCAATGAAAACTTATCCAAGTATTTCTAAACTACTCAAATGTATTCGGATCATCAAAATTATTTAGTTAACGTATCTGATCATTCTGAATCTATTTTTCTTGAGATTGATGTATTTGATCCACAAATCTTCATCTTCAATCTTCAGGACTCAATACACTTCACAAAATATGGCAACACAAAATCCTTAACATAAACACCTCCCACTCACTTTCTACCAATACTCTGCTATTTCACATGAGTCTGATTCACTACACCTTTTTTCAAAATCTCTAGCTTAAATCACATCAAGTTTCTCAAAAAACACTCTTTTCCTCATATTTCATTTAAATAAACTTAATTGAAGTCACAAGAAAACTCACTCGGGTATCAACCACCAAGTCATTTGCCACTTGCACTAGGGACGGTTGATGTTTCTCAAAAAACACTCATTTTCTCATATTTCACCTAAACCTTAATTTGAGTCACAAGAAACCTTAATTCCTTGCTCTATGGCTCCTTTCTTGATCAAGAAGCTCAATTCTACCATGAGAGAGAGAGAGAGAGAGAGAGAGAGAGAGAAAGAGATCAATAGTTGAAGTTGGAGCAAGAGAGAGAAAGAGAGAGAGAGAGAGAGAGGGGGGGGGGGGGGGGGGGGGGGGGGGGGTGTGTGACGGGGGTGAGGATTTGAGAGGAGTGAAGGAAAAGTAAGGTTTTGGAGTAATTTTTAGACGTGCAACAATTGCCATTAGACCCTTCAAAGAAGAGAAATTGCAATACTATGCAATTTCGGCTTGAAACTTGCCCCTTTACAAGGTCCAAATCTGGAACATATTCCCTATACTCTGGCAGGCAAGGTATAGAATTCCCTAGTCAAGGTCCGGACTTCTTCTATGTAAGAACCTATTTCTCTTACTTTCATTTTCACTCCAAAGCTGCTATTTTCGTTTCATTTTCCCTCCAAATTAAATCGAACTTAACAAACTCTTCCAACTCACTTTGAACACTTTCTTGGCCTTTCCACATTGAAAAATTATAATTTTACTTCATAAAAATATATAAACTTCAGAGAGCAACCATTCCTCCTAAATCTATATTTTCTTCCAACTCTTTTCCTAACTTATTCAATACCTCTCAAAATCTCACTGAATTACCTTAGATACTATCTAATCCACTTCCATGAACTCCGAACACTTTAAATTCAATCTTTAGTTTCCACATCACTGGTTATTTTAATGTTCAATGGATTCCACCAAAATTCTCACTTTTTAAGTCTATTTTCTCGACAACTCATATTTTACTCTTTCAAAATCATTTATCCAGATGGTTTCATCAGTTTGTCCTCATAAGAACTCTGCTTATGTAATTTGTATCAAGAATGACTTCCAAACATCACGAAATTCGACCTTCAATCGCAAAGGGTTGGAAGAAGGTGGAGGCGCATCAAAGCGGGCCTGAAACCAATCGGTCTGTAGTTTGGGAATCGAAGAGGGAAAGGTCCTCGGGAACACGCGTCTCAATCGTATAGAAGAAAAAAAATAAAAAATTTCCGATCGAAAGAGATTTGTGCCTCGTATATGGGGCAATCCACACAGTTGGGAACCAAAAGGGCAAAGGTACTGACGAAAAAAGTGGAAAAAAAAAAAATTCACTTTACAAGAGTTTTACATAGTAGTTATATGCAATTTTCCTTTTCCATCGCATCCACCAGCAGTTATTGGTAGGTTCTGGCGTGAGTTGAAACTGAAGCCCAGCCCAGCTCGTGTGCTGAAAATGATAAGACAGAAAAAGAGATGGGTTTTTGATAGGAAGGTTGGGAGGGGTGGAGGGGAAAGACTATTGGAACTCGACGAAAACTTACCTGACCTACCCGCACCCTTCCATTTTACTAATCGGGTCAGATCCAACCAAAATCTCTGAGTCTGGAAAGGTCTCAAAATTTTAGGCCTGCGAAATTTCCGTGGTGCCCAGATCTTCATTTTTTAAGGTGATCCAGGCGATTGCTGCTGCGCCTGGCCTGACTCGGCCTTAGATAACTGGGCTATTCCAAAACTTGCTTCGGGTTGTTGCTGAGGAATCTGTCCAAAACCATTCGTCAATAAGCAAGGTAAATACATTCAAATTCCAAATTGCATCAAAATATCTGGAGGGACATACTACAATGAGTTTAATATTAGAGCATGCTGATTTTCTTCAGGAATATTGGAGAGAATTCCAAAAAGTAAAGTAGTACTTAGAGAAATATGTAGAAGTAAATTGCATAAAAAATATATATGGAAGAGACTTGTCTTAATTTCAACTTTGCAATGCGTGAAAAGAATAGAGATCTGGACAGCTAAACAAACACATTATTTACCAAGTTTTTTTTTCTAGTTGGAAAGACAACACATTCAACTGACCCATTGCAAATTGAACTGACTCTACGTTTAGTCGGAACCCTTAAGCCTACCCTTTTTTATGATGATGCAAATAAAACAGGGTGAACATCAATTTTCTCTCAGGAGAAAGAAACTTCAGTGGCTCTGCACATTCTTGTGCAGATGTACAATCAACAAAGGTGCATTCAGAAAACAGTAAATAGGAAGTTAGCAGTTAGCACACTAACAGAAAAATACTCGCAAATACTCTACTTTGTCCTACAAAAAAATGAAAATGATGGTGATTGCATTACACAAACAAGCAAGAGCAGACCGATCATATACAGATCTAAACACAACAGGGCAAAGTATAAAAGGGTTGCATCTGTTTGCGGAAATGGACAACCGGCAACCAATTGGTGTGGAGAAACATAAGAATATTGACAGAAGTGCATGTAAATAGATGTTGTAAAATTAGCACCGGTATGATTGGGAATGAATGGTCCTACCAAGTCTGCAGGAGGCACATATCCCACTGTAATAGATGCTCGTGCTGCAGGCCAAGGTCAATGAAGATGAAGGATGGGTCAAGGCTGGTGTTCCACAGAAAGTTGTGATCCATAATAAGATATAAGCAGAGAGAATGCAGCGAAACTAACGGCAGCAGAATATAATGGTTGCATAGTGTAGAGCAGTCCATTAAATCCAAACCAAGGTTCGAATACGTATACCAGAAAAAGATAAAGCATTGCAATTACGAATGAACATAAACAAACGCAACTTACAACAGTGAGAGTTGAATCAATATCTTCTTAACCCAACAGGACAAAGACATTGTGAATAATCAGATAACTCGATGCAGGAAACATGGAAAAATCATTATCTTGAAACTTAGAGAGTAGACTGATGCAGGAAAGGTCAACAGAAAACACCTATCTTGCTCCTTATTGCTAACTCCACCTATAGATGATGTCTGGCAGGTATAGAAAAGATAAAAGTAATAAAATTATATATATATATATATATATATATATATATATATATATATATATATATATATAGAGTCCGGCTACTATACTCTTATGAGTAAAATCCTTTTGTACTCATAAGTTTTCATCCCTTGAATGAAGGAATCTGCGGTTAGGATTACAGTAGTCCCTAGAATTTATACTATTTTCCCAACAACCTAGTAAACCCTAGGGGACCACTATCATCCTAACCGCACATTCCTTTATCCAAGGGTAAAAAAGTTATGACTATAAAGGAGTTTATACTCATAAGAGTATAGTAGCCCTACGCTATATATATATATATATATATATATATATATATATATATATATATATATATATATATATAGAGAGAGAGAGAGAGAGAGAGAGAGAGAGAGAGAGAGAGAGAGAGAGAGAGAGAATTGAGCTCCTATGCTTTTAAAAGCACCAAGTCATTAGTGCTTGTGGGTTTTCAGCCCTTGGATGAACGAATATGCGGTTAGAATGATAGTGGTCCTCTAAGGTTTAGTGGGTGGTTGGTGGAATAGTATGATCTAAGGGGTGGAATTGGCCAAAGGGATAGATCTAACGGTGAAAAACTTATATATATATATATGTATATATATATATATATATATATATATATATATATATATATATATATATATATATATATATATATAGATATATATAGAGAGAGAGAGAGAGAGAGAGAGAGAGAGAGAGTCCGGCTACGGTGTTTTCTAAAGTATCAAGCACTTGGTGCTTGCAAGTTTTCCACCGTTAGAACTATCCCTTTGACCAATTCCATCCCTTAGATCATTCTATTCCACCAACCACCCACTAAACCTTACAGGACCACTATCATCCTAACCACACATCCCTTCATCCAAGGGCCCAAAACCCACAAGCACCAATGAATTGGTGTTTTTAAAAGCATAAGAGCTCAATTCATATATATATATATATATATATATATATATATATATATATATATATATATATATATATATATATTGTCAAGCGATGGTGCTTCCAATTTTTTAACCCTCGGATTAACCTCCTAGCCCTTGAATCATTACTATTCCAACTACCACCACTAAACCCAAAATGGATTACTATATATATATATATATATATATATATATATATATATATATATATATATATATATATATTGTCAAGCGAGGGTGCTTCCAATTTTTTAACCCTCGGATTAACCTCCTAGCGCTTGAATCATTACTATTCCAACTACCACCACTAAACCCAAAATGGATTGGTTATGATCCAAGGGCTTCGAAAGGTCAAAAGCCCTTGATCCAAGGGCCAAAACATCGGAAGCACCAACTCTTTTATGCTTCCGGAAGCATTCTAGCTGAATTCTATATAAATATGACTATAGTGGTTATCTTCGACCAACTGAAAATAGCTAATAATTTGGCAAATTTGAAAATCGAACGGCAATACGATGCTAGACTAATAGTAAGTTCGTGCTTACAACTAGAAATTAACTACATGAGGGGAGCAATATCAGTTATTATGTCACAAATAAGTACGTGATTCAAAAATGAGCACATAAAAGTAATAGCAAATGACAGATACCAACATTTGAAAACAAAGGGCATGCACTATAATTTCTCAATCTTGGAAGCAAAATTTAATGGATTACATCATAATAATACCACCAGAACTTGAAGAGACCCCCAAAAAAATACCTGTCATAAATTCGGTAATAGTCCAAATTCGCGTGATCCACTGCATAGTCCTGATATATTGCTACTTTAACTCCTGCTTTAGTTAACCAACTGCAATTTCATCCCCAGGTCGTCTGGCTAAAGAATTCTTCTTTGAACTTGGTTATAAAGAGTAGCAATGAAGCCTCTAAGGCAACTCTCATTTGCCAACTATGCTACTACTCCTAGTGTTTATACTACTAAATATTCAGGCATGTGCTGTGTTATATTCTTCCTTTCTCTCTTCTAGACTTTTCTGGTAATGTACCTTAGAAGACTGAGTTTTTGCAATAGTAATATAGTAAATCCTTTTGGGGCCTCTGCTTAACTGCAACCTTGAAAACAATATTGCTGTCTTGTTGGAGATCAACAAAATATCAACAAGACAAAGCAGGAAGACGCTCATAAGAAATTTAAAAGAGTACTATATGAGAACCTGATCCATCATGCAAATTATTGTTAGGGACAGCATATGACTGTAAAAAACAATGCTGGGCCAATCATTTTGCAGTCACTCATTTATTCGAAGTTGAAATTGCCTTAAATTCTAACTGTTGTTGAGTAGCATCTCAAACAAATTTCTCAGTTTCTTTTGCTCCACTCTTGAAATGGAAATACAGGCAAATAAAAATATTTGGAGATCACGCTCATTTTTTCAAATAAATTGAGAAAAATTGCATCTTTTCTACCTCATTGCATTCAAAAATTTTACTACTCTAATCATTAAAAAAGAGTATTAGGGAATAAAATCGACCCTATAAAAAAACAATTTCTTACCAAAGCATCCACAGATCAAATGGAATATTTTTGTTTGCAACTAAAGAGATCATAGCTAGACATTAACAAACTGAATACTTCCTGTAAACAGAAACAGTATGTATAAGTATTAATAACTGGGTAAAAAAATTTCACATGAATACGATCTTTTGTGATACACAGATCAACAAGGTTTACCATCATCTATTCATTGCTCAAAGACAGTTAACATCTTAAGTTCTTAGAGATTAAACTCTTCCTCAATAAGATCATATGAGACTACACAACAAAATATAAGAACAAAAATCAATATAAATTAAATTACAAGGTTCCTGGGAGCCATATGACAGAATTATAAGAAGACCAGATAATTACTATATTTTGATAATTTGATTCACCCAGTATGTTACTTCAATTAAAGAAATTCAAATGCAAATGTAAGAGAATAATTCGAATTTTTCATGATTGTCAACAACGAAAAAAATGTGCAAACAGAAAAGAGAATTTGCCAGGGATAAACAGCCTGGGCCCCAGATAATTATGACACTATTAGTAATAATTACAAGCATGCACACGGATATACATGATTAGAGTCCTGCAGTATTGGAAGATATATAAAATATTATTCTCAAACTTACCTCAGAAAGCTTTCAGAAGATGAATAGTAAATGAGAAAATCACTACTAATTTAAAAAATGTTCAGTTTTGATATCACAATCAAATTTTACTTGAACCCAAAAAATACTCAGGTTGCAGTAGTTTGTCCACACCTTCATTACACCAAGCTGCCATTTGCAGTTAATTTATTACCTTTGAATTCAACCAAGAAAGAGGCAGCAGATTCCTTTTACAGATAATGGTAAAGGAAATATCTGCAAAGCCAAGGATGGTTTAATCCCAAAAAGGAAGGTGTTTTAGTCATAAACAGTGAGTTTGAAGATTATAACGTATGTGCATGTGCTGCAAGAAAACCATAGGAAAAGGAGGACCAGAAAAAAAAATACAATGAATTAGATTGAAAAGCATCTCTACCAAATAAAGCATTGAGGTATCTTAGCATGTGCTAGGTGACCCATGTTGCTCACTCCATCTTTCTCTATGTAGTACATGCACATTCATAGTCTTAGGGACAAAGATTTGGTGTGCAGTGACTTGTGGCCAATTTCCAGTGGACTTAGGCATTTTCAAGGACAAGACTTATGGTACTAGTTCAGCCTGCCTGTAATAAAACATACTACCAGAATTTATTCAAAATTCAGAAGTTCGCCAATTAGCAGAACCCAAGAACTTCAATCTTTCAGCACTGTCGAATAAGTTACAACTTAAATGAACAAGCAAACAGGTTTCCTTTGTTGGAGTGAAATGGATAATAGAATAGAGATCCAATGACTCTAAATGCAACAGAGAAAAACCATAAAGGAAAAGTTTTACCAAATTAAGAGGCGCAGATATGTTAACAAGAAAAAGGATTGATGTTATACTTGACACTGAAATTAGAATAACAGGATATAATAATTGTGCATAACAGAAGACACATGGGATAACCATACATCAAACTTTTCATCCATGTTCTCCTGAAATAAAACAACACATAAGGCAAATCATGCACTGGCGGGCGCTTTAGGCAAGCCAGTGTAAAGGCACAAAGAAGGAATTTAGATATTGTGATAGGAATAAACACAGATCCAGCTGGGAAGCACAAATTGAATATCAAATGCCCAGTTGATTGCAATAGCTGTTAGCATATAAAACAAAGTAAGCATACTTTTCTAATAACAGACTAATTCATACAGTATATCCTCCTTGTATTAACAAAATAAAAGATGTCAACAGCGAAAACAGCTTGTAGTCATGGATCAATGAAACTCATGTACCCAACTTAGATCACTGCAGTTAAAAAAAGAAAAGAAAAAGAAAATCCCAAAGCTCAGCTTGTTTTATCCCATAATAAAGGAAATCTGTGTAGGATTACTGGAACAGCATGGTATGAAATGACTCAGAAAATCTATTAGCAGAGGCAAGTATAGAATAGGAGTTGTTCGAACGGTGAAAGAACAGAATAAAATTCCAGGAGTATGCAATTGATGATTGATGCCACAAAAGAATGGCAAAAATGAATCTTAATATCCTTCCTTTTAGATTTCCAAATAGCAAGCTTTCTACCTTTTCCGATTGACAAGCACAATTTGCTATACAGCATTCTAACATGACAAACACATTAAAATTCCTACACCACAAAATAACTACAAAAGAATTTTGAATTCAATTTGACAACTACCCACTTGGATTCCGCCTTGAAACAAAATGATCTAACCAAGTAATTTCTCCTTCCTTTCTAATATCTTTACTCCTTTGTACTATGAAAATAAATAAATAAATAAATACATATACACTGCTACCAAGCACAGCAACCCAGCAGTCAATTATAGAACACAACAGGCGGAACCTTAAATCCAGAGTCACTGAGGAATGGTATTACCTGCGGCCGCTGGACCAGATTGCGGTAGACGGCATACTCGGCCTCGTAATCGTGGAGGTCGAGCTCCGCCTTCTGGTGCGTGTGGTAGTGGTGTTTGGCGTCCAGCGACTTCCCGAAGCCGAAGACGCTGACCCGATCGCAGATCCCAATGGCAAGCATCACGGCCTGGAAGCCCGAGGAGTAGTGGAACATGAGCGCGTCGTGTGCGGCCGCCCACTGCTCGGGAGGCCGGCCGGTCTCACTGACGAAGCGGAGCAGGGAGTAGTACTTCACGATGCGGGCGCAGAGGAGGTCGAAGCCGGGGTCAGTGACGAGAAGCGGGGCGCGGTGAGAGGCGTTGCAGGCAGCGAAGTCCAGGAAGTGGGCGGCCTGGCAGATGTATATGAGGATGGGGACGCTGTCGCCGTAGGGGTGGCAGAAGCAGCCGTCGCGGCGGGCGCAGAGGTGGAGGATGTTGCTGTTGACGAAGGAGAGGCCAGTCTTGGAGCCGACGTGGCGGCGGAAGCCCTCGGTGCGGGCGTTGTTGAGACGGACGACGAGGTCGTGGCCGTCGATGAGGTCGCCGTGCTCGGAATTCAGGAGGATGCCGCTGTTGCCGACCACGGCGCAGCTGGGAAAGCGCGCGCTCCGGGACTCCGCCACCGCCGGGTGGGCTGGGGCGGCGCGGAGGTGGCTGTTGACGAGGTCGGGGAGCTCGGACATGACCCCGGGGTGAAAGCGGCGGCGGCGAAACCAGTCGCGGAGGGCGCGGCGGAACTCAGGGAGGCTCAAGTAGTCGCGCAGCGAGCGGAAGCGATTCGGGAGATGCGGATCGGAACGGGGGCGCGCCTCGATGGGGTGGGGGTGGAGGAGGAGGTGGTGGTGGTGGTGGTGGTTCTCCCGCCGCCACGAGGAATGGAAGCGACCCCTCCGGTCGGCGGAGGCGGGGAGGTTGCCATCGAGGAGGTCGTCGACGTCGCGCCGCAGCGCCGCCTCGCCCGGGTCCTCCGCCGACAGCCTCAGCAGCGTCGCGTTCAGGTCGCGCTCCGCCGCCGCCGCCGCCGCCGCGTTCCGGATGTAGGCGCTGCCGTGGTCGCGGCGTAGTGCCGCTCGGAAGCTAAGAGCGGTGAAGAGCGCGGTGAGGACGAGGAGGCTGAAAGGGAGGCGGAGTGATCGCTTCATTTGCCCTAAACGTATGGGGAACACTTTGAAACCCTAGGTCCCATGACAAAGAAGAGCTCTGAAGCTCGGAGCTACGAGGAGAGGGTGTCGGCCACCATTAGAGTAGCTTCGAGGGAGCACAGAGTACTCCGTGCTCGAACAGCGACGAAGCCGAGGGTTCGGTTTGCGAATTAAGCGCGGTTTAAATAGTGAGGGTTGGGTTTGGATTTTCAGTTTTGGGATTGGATTGGGTTGGGTTGGGTCGGAGATTCAGATCTTCCCCTCCTCCCCAAATGAAAGGAGATATTTTTCGATTTTTTTTTTTTTTTTTTTTTTTTTTTTTTTTTCATTTTGTACATCTTGTGGCGAGGGGTGACAACGCACGGAGACCTTTCATTTTTTTTTTTTTTTTTTTTTTGAACTTCAAATTACTCCAGCATATTTTGACTTAACACTCCATAATTCAAAAAAATTATAATTATATTATGATAATTTTTTTTTTATTTTATCAAAATATTTTATATAAAATAGAATAGCAAAGTAAAATATATTTAGAAAATAATAAAATAGCAAAGTAAAAAATGTGTTGAACAATACGAGGTAAAGTGCAAATGTAAAGTGCAAATATTTGAACAACGAGATAACAAAATAAAAATAAAAATGAGCTAAACCAATGATTGATGTTGTGAAATTTTTGAACCACGAGATAACATAATGAAAATAAATTACACCACGAGAAATTGATATAATGAAAATTAGCTAAACTACGAAAATTGATATAATGAAATTAATCTTAAGAGTAATACTTCGTTACTTACTTTTATAAATAATAAAAGAAAAAATTTAACCGTTGATCGATAAAAAATAAAAGTGTAATTTTATATATTAACAGGCTAAAAAGTAACATCATAAAGGAGACATTTTCATAATTAAACATCACAAAATTAAAACAAAATAATTAAAATATATTTCATAAATTTAGTCATTAATTTTGTACTAATTTAAAAAGTTTAATTTAAAAAGTTTTTGAATTACAATTTACGTATTAATTTAAAAAAAATTAGAATTATAATTTAAACATTAATTTAAAAAGTTTTAGAATTAGGCATTAATTTAAAGAGTTTAATTTAAAAATATTTAGAATTATAATTTAGGCATTAATTTAAAGAGTTTTAAAATTACAATTTAAACATTAATTTAACGAGTTTTAAAATTAAAATTTAATCATTAATTTATATCAATATTTAAAAAAAAATTAAACGTAGATTAATTTTCAAATTCAACATATTTAATATGTTTAAAGAATTTTAGAATTTCTCTAATTTAGCCATTAATTTTGCACTAATTTAAGAATTAATTTAAAAAAATTTAAAATTACAATTTAGGCATTAATTTAAAGAATTTTAGAATTAGAATTTATACATTAATTTAAGGAGTTTAATTTAAAACGTTTTAAAATTACAATTTAGGCATTAATTTAAAGAATTTTAGAATTACAATTGAAACATTAATTTAAGGATTATTAGAATTACAATTTAGTTATTAATTTGTATCAATATTTTTTAAAAAAAATTGAACGTAAGTTAATAATCAAATTCAACATATTTAATATGTATAAAGAATTTTAGAATTACCCTAATTTAGAAATTAATTTTGTATATTATTCTAAAAAATTTAAAAGTGGATAAATATTTTAATTCAACATATAATGAAAGTTTTAATTCATATACTTTTTACAAATTTAGACATTAATTTTGCACTAATTTTGGCATTAATTTTAAAAGCTTTTGAATTATAATTTAGGTATTAATGTAAAGAATTTAATTTAAAAACTTTTAGAATTACAATTAAGTTATTAATTTAAAGAGTTTTAGAATTATAATTTAGCCATTAATTTAAAGAATATCAGAATTACAAAAAAAAAATAAAAAATTTATTTGGTGATCATCAAATTATTCAAAAATTTAAAAAAAATTGAGATAATACTACGCACCTTATCCATCAGATTAAATTTTTTACTATTTGATAAAATTTTAAAAATTTCAGCCTTCAAATTAAAATTAAAAATAACTAGCAAATTAAATAAAAAAAATAATCTAATTTTTTTTAAAAAAAAAAAGAAATTAGTATGTTCCTAAATTTTAATTCCTAAAAATAATCTAAATTTTAATATAGTTTCCTAAAATTAAAATTTATAATATTTATAAAAATAAAAACTCTCAAAATAAAGATAAAATTATTTAATTATTCTTAAATCAAAAGATCAAAATATTCTTTTTTGGGTACCTAGTAATAGATACCTCTCTCAAAGTGACATGATATTGTAAGTTGCAACTAAAAAATAATTAAATCTAAGTCGTTGAACAGAAATAAATAGACGGTAATAAAAAAAAAAAAAAAAAAAAGTATAAGAGTATTTTTCATAAGCTAAACCACGAGAAAGCAATTTGAAGTTTACCCCTTTTTTTTATAGCAATTATTTTAAATAATAATATTTAATTATAAATATGTTATATATATTTATAAAAATAATTTTTTAAATATATTTAGCCAATTTAAATAAAAAATTAACTAATTTTGTGTTTTTGTAAAATTGAGTTGTATTTATTAAATTTGTAAATTAGTGTTGAATATTTCTGTCGGGGCCAAAATGTGGCTTGCGCGCGATTAGCCCCTGTTGGGTGACCCTTCAGAAGATGTCAAAGTGCTCCGTGTGCCAACAATCAAGCGATCGGGCCGAGAATGAATCCGCTCGGCCGGATTCTCCTCTAGTAACTCCCCTCAATCGCAACGACCAGTGACTGTTGTAATACTCGAGAAATTCGAGTTTGTAAAAGTTAATAAAATAAAGAGTAAAATTCAAATGTGAATGTGTGTGAGGAAATGAAAAATTAAACTTAAGTGGTTGCATACCGGTATGCAAATTGCACAGTTTTCGGAGCACTATTTTTGCCTTTCAAATCTGTGTCTGATCTCAAAAATCTGAAATCGCCAGTGCGACCGTCTTATCTAATCGATTGAAAATGGTATAGACCGATTTTTGATCCGACGGTCGGATTGGTACGGGTCGTGGGCTTGATATTTCAATGGAGCTAGAGGGTTCGGATCGTTGGCAGCGGTTAGAGGATCAGCTCACCGCTTTTGCTGGGTTAGTCCAGCAGATGGCTGTGACTCCCCCAATTGTCCCACATCGGATGTGGATGAAATTGTGATTGGATTTATATGAGACTTGGACATTAGTATTAATAACTGGGCTTAAGCATTTTGGGCTGTGATTTGGGCCCAACGAGTTATTATTGCTAGTGGGCTGGGTCGTTACAATGGCTCATGTCACGCCCCGGGGGTCGAAACTGCGACCCGGGCCCGCCAACAGATCCGCCGCCCATACGGTGAGCCCCGTATAGATGAAGCGTCTAACCTGCAAAAAGAATGGTATTAATTCTATACAGATATCAGAGCTGAAAAGTAAACTACTGAAAATAAGATAATAATACAACTGTTAAAAAGTACAAGTCTGAACCTCACTACAAGAGTCTCTCAAAAATAAAACTCTCAAAGTAACTAACAACAATAATCCAGCAGACTGCACTACTAAGCTCCAAAAATAGGTACAGCTATGCTCCAAGGACGGGTAGGGAACTAGCTCGCGACTCCCTCACCTCGATCAGCAATAGAAGAAACAGCAACTCTCCCAGGAGATTCTGCAAAACAAATGAGAGGAAAGAGGAAAAAGAATGGGGGGAACCCCCGGCGGATGTGAAAACTACAACAACACGTAGTTCTCAGTGGGTACCGCCACCAAGCCCGATGGTCTGCCCACTAAGTCTACTAGAGGCATAAGATAACAAGAAAACTGTAATAATGAAAAGATAAGCTGGAAAGAGTCTACAGCTATCATGCCTCTATCTACAATGCTCAAAGGGTGATACGGGTGAAAATGATGCAACCACTCGCACCCAAGGTGCTCAATCGACCCAATCAAACTGACTGCCTCATAGGGTCCAGTCAAGCCTGCGCCTGCCTACTGCCAGTACATCCATGGAGGACTGGACTTACGTAGAGCGTCCGTGACTGCCCAAACTGGCCCAGCCAGAGGGACTACATCCATGACTTCCTAAAAAAGGCCCAGCCAGAGGGACAGCATCGACAGGTCGCGATACAAAAGTAACAGGCTCACTCCGGACGGGGCACTCGAGAGGCGCGACCCCACCGAGGAAAAAAGTATCCGCGCATCTCTATCGAGCTCAAAGTGGCTCATACAGGCTATAGTCAAAATCCACGCTCACTGTCACGCCCCGGGGTCGAAACTGCGACCCGGGCTCGCTAACAGATCCGCCGCCCATACGGTGAACCCCGTATAGACGAAGCGTCTAACCTGCAAAAGAAAGATGCTATACTAAACAGATATCAGAGCTGGAAATAAACTGCTAGAAATAAAATATATACAACTCAAAAGCCTCACCAAAGTACATAAGTCTCTCAGCAAAGACAGAAAAGTACAACTCTATACCTCACTACAAGGGTCTCTCAACATGAACTCTCAAAATAATAAGGGTACATCTACTCTCTGGACGACGACTGGTAGGAATCTAGCTCGCGACTCCCTTACCTCGATCTGAAGAAGCAGCAGCTGGAACAGCAGGAACAGGAGTAGAAGTCCCTGGGGAAAAAGACACCACGACGGGTGTGAGAACTACATCCCACAGTAGTTCTCAGTGGGTGTCGTCAACAAGCCCAATGGTCTGCCCACTAAGTCTACTAGAGACATAAAGTAACAAATGCAGTACTGAAAGGGAAGAGCTGGAAAAATAAACTCTACAGCTACTATACCTCTATCTAGATGCTCAAAAAGTGGAACAGATGGAAAACATGATGCATCTACTAACTCTCAAGTATAATCACCCAATCTATACTGACTGCCACATAGGGTCCAGTCAAACCTGCGCCCACCTACTGCCGCACATCCTCAACAGGACGGGTCTACCGTAGGGTGTCCGTGACTGCCAAAACTGGGCCAGCCAGAGGGACTGCGTCGACACGTCGCGATAGCAAGTAACAGACCAAACTCCGGAGTGGCACTCGAGGGGCGCGACCCCACCGAGTAAAGTATCCGCGCATCTCTGTCGAGCTCAATATGGCTCATGCAGGCTATAGTCCAAAACCACGATCAACAATATCGACTGTAACTGACATCTCATCTCTACCTCACTGACTGGAGAACCACACAGCCGGGACTACCGTCCACCCGACGGCTCGCACAACAGAACACCAAACTCAGGAAGGACCGACACCATAAGGGTTCGAAAATCTCGATAGGTCGGTGCCTAGAACCCTATCAAACAAGAACAGACTCCAGGCTACGCCTATCGAAGTTCTCGACCCCCTTACAGTTCGGGAACACGACAACCTCTATACAACAAGCGGAAGACACCAACCAGGGCCCGAAAGTCCCGGAAGACCAACACCTACAACCCTATCAAACAAGAACAGGTTCTAGGCTCGGCCCCCGTGGCTTTCGTCCCGAAAAAGGAACGGCTCCTAGAACCCAGATCACCCAAGCTCTCTCGGGGAGGAAGTTGTAATAAAAAGATGACAGCTATTACTGAAAATTATTTTAATCTGAGAAACCCAATTTAATATATTTTAGTTCTTTTAAGAAAATTTGTTTAAATAGGTTTTATTTTTCAAACCCCGAAGGGCTATTGCCATCACCCAAATCAAACAAGAACAGGCTCCGGCGACCCCTCGAGATTTGGAAAAAATCATTAGTTTACAGAAATCATGTGTGTCTAAAAACAGTCTGGGTCCTAGGTCCTGTTGACACTGGTAAACAACTGCCACTAACCCAGTGGCGACAAATAAAACATCTCGGGACCGCCGTTTACCGAAACGGCTTCCGCCACAGATGAACGATCAACTACATCTACCAGACTCCACTCTGCTCCCAAGCACGAGTGTAAAATGCATCCCACACTAAAAGAAATCCGACCACTCGGCCCACTACCCGGGCGAGTAACACTATGTCCAGGAATGAAATAAGAAGTGTGGATGTCTAAAGCAGAATCAACCTAGCCCAAGTTGGAGTTTTCTACAGTCTGGCTGAACATGCTGCATATGACGGGGGTGCTAGGTCAAGTTCCAAGATAACAATAATTTTACAGATAGTAGGCAACAAAAGATCGCATGATCATCAAATAACTCTAGAATTATCAGTTATCACATTCTAGCATGCTACACAAGAGTACCACTATCATGCATGGTCCTACTATAGCAGATTTAATGCACATTCCATCAATCTTGGAGACAGGGCCACCCACCTGAAAACGCTAACTGTCCAAGGTTCCACAGCTGAAAACACCAGGAGCAACAATCTCTACTAATCCACAGCCCCGATGGTCCAAAGATACTGAACAAATCCTCCTGGTACAAATACACGGCCAACAGTTACACTTTAATTCCACAATTTACCCAAATAAGTTACAATCAGAATTCAGCCACAAAGATGTCACTTTTTCACCTGCAAACAATGCTCCAAAAATTCCAAAAAAAATACTACGGCGATCCTCGCGTCGAGACCTTCGAAACGGGTACCTGCACGTCCAATTCCGAGCCCCGTAGGCCGAGTTACAAATTCCACAGTACAGGCGCGCAAAAACTCACAACCACACAACTGTAAAACTCTGCACAGTAAAAGGGGAAACAGTATACCTTCGGGCAAGCCTCAGAAAAATCCCGAAAAAATACGATGATAATCCTCACGACGAGTAGATGCAAAAAGTGTATAGGCTCGTCTCAATCCGACGCTCGAGTGCGGAGACAAAATTCCGGCAAGGGCTGCTGTCCAAGTCTCAAACACAGGAAAAGGTGTCACGGTAAGCTTGGAAAAACACCTCGAAAAGTGCAAAACGAGGGGAAGCTGAAAATACCAAGGTCGTAGCTCTGTTAGTCGCCGATCTAATGGCGCAAGAATCTCCTGAAAAGGTTGTCAGGGAAGGCCGAGGGAGCTCTCGCACCGAAACGCGACGAAAGGGAACATCGGTAAAAGAACATCGCGTCGCGCCGAAGAAAATGGAAACCTCGAGAAGCGCGCCACCAAAAATCCTGAAAATCCACAGGTGAGTGTAGCACAGCACGGGGATCAACTTTGCTGAAGGCGTCGTGGTGAGGGGAGGCTCAGAAATGCAGGAAAAGAGGGAAAAAGAAGAGGGCTCGGATTCCTTAAATAGGCCAAAAACAACAATTCCTAAAATTACCTCTGTGTCCCTGGTTCCGGGCGCCCGGAAATTCTGGGCTGCTACAGTAATGGTCCCGGCCCGTTATTGTGCTGGCCCGGAACGCCCACGGCTCGCCACGCGGCCCAGCTCCGCACCCCGCGCAACCGAAGCACGTGCGCCCTCCTATCCCCGCGCGCCATGTGGCACCACGGTACACGGCGGGAACCGTGGGCCGCGGTTCACGCCGGGCCACCCGGGTCAATGCGCCCACCAATGGGAACGCGCCACGTGGCACCGCGGGGTCCACGGTGCACCGCGCCCGCGCCGCTGTCGCGCGTGCGTTGTCCACCCAATCACAGCGCGCCACGTGGCCAACCCATAACTCGCTGCGCCCGGTGCAGTAAATATGGTGCACCCGCCGAACTCGAAGCTGCCACGTGTCACCCTCCGGTCCACTGTGCACCCGCGCTCTTCCCGTGGACCGCGCCTGCTGCGCCGGCCAACCGGGAGCCGCCATGTCTCCCGCGCCCGGGTGCACGCCTCCGCGGTGGACCGAGCGCCTGCGCAGCCGCCAGCCGCCGCCGGCGCCTCTCCGGCCGCCGGAACAGTGCTCCCCCACCTCGAAATGCGTGTTTTCGCATCCGGACTTCAAAAAAAATAAGTAAGTAGTCCATTTTGACCGTTTTCACGTGCTGAATCCAAATCCGATGTCCGTTTGGCCCAATTCCACTTCTAAAATTTTCCAAAGGCCTCCGGTGAAGCAAACTTACTCCCAATTTACACCATAAACCTATTTCTTGGGCCCGACACGGGCGCAAACACTCCCAGAAGCCACTAACACATCAATAAACCCTTAAGTGGGGATTCGGGTCCTCACATCCTCCCCCACTAAAAGAAAATTTTGTCCTCGAAACTAACACGGCTCAAAAGGGAGTCCAAAGCCAAGGGTAAGTATCCATCAACACAATCTCCAACTCCCCAGTCGCTACTCACACCCACAAAGCGAAACCAAAGCTGGAACAACCTCAGGAATTTCCAAAAAAACTGGGGATAAGGAAGAACAGCCAGCTCTACCGTCCAAACTACACGAATTACGCCAACACAACCAACCAGAAAGGTAAGGGCCCCACGAGCATGAAAGTCATCAACCCCCAACTCTCAATTTAGAAAACAGCTGAAATTAACGAAAAGTTCAAAAATTTTGAAAGACCAGTGCCATCGCCCCAATCAAACAAGAACAGGTTCGGGCACCGTCTCCATTTCTGGAGTAGCCTTTCGAAGCTTTCGTGTAGTGGTCCAGGTTTTCGTATAGTTTTTCCCGGTAATCCACAGTGTGAAATACTTATCATTGGTGTATCAGGTCCACAGTGCATCAAAGGGATGCTACAGATGGACCCAGTGTGGTATTTACAGTTGGTTTGGCCTTTGGCTACATTTGCCAAATTTTAGAAAAGGCTTTGGGCCAAACAGAGGTTGGATTTGGATTCAGCGCGGAAAAACACTTGAAAACGACTATTTGCTTGTTAAATTCTGAGTCTGGATGCCAAAAAAGGGACTCCCGGAAGTTTTCTGCGCAAATTGGTGCACAGGGGGGAGCCGTGGACCGGCCTGGACACGTGGTGGCTTCTCATTGGGCCGGCGCACGCTTCCCGGTCAACGGAATGGGCCGCCGGCGCACCGTGGACCGGCGGGCCACGTGGCAGTTGGCGGTTGGCCCGGTGCGGTGCGCGCGGCGCACGGGCTTCCACGCGGGCAGCTCGGGCAGGCCGGGCAGGCGCGGGAGGAGGCGCGGTGCACGGTGGACTGGGGCGCGCCACATGGCGGCCCCGGGTTGGTGGGTGCGGGTGCGCGCGGTGCACCCACGCGCGCGCGGCTGCGGCCGTACGCGCACGCGGGCGCAGACGCGCGGGCGGCGCGTTGACCGCGCCGGCTGGCGTGTCGGGCGGGGCGGCGCCGCGCCACGTGGCGTCGTGCCAGTGGCTGGCGCCACCCACCGCGTTGACCGTGCGGGGGGACGCGTGGCGCGCTCCCGCGGGGCTTGCACGGCTGCCGCCTGTTCGGTGGACGCATGGCAGGCCCCGAGGCGGGTCGGACGGCGGCGAGGAGGGTCGGATGGATCCCGTGCGCGAGCGAGCTGGGCCGGGCCGCACTGTGCTCGCCCGAAACCTAGCGGGCCGGGCCGCACTGTGCGCGCCCGAATCCCGGCGGGCCGGGCCGGGCGCCCGAGACTGGGGACAAATCCGGAATTTCTGGATTTGTCCCCTCAGCCTATTTAAAGGGAACCCGAGCTGTTCTTTTGAAGTTTTTCTCCCTCTTCCAGGCCTCCTCTCCCCGAGCTCCCTTCTACACTTTTTTTATACTTCGAGTGCTGCATCTACTGGAGGAGTTCTGGGATTTTTGGTGGCACGCATCCCGAGGTTTCGGATTTTACGGCGCGGCGCGACGTTTTATCTCCGGCGATCTTCTTCGTCGTAGTGCAGTGTGAGGGCTCCCCTGGCCCACCCCGACCTCCGATTCAGGCGATTTTCACGCTGTTGGATTCTCGACTGGTAGGACTCCGATTTCATTGTTTTGAGTTTTCCCTCTTTCCGAGGTTATCTTGGAGTTCTCAGAGCCTTCTTTTGACCCCTTTTCTTTCGCGGAGTTTTGGATAGCGCTGCGGTATTTTGACGATATCTTCGCACACAGGCATCGGATTGGGGCGATTCAGGAGGTGTTTTGCATCTACACATCACGAGGAATATCCCCAAATTTTCTTGGAATTTTCTGAATTTTTCCCAAAGGTGAAAAATCCCTGTTTACAGAAAGTTTTGCTACAGTTTTTTAGATCGGTTTATTTCGGGGAGGTTCCCTTGTCGAATTTGTATCTCAGCGTAGGAAACTTGGTTTTGAACGTGCAGGTACTCTTTTCGACCGGTTCGTCGCGAGGATCGTGATAGTATTTTTCCTGAAATTTTTCGAGCAGATCTCGCTAGTGAAAAAGGCAAAACTGTGGACTATTGTATTTGGGACAGATTTTGTGTGAGCATTGTATGTTAAATTGTGTGTATCCTTTTGGGGTATGTTGTGCAGTGTTGTGGTGATTGTTTGGACCGGGTGTGGACTTCACTGTTGGGACCAGGATTTAGCGCTCGAGGTGGGTGTTCGTTGCAAACCTCTTAATTTGGGCTACCCACTAGGCTTATTAGAGTGATGCATGTATAAAAGGCTAAAATGCATAAATGAACAAATTAGCATGCTTGTAGGATTTAAATACACATGTGGATGAAATACTTATATGGGTTATGATTGCTACTTAGTACCCGCCTTTGAATGAAACTTATCACCAGGAGATATAGAATCATGCTAAAAGGGATATTTAATAGTGCATTATGATTATTATGCATATGGCATAGGCAGGCATCATCCATGTTAGAAATTATTGTCTTATGTGAACACTAGTATCCTGGAACAGTATGCTTTGAAAATAACTTGAACAACTGAACTCGTATTTAATTTACTATCATGAGGACTTTTGCATGCTTGTATGGTCACCTAGTTAGGCCACTATTTTCTGCTACACTATCATGCTGGAACTGACTTAGGAGAAACCATGCTTTTAATTCTTTCTCCTGTTGGCTAGTCTTAGGGAATATTATGCTCAGGTTAGAGCAGGGGCTGGGATAGTGTAGTCAGTTATTGGGGATTTGGGACAGGCAGGCTTGATGACAGGGTGTGATGATCCGGACTCCCGCAGGAACTGTGCAACATTAAACAGTGACTGTAGGGAGCTTGTACGGTGAATCGGAGCTTGTAGAATTGAAATTGGACATTTAATATAGACTCTGCGTGAAAATCGGAACAAATGGAATTTTTCGGGAGATTTCGGCAAAATTTCGGATGAGAATTTGGCGAAACGGACGTCGAAAACGGACTCAGCGCGCGAAAACGATCGAAACAGTATATTTACTTTATTTTTTTGGGCAAGGTTACTGTTCACGCCGGAGTTACTGTTCCGGCGGCCGGCGGCGGCCGCCGGCGAGCGGCGGCGGGCGGCGGCGCACGGCGGCGGGCAGCGGCGCGGCGGCAGGGCAGCGGCGGAGCGCGGAGGAGAGCGGCGCGGGCAGCGCGGGCAGGCGCGGGCAGGGGGCTCGGTGCGCGGTCCATGGGCCAGGCGTGCACCAGGTGCACCGAATCCTTCGCTTGCCACGTGGCGGCACCTGAGTGGCTGGCCGGCTTCTAGAAGCGTCTAGATGGTTGACACGTGGCATGCTCCTATAGGCCGACATTTTTCCGGAGAACCCGGAGCGCGGACCGATCACGTGGACCACGTGGCCACGTGGCGAAATCCGGTTGGCCCTGCACAGGCTGTTTCCTGTTCGGGCGACACGTGGCGCTTCCTGGATGGGCAGTTTCGGTGTTTCGTGTTCGGATCCAGATCCCGTGAGGGAATATCCCTTTTGGCCCATTATATAAGAACCCTCACCCCCTCTCTTTGCACCTCGGGATGCGGGCCATAGAGAGAGAATTAGGAAAAGTGCCAAATATGAAAGTTGTTCCTCTCTCTCTCTTCTTTCTCTCTCTAGAATCTCAGGAATTTAGGAGTTACAGATAGTGAGATATCTGCGACGCGGCGCACTGCGACGATTTTCTTTTTAGGCCCATTTCCCGTCGCAGTTCCGTCGAAAATTCACTGTGGGCTAACCAGGTGGAATTTTTGGACGATTTTTGCGACAGCACGACCGTAAGAGGTAGGGCTTCGATTTCCGTATTGATCATTTTGCTCCATTTCGTACTTTTGGCACAGTTTTTAGGTCCTCTTTGACCCCCCTTTTTACTGTGATGTTTTTTTGGACAGCACCGACTTCTCCGATTTTTATCTTGACGTAGGAGCGTCAGATCGAGGCGTTTAAAGAGTCGATTTTGATCTACTCTTCGCGAGGAACGCAACCGTAATTTTTCTGAGAATTTAGGAGCTCATTTTAGAGGTGAAAAATTCCTCTTTTCCCGTGCTGTCTGAAAAACAGCAAATATTGTACTTTTTGAGATTTGTATTTATACCGGGAGCGTTGATTTGCAGGATTTGAGGACTGTGGACAACCAGGAGACTACCTGGGGTGTTGTTTGAGCTACTCGAGGTGGGCGGTTGTTGCTTACCTCATTTTTGACAAGCTCACTGGGATTACTAGAAATCCCCTAAAATAATATGACAATTAATGAGAACTATTGGGACGAACTAATATGACAATTGGGACGAACTAATATGACAATTGGGACGAACTAATATGACAATTGATGAGAATCATTGGGACTACTAACAGGACAATTAATGAGAACCATTGGGACAAATTAATATGACAAATGACAAGGACCATTGGGACAAACTCCCCTAAAATTTAATATAACCCCACAAATGATATGATGACTTATATTGGGACACTGTGATTGAGACAAAGGCCATGATCTCGCATGCAAATGACTTTTATTCAGTAAATCAATTGTTTTTAAACCTTTGACACTATTTTACGACTTTTAAAAATAAAGACAGTTGCATGCATGCCCGGACATCAGGTAAGGCCACTATTCATTGCTACACTATCATATTAGGATTTGAACATGTTTTACTGTTGTCCTTTGCATTCAGATGTTGTTGCTCATGTGTGAGCAGGGGTTCGGGATAGTGTAGTCAAGGTTGTGCTAGATTGTGGACTCGTGGGGTATTGCGGTGACCGCGGACAGTAGGCGGTTGACCAGATGATTATTTATTGCATCAGTTGGGGGTTGGGTTCTGTAGAGGAGGGAGTTTCCCACTTCGATCATAGTCATGATCCAGTCCTGCTGATTTATGGCACTTCTGATACTGAGATATTTTACTCGTGTGGGTCGCTCCCCTCGAGTGCCACTCCGGAGTGTGTTACAACATTATCCCCTATCGGCACCCCCGATTTGGCCAACATTATCCCCTATCGGCATACCCGATTTGGCAAATATTATCCCCCATCGGAGTTATACCCGATTTGGCAAGACACAGCAGGAAGTACCAGTTTTGCTAGTGACACCAGAATGAGTTCATTCAGACAGGCATTTATACACTGATTCATACATTTTCTTGGCATTTAGAGGCATGGTGGTGGTAGTTTCCTTTTGATCAGCAGTCTTTATAGCTTACAACTGTTCTTTCCTGTCGCCTCTAGTAGTCCTAGTGGGTGCGTCAGAGTTGAGGTTTTTACCCACTAGGGGAGGCTATTGGTTTATCTGGTAGTTCTCACCCCCATTGTTATTTTCTGTTTCTTCCTTCTCCCTTATTTTTGCAGAGTCATCTGCGGGAGCTGCTAGGCCATCGGCAGCGGATCGAGGTAAGGGGATCGCTGAATAGATAGATCTCCTGTGAGGCTGAGAGCTACTAGACAGATATTGTACCCTCCACTCAGACTGTGATATTCTCCTTTCATTTTGGGGTCTGGCGTTAGCCAGCTGGTTGTACTATTTTGGTGAGCTGGGAGATTATTGTATGTATTACAGCTTGTACTTATTTCCAGTCTGAGATACTATGTGGTTCTTCTATTTCAGCTCTGTATTATGCTCTTTTATTGTTAGATTATATCTGAGCAGGTTACCAGCGCTTCGTGTACGCGGAAAATTCTGTGTGCACGGCGGATCTGTAGACGAGCCCGGGTTCCGGGGCGTGACAGATTAAGTTGGTATCAGAGCTTAGGGATAGGTCATTTGGGACTTAGGAAACCCTAGGCTTTTGGCAGACCCTCGGATGATAGGGCGTGAGAGACGTGACATTTTGCGAAAGTCGTTGATTTATTTTGTTTGACTCTTCCAGGGGGAGAAGAGAGACCGACATACCCAAATTTCTGGTGTACAGTTATGTTGGCTGCAGACAACATAAAGTCACAGAAATAGGGGAATGTCTTTGACTTTCGCTAGATTGGGTAGTGTGGGGTTCTGTTTTCCTGATTTGTGGCTTCTGGTGACAGTATGTCGCCCCTTCGTCGTATTTCCGCCGGGGGTATTCCCACTCCTTCTGAGGAGCCCGAGCAGGCAGTATCTGCCGAACTGGGAGAACTGCGGGCCTTGGTGACCCAGTTGGTGGCGAGGAGCTTTCAACTGGACCAGCGTTTGGAGCAGCTGTTAGCACAGAGGAGTGATCCGGCAGTCGGGGAGAGGACCAGGGCTTCTAAGCAGCATTTAGAGAGAAAACGCCCAGCACCGGATGCTAATGGACAGACCAGTTCTCGGAAACGGAGGCAGCAGGCGAGACAGCTCCAGGCTACGGTCAGGTGCATTTTCTGCCGAGGACAGCATAATTCTGATACTTGTAATTTGAGGTTCGGCCGTTGTTATCGGTGTGGACAGTCTGGCCACGTCCGAGCTACTTGCCCTTATGTGCCTCGACGGCTCCTCCTTCAGCATCTGCCCCTTATCATCTCAGCAGCAGTCACGGCAGCTGCGAGTTCCTGGCAGATGTATCTTTTGTGGAGATCATCATTTTCCTAGTACTTGTGATCAACGTTGGGGACGCTGTTACCTGTGTGGACAGCCTGGGCACCTGCGAGTTACGTGCCCTTCGAGGATAACTGTGGTACCTACTTCGGCGTTCGTTCCTACCACTTCCCAGCCACGACCGGGAGCTTCACCGACCGACCTTCAAGAAGATCAAGTTTCATTCCCCCACCCTTCTGGAGAGAGACAGCCGTTGTCGAGCAGTCAGGATGACTTGGCGCTGGCGGAGGATTCCACTATAGCTGACCGAGAAGAAGCAGGTATGATTTACTTTCTGGCATAAGGACTCGTACCTCGTCTATATAGGGGCATCTCTTTTATTTGTAAGAAACGTACATCATTAGGTTAGGAATAGGGCTCTTACCCTGTGCATGAAAGGTGTAGATTCCCGATTGCACTCTGCGTATGGAGAAGTGCTGTTAGTCCCGCCCGATCTAGATCGAGTCCTGGATTATGCCAGCGGACCTGTTGGTCCTGAGACAACTGAAGGACTTCGATGTAGTCCTCGGGATGGACTGGCTGGCTCGGTATTTTGCGACTATTGATTGTGCCGCAAGGACCGTCACTTTTAGAGAGACAGACCAGAAAATACTAGTATACCGGGGATGTTAGAGTGCTTTCTTTGCCTCTATGGTTTCGACTTCCCGAGCGAGGCAGATGATCCATCGAGGATGTGTAGCCTTCTTAGCTAGTGTTGTTGAGGGGCCTACGGCGGCGCCGGGACTCGGGGATATCCCTATTGCCCGCGAGTTCCCGGATGCTTTCCCACCTGAGCTAACTAGCATGCCGCCAGATAGGGAAATCGAGTTCGTGATTGACGTAGTTCCCGGAACTGCGCCAATCTCAAAGGCTCCTTACCGGATGGCACCGGCTGAGCTGTGAGAGCTTAAGGCGCAACTCCAGGATTTGATGAATAAGGGTTTTATTAGACCGAGTATGTCGCCTTGGGGAGCGCCGGTGCTATTCGTGAAGAAGAAGGATGGGTCACTTCGACTATGTGTGGACTATAGAGAATTAAATAAAGTGACCATCAAGAACAAGTATCCTTGCCGCGCAATGACGATCTTTTCGATCAGCTGCAAGGGTCTTGTGTCTTTTCTAAGATAGATTTACTGTCCGGTTACCACCAGTTGAAGGTGAAGGCCGAGGATATACCTAAAACGGCATTTAGATCACGGTACGGGCATTATGAGTTACAGTTATGCCTTTTTGGACTAACTAATGCCCCTGCCGCATTCATGATTTGATGAACTGGATCTTCCGACCATATTTAGACCGATTCGTGGTAATTTGCATTGTTGATATCTTGGTCTACTCCCGAAGTGATGCGGAGCATGAGGAGCACCTGAGGGTGGTGCTGCAACTTCTGCGAGAGAAGAAGTTGTTTGCCAAACTGACAAAGCGCGAGTTTTGGCTTCGGGAGATTTGTGGCTCAGTGTTTAACTTAGCATCGAGTGCCAGCCGGCAAGTTTCAGAGTCTCCCAATTCCCCAGTGGAAATGGGACCACATTACGATGGATTTCGTGGTCGGATTGCCGAGGGCACAGGGAGGAGCAGACGCTATCTGGGTAGTCGTGGATCGACTTACCAAGTCGGCGCACTTTCTGCCCATGCAGACTACGTGGCCACTTGAGCGACTAGCCCAGCTATATCTGGATGAGATAGTAAGACTACATGGAGTACCAGCCTCCATTGTTTCGGATAGAGACCCGAGGTTTGTTTCGCATTTCTGGAGAAGTTTGCAAACGGCCTTGGGGACTGAACTCAGGTTCAGTACAGCTTTTCATCCGCAGACTGATGGGCAGTCTGAGCGGACGATACAAATCCTGGAGGACATGCTTAGGGCTTGCGTCTTGGATTTCGGCGGAGGATGGATTCGACACTTATCGTTGGCAGAGTTCGCGTACAACAATAGCTTTCAAGCGAGCATTCAGATGGCTCCGTTTGAAGCATTGTATGGACGCAAGTGTCGATCACCACTTTATTGGAGTGACGTGGGCGAGAGGCGGACCTTGGGACCAGATGTGTTGTTAGAGGCAGAAGAGAAGGTCCGGGTGATTCGGAAGCATCTTCAGACCGCCCAAAGCCGACAAAGGAGTTATGCCGATGTTCGGCGACGAGACTTAGAATTTCAAGTTGGAGATCATGTATTCCTGAAAGTCTCGCCGTCCAAAGGAATCCGGAGATTCGGCATTCATGGGAAACTTAGCCCCGATACATAGGACCCTTTGAGATACGAGGAGCGCCCACTGCGAATTCTGGATCGAGAGGTGAGCATTGCGCGTCGGGCCATTCCCTATGTGAAGATCCAATGAAGCAATCATGACGAGCGCGAGGCTACATGGGAGCTTGAGTCGGAGATGAGGGACGCCACCCCTACCTATTTGTGACTTTGGACTAAGGACTGTGGTTGAGTCTCGTTTCGAGGACGAAACTCTTTTTAGTGGGGGAGGATGTGATGATCCGGACTCCCGCAGGAACTGTGCAACATTAAACAGTGACTGTAGGGAGCTTGTACGGTGAATCGGAGCTTGTAGAATTGAAATTGGACATTTAATATAGACTCTGCGTGAAAATCGGAACAAATGGAATTTTTCGGGAGATTTCGGCAAAATTTCGGATGAGAATTTGGCGAAACGGACGTCGAAAACGGACTCAGCGCGCGAAAACGATCGAAACGGTATATTTACTTTATTTTTTTGGGCAAGGTTACTGTTCACGCCGGAGTTACTGTTCCGGCGGCCGGCGGCGGCCGCCGGCGAGCGGCGGCGGGCGGCGGCGCACGGCGGCGGGCAGCGGCGCGGCGGCAGGCAGCGGCGGAGCGCGGAGGAGAGCGGCGCGGGCAGCGCGGGCAGGCGCGGGCAGGGGGCTCGGTGCGCGGTCCATGGGCCAGGCGTGCACCAGGTGCACCGAATCCTTCGCTTGCCACGTGGCGGCACCTGAGTGGCTGGCCGGCTTCTAGAAGCGTCTAGATGGTTGACACGTGGCATGCTCCTATAGGCCGACATTTTTCCGGAGAACCCGGAGCGCGGACCGATCACGTGGACCACGTGGCCACGTGGCGAAATCCGGTTGGCCCTGCACAGGCTGTTTCCTGTTCGGGCGACACGTGGCGCTTCCTGGATGGGCAGTTTCGGTGTTTTGTGTTCGGATCCAGATCCCGTGAGGGAATATACCCTTTTGGCCCATTATATAAGAACCCTCACCCCCCTCTCTTTGCACCTCGGGATGCGGGCCATAGAGAGAGAATTAGGAAAAGTGCCAAATATGAAAGTTGTTCCTCTCTCTCTCTTCTTTCTCTCTCTAGAATCTCAGGAATTTAGGAGTTACAGATAGTGAGATATCTGCGACGCGGCGCACTGCGACGATTTTCTTTTTAGGCCCATTTCCCGTCGCAGTTCCGTCGAAAATTCACTGTGGGCTAACCAGGTGGAATTTTTGGACGATTTTTGTGACAGCACGACCGTAAGAGGTAGGGCTTCGATTTCCGTATTGATCATTTGCTCCATTTCGTACTTTTGGCACAGTTTTTAGGTCCTCTTTGACCCCCCTTTTTACTGTGATGTTTTTTGGACAGCACCGACTTCTCCGATTTTTATCTTGACGTAGGAGCGTCAGATCGAGGCGTTTAAAGAGTCGATTTTGATCTACTCTTCGCGAGGAACGCAACCGTAATTTTTCTGAGAATTTAGGAGCTCATTTTAGAGGTGAAAAATTCCTCTTTTCCCGTGCTGTCTGAAAAACAGCAAATATTGTACTTTTTGAGATTTGTATTTATACCGGGAGCGTTGATTTGCAGGATTTGAGGACTGTGGACAACCAGGAGACTACCTGGGGTGTTGTTTGAGCTACTCGAGGTGGGCGGTTGTTGCTTACCTCATTTTTGACAAGCTCACTGGGATTACTAGAAATCCCCTAAAATAATATGACAATTAATGAGAACTATTGGGACGAACTAATATGACAATTGGGACGAACTAATATGACAATTGGGACGAACTAATATGACAATTGATGAGAATCATTGGGACTACTAACAGGACAATTAATGAGAACCATTGGGACAAATTAATATGACAAATGACAAGGACCATTGGGACAAACTCCCCTAAAATTTAATATAACCCCACAAATGATATGATGACTTATATTGGGACACTGTGATTGAGACAAAGGCCATGATCTCGCATGCAAATGACTTTTATTCAGTAAATCAATTGTTTTAAACCTTTGACACTATTTTACAACTTTTAAAAATAAAGACAGTTGCATGCATGCCCGGACATCAGGTAAGGCCACTATTCATTGCTACACTATCATATTAGGATTTGAACATGTTTTACTGTTGTCCTTTGCATTCAGATGTTGTTGCTCATGTGTGAGCAGGGGTTCGGGATAGTGTAGTCAAGGTTGTGCTAGATTGTGGACTCGTGGGGTATTGCGGTGACCGCGGACAGTAGGCGGTTGACCAGATGATTATTTATTGCATCAGTTGGGGGTTGGGTTCTGTAGAGGAGGGAGTTTCCCACTTCGATCATAGTCATGATCCAGTCCTGCTGATTTATGGCACTTCTGATACTGAGATATTTTACTCGTGTGGGTCGCTCCCCTCGAGTGCCACTCCGGAGTGTGTTACAACATTATCCCCTATCGGCACCCCCGATTTGGCCAACATTATCCCCTATCGGCATACCCGATTTGGCAAATATTATCCCCCATCGGAGTTATACCCGATTTGGCAAGACACAGCAGGAAGTACCAGTTTTGCTAGTGACACCAGAATGAGTTCATTCAGACAGGCATTTATACACTGATTCATACATTTTCTTGGCATTTAGAGGCATGGTGGTGGTAGTTTCCTTTTGATCAGCAGTCTTTATAGCTTACAACTGTTCTTTCCTGTCGCCTCTAGTAGTCCTAGTGGGTGCGTCAGAGTTGAGGTTTTTACCCACTAGGGGAGGCTATTGGTTTATCTGGTAGTTCTCACCCCCATTGTTATTTTCTGTTTCTTCCTTCTCCCTTATTTTTGCAGAGTCATCTGCGGGAGCTGCTAGGCCATCGGCAGCGGATCGAGGTAAGGGGATCGCTGAATAGATAGATCTCCTGTGAGGCTGAGAGCTACTAGACAGATATTGTACCCTCCACTCAGACTGTGATATTCTCCTTTCATTTTGGGGTCTGGCGTTAGCCAGCTGGTTGTACTATTTTGGTGAGCTGGGAGATTATTGTATGTATTACAGCTTGTACCTTATTTCCAGTCTGAGATACTATGTGGTTCTTCTATTTCAGCTCTGTATTATGCTCTTTTATTGTTAGATTATATCTGAGCAGGTTACCAGCGCTTCGTGTACGCGGAAAATTCTGTGTGCACGGCGGATCTGTAGACGAGCCCGGGTTCCGGGGCGTGACACAGGGTATTTGCGGCAACCGCGGATTTTGGGCGGTTAACCGGGTTGTTACTAATGCATCAGATTAGGGGAGAGGGGATCAGATTTTCTTTTAGTGGATGGTTTTTCCCCCTTGATTGGAGTCTTGATCTAGTCCTACTATAGCAGGTTACTTATGGCGACTTATTTCACTCGTGAGGGTCGCTCCCCTCGAGTGCCACTCCGGAGTGTGTGTATGTGTGACCGTGCCGGTCAGGAGCCGGTCTGTTGCCCTTGGGATGGGACCGTGTCGGTCAGGAGCCGGTCTGTTGCCCTTGGGATGGGACCGTGTCGGTCAGGAGCCGGTCTGCATCCCGCAGTTGAGTTGTGAGTTAGTAGGCATAGTTGGCAGTACCGGTGTTCACCAGTGTCTAGATTGGGTTACCCAGGCAGGCATATATATACTCTGATGCATACATTTAGCTATTCTGTTAACTTATTATCTAGAGGCATATTAGTGGTAGCTTTCATCAGTTGTCATATTTATAGCTTACCACCCCTGTTTTATTTTTCGCCTCTAGTAGTCCTAGTGGGCATGTCTGAGTTTGAGGTCTACCCACTAGGGGGAGGCTACTATTTTATAGTAGTTCTCACCCCCATTGTTCTCTCTTTTTCTTTTCCCCTTTGTTTTGCAGAGTCGTCTGCGGGAGTTGCAGGACCCTCCTCAGCGGATCGAGGTAAGAGGATCGCGGATTAGATAGCGGTCTACCCGGGTACCAGTTTAGCAGTTTGATGTATCCCCTATACACTCAGATACTCGTACTTTTCTTTTCTTTTGGGTCTGGCTTCGGCCAGCTGGTTGTATTTGATTAGTGAGCTGGGAGAGACACTTGTATTATTGAGAGTTTACTTTTGTACTTTTACTTTCCAGCTATATCTGAGATGTATTAGTTGTAGTTTAGCTCTGTTTTATGCTCTTTTATTATATCATTTATATCTGAGCAGGTTACCAGCGCTTCGTGTACACGGGAAATTCCGTGTACACGGCGGATCTGTGGACGAGCCCGGGTTCTGGTTTACACCCGGGGCGTGACAGATTAGGTTGGTATCAGAGCTTAGGGATAGATCAGTTGGGACTTAGGAAATCCTAGGCTTTTGGCAGACCCTAGGAAGACAGGGCGTGAGTGACGCGACATTATGCGAAAGTCGGCAATTTAATTATGTATTTGTTTGACTCTTCCAGAGAGTGAAGAGGGATTGGCATGTCCTATTTTTGGCGAACTATTATGTTGGCTGCAGACAACATAAGGTTACAGAAATGGGAGGATGCCTTTGACTTTCGGTAGATTGGGTCGAGTGTGGTTTCGTTTATTGATCCGTGGTTCCTTGTGTGACAGGATGCCTCCTAGGCGGCGGATTCCTACCCGAGGTACTCCTACACCCCCGGAGGAGCCGGAGCAGTCCGGGCATTCAGAGATTAGCGAGTTACGAGCCATGGTGGCCTAGCTGGCGGAGAGTCACCGTCGGCAGGAGCAGAGGATTGAGCAGCTGCTCGCTCAGGCAGGGGCACATCCCCCTACTACTGTTGAGGCCCCCGTACCACCAGTTATACCGCCGGCTATCCCGCTAGTGCCTGCGGCACCATCTTCGAGCAGCGGTGCTCAGGGAGTGATCTGACCATTGACCCCAGCGGAGGAGCAGGAGTTTGCTGACAAACTCACCCAGTTTTGTCAGCGAGGACCGCCTAGGTTTTCAGGGCGGAGCACTCATCCATGGGAGATAGGATCGTGGCTAGCAGCAATGGAGAAGTTGTTTCGGGACTTCTTCATTGACGAGAGATTCAGAGTGCATATGGCAGTACATAGTTTAGAGGGGGATGCAGATGTCTGGTGGCGTCGGGTTGAGCCTTTGGAGTTCCAGATTACCCGATAGCTACCTTGGTCAGAGTTCAGACGGATGATTCTAGATACTTATTTCTCCACGAGTGTGAAGAAAAAGCTAGAAGATGATTTGAAGAATCTTCACCAGGGTGACCGGACAGTATGGGACTACTCCCAGGAGTTCATGCAGTTGCTCAACTGCGTACCATATGTTGCCAGGGATGGACCGCACCAGGTGGAGCTCTTTGAGACGAGTCTGCGCCCAGAGATCTATACCATGGTGCATGCCCAGAGGCTACAGACTTTGGCAGAGGCAGCGGATCATGCGCAGTGGGTTGAGAGGGGAGATCACGTTGTCGCTAGATGTGGAGGCTTGGTCGCTCAGAGTTCTGAGAGGAAGCAACCAGCGCCGGACGATGGGGGACAGGCCAGTTCCTGGAGGCCGCCCCGACCGCCACCGCCTCAGTTTACGGGCCGTGGGCGTTCGGAGCGGCGAGGGCTTGGGGGATCCTAAAGGTCCCCACAGCACCAGCAGCAGCAGCCCCAGCGACAGCAGCAGTAGAGGTCACAGTCGCGATAGCAGGGGTCACAGCGGCAGAGGCAGCAGCAGCAACAGTCGAGGCAGCCCTAGTCTACAGTTGGGTGTGTTTTCTGCAGGGGTCAGCACCCCTCTGATACTTGTGATTTGAGGCATGGTCGCTGTTTCCGATGCGGGCAGTCCGGTCATCTGCGAGCTACTTGCCCTTTTTCGACATCGCCGGCTCCTTCCTCAGCATCAGTCCCTGCGGTGCCCCAGCAGCGGCCCTATGCTCCAGTGAGCAGGGCTCCTTCCTCCCACCCAGCAGACTACCGACCACCAGCGTAGAGCGGGCGGGTCTATGCCGCCCATGTTGAGGACTCCCTGGCAGCCGACCACGTGGTGGCAGGTATCATTTTACTTTCTGGCAGTAGAGCTCGCACTTTATTTGATACCGGTGCATCACATTCTTTTATCAGTAGAGCATTCGCATCATCCCATGGACTAGAGTTAGGTCGGTTGCCATATGCATTAGAGGTATAGATTCCGGAGCATACTTTGCATGTAGAGGAGTGTTATTGGTCTTGCCCAGTACAGATCGAGTCGTGGATCTTGCCAGCGGACCTGATGGTCCTGAGTCAGCTGCGAGACTTTGATGTGGTACTTGGGATGGATTGGCTGGCTCGCTATTTTGCGACTATAGATTGTGCCGCGAGGACCGTGACTTTTAGCGAGCCAGGCCAGGAGGTGTTTGTGTATAGAGGGTGCTAGAGTGCTTTCTTCGCCTCAGTAGTTTCGACTTCTCGTGCGAGGCAGATGATGCGCAGTGGATGCGTAGCCTTTTTGGCTAGTGTGGTTGAGGAGCCTACGGCAGCACCGGGACTCGCGGATATCCCTATTGTCCACGAGTTCCCGGATGTGTTTCCACCGGAGCTGACTAGCATGCTGCCGGATAGGGAGATCGAGTTTTTGATTAACGTAGTCCTAGGAACTGCGCCAATCTCTAAGGCTCCTTACCCTATGGCACCGGCTAAGCTGCGAGAGTTAAAGGCGCAACTTCATGATTTAATGGACAAAGGCTTTGTGAGACCAAGTGTATCGCCTTGGGGAGCGCCGGTGCTATTCGTGAAGAAGAAGGATGGTTCACTTCGACTGTGTGTGGATTACCGAGAGTTGAATAAAGTGACCATCAAGAACAAGTACCCTTTGCCGCGCATTAATGATTTATTTGATCAGCTGCAAGGGTCTTGTGTCTTCTCCAAGATTGACCTACAGTCCGGTTACCACCAATTAAAGGTGAAGGCCGAGGACGTCCCGAAGACGGCATTCAGGACATGGTAAGGGCATTATGAGTTCACCGTCATGCTTTTTGGATTGACTAATGCCCTTGCCGCATTTATGGATTTGATGAACAGGATCTTTCGACCTTACCTGGATCGGTTTGTGGTAGTGTTCATCGATGACATCCTAGTTTATTCTCGGAGTGATGTGGAGCACGAGGAGCACCTGAGGATCGTGCTGCAACTTCTGAGAGAGAAGAAGTTGTATGCCAAGTTATCTAAGTGCGAATTTTGGCTTCAGGAGGTTGCTTTTTTGGGCCATGTGATTTCAGCCGTAGGAGTGGCAGTGGACCCGGCGAAGATTGAGGCAGTCCGGGATCGGCCCCGACCGACGACGGTAGCAGAGGTTCGCAGTTTTATGGGCTTGGCCGGATATTACCGTCGGTTTGTGGAAGGTTTTGTGAAACTTTTCGCACCCCTCACTCGTCTGACACGTAAAGGGATTAAGTTTATTTGGAATGAGGATTGCCAGAGGAGCTTTGAGGAATTAAAGAACAGATTGATGTCTGTGAGGTCCCAGAATCCCCCACGTAGGGTTTGCTGGTTGTTTGGCAGCTTTCGGTCGCCGTTGGGGGTGTTTGTGCGCGTGTTGGGGCCTAGAAATGGATTTGTGATGCAATTTGGGATTTAGTTGCATCACTGGAGGCCTGCGTGGTGTGTCGGTGGTGTTTGCGCGCAATTTGGACACAAGTGTTGGATTTTTTGGGCTTAAAAGGAAATCCCGTGGGAATTTGGAGGACCCGTCGGGTGTTTAGAGGTGGTTTCGCGCGATTCAGATGTCAAAATTGGACTCCGGGCGAAGTTTGGATAAAAGATTACCTCTCCGGTTGCCTTCGGAAATTTTTAGAGTTGGAATTTGGCAAATCGGACTTCAAATTTGGACCCGGCGCGAAAATCAGATCAAGTGGGCTTTCCGGGGGCAATCGGCAAATTTTTGGATGAGAATTTGGAGAAATGGACATCGTTTTTGGATTCAGCGCGCGAAATCGTTAAGAATGGACTATTTACTTGTTTAATTTGGAGCCCGGATGACGTGCGCGTTTTTCGAGACCACGCGGCACGAATCCCGAGGTTGGCAGCACGGAAATCGAGGCATGGCACGGATCCCAAGGCCGGCGCGCGGATCGAGACTCGAGGCGCGCGCGTTGGGTCAACGCGCTCCGGCGCGGATCACGCGGGGGCCGCCAGGTGGCGGGCCCCCATTCGCGCCTGCGCGGGCGCGTTGGTGTAACGCGCCGTGTGGCGCGTTGGTGTAACGCGCCGTGTGGCGCGTTGTGTCACGCGCGCCCGTGTGGCGCGCGGTGATGCGCGCCACGTCGCGCAGGGACGCCCGCCTGGACCGGGTGTGCGCGTCCCTGTGCTGTGGACCGCAGCCGGCGGGCCCTCATTGGAGGGCCCGTGGACCGGGTTCATGGGAGCCCCCCTCTCCCATTTCTTCTTCTTCTCCTCTTTTTCTTCTTCTTTCTCCACCGCGAGCACCATTTCTCCTCTTTTTTCCTTTTCTTCTCCAACCGAGAGCGAGAGGGTGTGAGGGAGAGATTTATGGGTGGTGCGGCGGTGCGGCGTGGGCCTCGTGGAGCGCGCGAGGTTTTCCAACGGGGCGGTTCGGCGGCGGCGACGCAGTCGAGGTAGGTTCCGCGCGCTGTTTTTTACGGTATTTTTGGCACAGTTTTGGGGCGTTCTTTGGACTGTGAATTGACCCTCTTGCTCTTATCTGTGTTAGAGACCGTGTTTTACTGCACCGTTTTGCGTGCGGTCCCCGACGGCGTGCTCCGTTTTGCGTGCGAACTCCGTTTTGCGTGCGGATTCTGGCACCGTGCTCTGTTTTGCGTGCGGATTCTGGCACCGTGCATCGTTTTGCATGCGGACTCCGATTTGCGTGCGGACTCGGCACGTGCATCGTTTTGCGTGCGGATTCCGGCACCGTGCACCGTTTTGTGTGCGGACTCCGTTTTGCGTGCGAATTTCGGCACCGTGCACCATTTTGCGTGCGGACTCCGGCGGCGTGCTCCGTTTTGCGTGCGGACTCCGTTTTGCGTGCAGACTTCGTCATCGTGTTTCGTTTTGCGTGCGGACTCCGGCGGCGTGCTCCGTTTTGCGTGCGGACTCCGGCAGCGGGCATCGTTTTGCGTGCGGATTGCGTGGAGGCCAATTGCAAGTGTCTACGAGCAATTGGTGGCAAATCGAGGTGGGTGGCCTTATCTCCAAGTTTTATGGACTGTACAGTAATTCTACTGATGTAGGACTATGCATGATAGTTTATTTTTTTGTGTAGCATGCTAGATTATAGGAATTGTTATTCCTTTCATCATCTGTTAATATAGTTATCTTGGAACTTGACCTAGCACCCCCGTCATATGTTGCATGTGTAACCATACTAGTAGAAAACCCTCATTTGGGCTAGGGTTATTTATGTTTAGACATCCACACTGTTCTTTCATTCCTGGACTTAGTGTTATCCTCGCCCGGGTAGTGGGCCGAGAGGTCGGGACTTTCTGTTAGTGTGGGATGCATTTGCACTCGTGCTTGGGAGCAGAGTGGAGTCTGGTAGATGTAGTGGGTCGCTTTTCTGTGCCGGGAGCCGTTTGGATAAACGGTAGTCCCCGGAGGTCTTCTATCCCTATTGTGCTGTCGCCACTGTGTTAGTGGCAGTTGTGTGCTTGTGTTAGCTGGACCTAGAACCCAGAACCTTTTTGACATACACATGATTTTAGTCTATCGATGTTTTCTTCCAAGCATCGAAGGGCCGCTGAAGTCTGTTCTTGTTTGATTGGACAAAGGCATCAGCCCTTCGGGGTTTGGGTAAATACTTGTTTTCTAACTGTTTTCCTAAAAGAACTAAAAATTATTAAAATGGACTTCTTCTCAAATCAAGATGGTTTTTCAAAAAGGGAACTACTTTTAGTCCTCACCCGCGTGGGTTGAGTGAAAATGGTTTTCAGTAACTAATGTCACCCCGTTTTCGTGTAAACTTCCCCACTCGTAAGGATTCGAGTGGCCTGGGTTCTAGGGGCCATTCCTTTGTCGGGACGAAAGCCACGGGGGCCGAGCCTGGAACCTGTTCTGGTTGATAGGGTTATAGGTGTTGGTCTCCCGGAACTTTCGGGCCCTGGTTGTTATCTTCTGCGTGTTGTACCGAGGTTGTCGAGTTCCCGAACTGTAAGGGGGCGGGAACTTCGATAGGCGGAGCCTAGAGTCTGTTCTTGTTTGATAGGGTTCTTAGCACCGACCTATCGGGTTTTCCAAACCCTTATGGTGTCGGTCCTTCCTGAGTTATCTGTGTGGTTGATGTTCTGCTGTTGGGAACCGTCGGGGTTGACGGTGGTCCCGGCTCGTTGAGTGTCGTCCGACCAGATTTGTTAGCCCTGAGTTGTGGTTTGGTCCTGGCTGTGGAGTATCTCCAGCCAGTGTATTCTGTACTGTGAGCTGTTGGTGAGGCCTGTGTCTCGTGTTCGTGTGAGCTGATCAGCTGAGTCGTCGAGAGTGCTCCGACTGTGTGCGAGTGTTTGTGGATTTTGAGTCCTTCCGTTCAGTGCGTGAGCGTGGATTTTGACTATAGCCTGCAGTGCCACCTGAGCGAAAGAGTGCGCGGATACCTTTTCCTCGGTGGGGTCGCGCCCCTCGAGAGCCACGCCCGGGGTGGATTTGTTACTTTGTATCGCGACTTGTCGACGTCGTCCCTCTGACTGGGCCAGTTAGTGGCAGTTACGGACGCAGTCCCTCTGGCTGGGCCAGTTAGTGGCAGTCACGGACGCCCTACGTAAGTCCGGTCCTCAGTGGATGTAACGGCAGTAGGTAGGCGCAGGTTTGACTGGACCCTATGCGGCAGTCAGTTTAGATTGGGTGATTTGAGTCGAGGGCTAGTAGATGCATCATATCATCATCTGTTCCACTTCTTGAGCATCTAGATAGAGGCATAGTAGCTATAGAGTTATTTTCCAGCTTTTCCTCTTCAGCCTGCTTTTGTTACTTTATGCCTCTAGTAGACTTAGTGGGCAGACCGTTGGGCTTGTTGACGGCACCCACTGAGAACTACTGTGGGAAGTAGTTCTCACACCCGTCGTGGTGTCTTTTCCCCAGGGACTTCTTCTCCTGTTCCTGTGCGCCTGTTGCTGATCCTTTGACCGAGGCGAGGGAGTCGCGAGCTAGTTCCCTACCCGTCGTTGGAGTGTAGCGGTACCCCTCCAGAGGAGAGTTTCAGTAGATTAGTTTACTTCTTTTTCCTCTGTTGAGAGATATTTGTTGTGAGGTATAGAGTTGTACTTTATTTTACAGTTTGAGAGACTGTTGTAGTGAGGATATTTTTGTATTGAGAGCTTGTACACTGTTGTATTTATTGGAGATATCTCCCTTTTGAGTTTTGTATCAGAGGACTTTTCATATGATCGTTTTTGGGAGATGGATATTGTATTATTTTCAGTTGTACAGGGATTGGATTTCAGTTTCTAGTAGTTTACTTTTAGCTCTGATATCTGTATACTGTAGTTGATTCTTTTTGCAGGTTAGACGCTTCGTCTGTACGGCAGTTTCCGTACAGATGGCGGATCTGTTAGCGAGCCCGGGTCGCAGTTTCGACCCCGGGGCGTGACAGATTAGAGTGGTATCAGAGCCTAGGTTGTAGGTCATTGTGGACTTTGAAACCCTAGGCTTGTGGTTGGACATTAGGATGACTACGTGAGTGTCGTAACTTTTAGCGAGAGTCCTGATTGAGTTTTATACCTCTCCCAAGAGACGGGATGAGTGATTGGCATGTTTATTCTCCTAAGCGATTATGTTGGCTGCAGACAACATAATGCTATGGAATGGATGGCATGTCTTAGACTTTCGCTGGATTGGGTCGTATGGTTGTTGTGTCCTGATGTTTGTTATTGTGCAGTGGTTTGCGATACCCCTGAGACGTCGTGTTGTGAAGAGGGCACACCCCGCATCTGAGGAGTACCCGAACAGCGGGAGGCAGAGCTGTCAGAGCAGAGCGAGACCCAAGAGTTATGGAATCAGATGGCACAGATGTCAGAGGCTGTCCGATGCCAGAAGGAAGCCATGGAATGTTTGATGCGCTTGTTGGAGCAGAGAGCGCAGCTAGTTGCAGTATCGCTTGAGAGTCCTCCAGCACTTTCTTTCTACGCAGTGGCATATTCAGTTGTACCAGTGGGACCGATGGAGCGAGCAACCCCCTCCGTGTCGACGAGTTGTGCCGAGGCACCGAGGTAGGGTGTGTAGAGTTATTTAGGATCCACAAGGATCTAAATAGGTACTATCAAACACCTTGAGGGGGGGTGAATAGGTGTAATATTATAAAAGCCAATCTCAGTGCAAAAATAAAAAATCAATGCGGAAATAAAAATCAACACACCGAGATTTACGTGGAAACTCCAATCCAGGAGAAAAACCACGGGACCAACACGCAATAACAATCCACTAAGAATTGAAGAATAACAAGGTGATTACCGACTCCACGGACTCGACCCCTCCTTCAAGTTCTTCGGACCTTGCGCTGACCGGTTGGATGTCCACGCAATAACAATCCACTAAGAAACGAAGAATAACAAGGTGATTACCGTCTCCACGGATTCAACCCCTCCTTCAACTTCTTCGGACCTTGCGCTCCACCGATTGCACGTCCACTGCACACGTTCGAATCCACGAACGCCACTCGAATCCACGAGCACACGTTTCGAATCCACGAAACGCCTTTAGCACACCGAATCCACGATGCCACGTCGAATCCACGACGCAAATAGCCGATAAAGAATATAGGCTTCGATGGTGATCCTTTGCTTAGATTATCAATGAAGATCCATGGAAAAAATCTCTAAGCAAAGATTAGATCAATTCGACAAAAGATATGTTCTTGAAAGAACCATCGAATTGACCTAAAAGAGGCTATAAAGAAGAACGATAAAAACCTAGCCTCTAGGGTTGCTCTCAAGTGTTTTATAAAATCATAGGTATAGCTCCCACGTTTTTGAGAAACCCTAAATGTCTTTTTATAGTTTAGAAACCTTTGGAAAGAGATAAGAATCAAAAACATACCTTATCTGGAAATTTTCAGGACGGCGATCCGGATCGGGATTACTGCGATCCGGATCGTCGTAACAAGATTGACGATTCCAGAAATCCAAGGGTTCGGGATCCGGATCGCAAGGCCCGATCCGGATCGTTCATGAATTTCAGCAACATCCAATGTTCGGGATCCGGATCGGAATGGCCTTGGATCCGGATTGAAATTGCCAATGAACAATACCCTTCGGGATCCGGATTGGAAGATCTGATCCGGATCCTGAACATGTCCCATGTCCAGTTTTTGATTTTTATACAATTAAAAATTCATCCAAGTGTTTCTACACTATAAGAAAGTATTCGGATCACCAAAATTATTTAGTTAAACATACCTGATCCTTTTGAATACTTTCTTCTTGAGATTGATGTAACTGATCCACAATTCTTCATCTTCAATCTTCAAGACTCAAGACATTGAGTGTCAACTTGAGCTCTTGTTGAATCTTCTCTAAGTCTTTGATTGCTGATTGACAATTTGATCCCTTTAAGACTCCGACTCAACTCACTGACTTGACTCACGAAATATGCCAACACCAAAAAGCCGTAACAATCTCCCCTTTGGCAATTTCGTGACAAAACCCAAAAATACATAAAAACGCTCAAGTCACTCATCTTAAACCAAAAAATCGAAATTCAATGTCATCACCAAAACATTGATTTTCTTTGCGTGAAAGATCCAATAAATACAAAATTACATTTGAACCAAACAGTCCTAGAACATACTCTATGACTTAGGACTTGGAGTCTTAAAGTGATGTAATTCCTGCAAAACAAAACTCCAAACAAAATCAAACGTTAGTCGTTAGAAATTAAAATCCTACATTTGATCCGTCTTCTTTTGGTTCTTTTGTTTTTCGGCTCTTTCAATTTTTTCTTTGTCTCCCCTATCTTGAGCATCTCTAACATGTTCTCCATGTTCTCCATGTTCTTGAGCATCTATGTTCTCCCCCTTTGTGATACGATCATCATTTTTGTTCTCCCCATTTTTCTATTTTCGTTGTCCTCTCTTGATGATCTCATCTCCGTCATTTCTCTTCTCCCCTTTTTGTCACAAATTGTCAAACAGTGAACATACTAGACAAAAGGAAATCACTAACAACATTAGTTCATAGAGAAAGAGAGATAAAAGCTCAGTTCCGGTATATAACAAAAATGCAGATTGCGTACCGGTACCAGAAAGCAAAAATCAAATAATTCCTTGAAACAAATCCAGATTTTAGAATCTTTTCAAATACCGATTTGTATTCCATCAAGAAATCAATTTAAGTGCTTTAACCAATGAATTAACAAGATGTCATTCAATCCAATTAATTTCACAAAATTAAAAAGATTTACTCCTAAATCATGAAAAACAAAGACAAAACATTATAAACAGTTTTTCATGTTATATTCATCAAACACAAGTCATAAAAAAATAATCTTGAGATCCAAACTCTATCAAGATGTAACGAATTTACAAAGATGACTTACGGAGATTTCCAAATGACATCAATCTTGAATTCTACCCTTTCATCAGAATAATTTAGAAAAATTCCATAATAACCAGAAAAAGTATGTAAGCACTTTAGCGCATCAACTTTAAACAAAAGTCATCGTTTCATACAACAAGAAATAGATTATACCAAATCTATCAAAAATACTCAAAAATGAAACGAAAATTTATGAAAATTAAAACCCTTAAAGTTGAACAACTTCAATCACATCTAACATGATCTTATGCGTAATGCCTTTATCAAATCATCAATTTGGTAAAGAAAATGAAATACCAAGATCAATAGATGTTTGAAATCCCAGATAAGTTAGATAATATATCTAGACAATCTGTTGAAGAGAGTGGCTCTTTGAGCATCTTTCGTTAAAAATCCACCTTATACCAACCTTGAAATTTGACAGAGTCAAGTATTTCAACATGCATTTTATTTAATCAAAATTGAAAAACCATGCTTGGTATACATGGGTAGCTGCACACAGTACTCGGACGACCGAGGTGGTAGCTTTTCCTCCATGTGGTGGTAGTTTTCACACTCCTCATTGGGATGTAACTCTTTCCACATCTTTTGAGCATTTTACTTTTCTTTGACTCCCCCTCAATTGGCTATCAATTATTTAATATATAAGGTATTCAACCAAAAATTGATCTCGCATTCATACTCGACTAAATAGTCAAATAAGATAATGACTATACCAAGAGATCATTGAGAGAGAAATTGACTTTGATCACTTAAAAGATGAATTAATTAACATAAATGATCATTGCAACATCGAAATATTATGATGTCAAAAGCATAATAGATTTCTAAATGCGTGAAAAGATGCAATTAAAGTCAATATGACCAATGCTCAACAAAGTGTTTTGTTCTTGAGTGCAACACAGAATTTTAGGAATGTTTATAGCACTTGTGTTGTCACAAAGACTTCACACAACCTAGATAGATTAAGCATCTAAAGATCACACATGATTTCTAAAATTTGATGCTTATAACTATCAAAAACTCCTATAATGAAGTATCTTCAAGATTATGATTATGGAGTAAAGTTGATAATCCATATAAAATTAAATTGGAGTGAATGAACGTGAAGCCCTTTTTTATTCAATGCACTTGTTCGTTAAAAACCCTTTTGTTCAAAACAAACATAAAAACAAAGAGCATTGAAAAACATGTAATGCAAAGATTAAAAAAATATGAAGGGAAAACCAATCAAAGCATTACATACAGTCATAAGCTAATTAGAACTTAAGACAAGGAAAGATATCACCTTTCCGAATCCAAAATCGCTGGATTTTGGGTTGTCTTGATTCGTTGTGGCCGGGGGTTGTCCGCTTTGACTGTTGATCCACCTTAGGTCTTTGCCTCGCAATGATCCACTTGTATGATTGATGATGTGGCTCGGACCTTTGGTGGGTTGAGTGAACTTCTTTGACTTGATGTGTCTTTTGATTCCGTTGAGTTCGCTCCGTAGATGAAGTTGCCGAAATTCTTCTTTCTCTTTTTCGGGCAATTCTTCACCAAATGTCCTTCAAGTCCACA